>OZ007574.1:18322137-18894837 GCA_963931925.1 Onchidella celtica
GTGGAAATACCTCTTGCAACATTCTCGGTGTCTCGAATTGGAATTAATCCATTTCGTCATTTGGGCGGAGAATGCATAAGAGAACAGATGGAAAATAGAAGGATGTACATCATGAAATTTGGTAGAGTCTGTTTCGGCAATGCAGCCCCCCCCCTCCTATAAAAAAAAAAACCCACCTCACAACAGGCTATTTTTACCAACCAATGGCCAATTTCCGAAAAAAAAGTTACTATAGCCATGTCGCCGACTAAAAGATTATTGGGCTCAATTAAGAGCGTAATTAAATCTAACCCTACCCTCATCTCTCAAACTTTCAACGACAACAAGAACTTACTGTCAACAACAACAACAAATTTTAGCTACATGGCGCAAATGGTGAATCGCATCCAACTTTCCTGTTCACAAAATAATATCTGACCACCATAATATAATTTGATGCTGGAGAACAAACTATACTCGCCTGACAAAACTACATGGTTTTTTCTTTCTATTGAAACTGCCTTAAACCATTTACGGTCACTTGATGGTAGATAAATGTATAACATTTCAGACTGCACAACTAAGAAAGTTACTGTGGTTCAGCACTCTTTCTATGGACACTTCTTAAACGCCATCAAAAGATATAAATAGTAGAGCATGATGCATTCAACTTACTGTGCTGTCAAAGCCCTCGCAGCAAGCTTTCAAAATGACGTTTATTATGTGTATCTAACACAATCCATACATCTCCGATCGACAAGTCACACGTGCAGATAAATGTTGCAGGCTGTATGCCAGATGTTTCATCACTACTGCAACACCAAACACAGAATCGTTCTATACTAATATATAAATTTTAATCTTCACATTTCACCATCTTAACTTGGTTTAGGGTGCGGTACGATAAGCCAACAGATAAAATGAAAATGAGGACACTTTTAAACACTTATCTTACTTTTTTTTTTACCGAGTGTTTACGTTTGCAAAAGCTGTCCTCGCTCGCTATCAGTCGCGCTGCAGCGGATTTGTCTGGCGGTCCGCAAACCCCGGTTCGCGCCTACGATCACACAGTGCGCCAGTTCACATTCATTGGGAAACCTCGCTTCACGTTACTACGCACGACAACTTCCTGCGGGCACTGCTGGTAGTCAATGAATGACAATGTTTGGGGGCGTCACCCACAGGCTGTGTCATGTGAGAGCCAGAGAAAACTACGAGGCGTACGAGTGTGCGGTTTGAGAGGGTAAAATGAGAAGAAAAACCGGCATAAGAATGCTGGTGCATATTTTATGACTGTACTATGTATGTGTGAGTGTGGCGGGGAGGAAGGAGAAAGTGAGTAAAATGTGGGAGAAGAATAATAGATTATTATGAGTTCAGCAAGCAATGTGAAGCATCATATTATCACCCTCCGCTTTCCCGTTATAACCCCGAAATTCACAGAATATTAGCTGCCATCCCGAGAGGAAAATAATCTTCTATGCATCAAAAACAAATGGGCAAGTTTTATAACTATCAGCGCCATGATCAAAGGCATATTGTTATTTAATAAGAGTTCAACGGCCCCGGCAAAGGATTTCCATAACCATTTTTCAAAATGCTCTCCAAGCAATTGAAGGGGTTAGTTCTATATCATGCATGGGTTTGTCCACCCGGATTCCAACGCGGTTGTGCATAAAGTTTTTCAGTCATTCCATGCGCGAGAAAAAGCTGAATTTTTTGTTACAAAAACGACTTTAAACCATGCCTTTCAATTGTGCAGTCAAAGCTAAATTATAAAAATAAAAATACCGCCAAAAACAATACATAACGAACAATGAATAAGAACAAAAAAACGATCCTGAATTACAGGGAAACGTAACAGTAAGGGTAAACGTACAAGGGGTCACCCAAAAAGTACGTAGGCTCCCCCCTCATCCACGTAGGCTTTTCATATGCTTAGTTTCAAGTCCCCTCTCCCCCCTCTCTTATACCAGCTGTATGTGGTGACTGTCCACAATAACATCTTGGTGTTCTGTGACTTTAAATGATGACCTTCCGCGCGCATGAACTTATTTGACTGTTTCAGTCTACATCTGATCTTTACAATATAATCCTACAGCTTGCTTTCTTGAAAAAATATAGCCCCCCCCCCCCCCCCCAAAAAAAAAAACAACTTAGAAATCTATTACTATAATTAAAAGCGAACTTACGCTTCCCGACCCCCCTCTCTCCTATCGTAAGCTTTTTTTTTTTAATCTAGCCCCCCCCCAAAAAAAAAAAACTCCTAATGAATGGCCCCTCTCGAAATAATATTATGGGTTATCGTAAACAGTTGTAAATCCTTATGAATGCACAATAAAACGAATCCTATTGCCACAATGAAACAGCATAATGAAAAACAAGGTAGGTAGCGGATGATCTATGAAACGGCAGAGTAAGATATTAACATCAGTGTTCGAATCAAATGAGAGAAAGCAGGGGGGGGGGTGTAACAAACTGTTCTACGAGGACAAGCAGGGTGAGTATTTATGCCTCGTAGAAAAAAATGAAAGGAGATACGGGTGGGTGAGACGTCAGAAGGTAGTGGGGGTCCTAAGAAGCATTTCCTTGTATTATCCTGAACAAGCCCTGACGAACTATGTAATCACAATAAATCTCAGCGATTACGAGACAGGTCTGCTCTTGCTGTGCCACCGATTTCTCATTTTCCGAATCACTTGCCAGAGAGCTGATCTAAGGATTACCTTATGGAAATCTGCACTGCTTGTCACACAGATAAGGTGCATCTTTGAAACGCTTATCTAGTCCCTCGTTGTTGTTTTTGTTCCTTTATATTTCCTTTTTAGGGGTAGGTTACTTATCTTATTTCTATCTGTCTTGTTTATTCGTGTATTTATTGTGTTGTGAACTTTCGAAATTACCTGAGAAGGTGATTGACGACAACGTATTACTGTACGTATCATTACTTTTATGGCGTTTTCCGTTGTTTAACACTGAATGAGCAGAATAAAATTCGGATCGCATAAGTCGGTCAGGCACAAGAGTTCAAAGTCCTGTGCACAACACCCAAGTATTTCAACTCGTGCTTCGGTTGGCTAGGCTTTCCTGAAGTTCCCCGTGTCATAAAGTGAGGCAAATAAACCAGCCACCCCGGCAACTAGAGAGGGGGCGGAGAGAATAGAAAGCAAAACAACAGCAAACTTCTATGACTGAAACAAATCTGCACTTTTCTTAACTTTTGAGTAACGCCCAAGAAAAATACAGTATTGCATCAGACTAATGAGCTAAGTTATTTGTGTTCGTACTGAAACAGGTTTATTAAATGCCCCCAACACGTCTCCGACGACCTACGCAACTTCATGTCTTATCTACTTCTGTTACAATGTATTTTGACACTACTTGCATCAAAAACTGACAAGGAAGATCCCGCGCTCCGAACTTGAAAAACGTACAGAATTCCATGTGCTTAGCTTCCCAGGATCCCACGCTCATTTTGCATTTCGGCGCGATGTATAATAAAATCTATTATTTTTCTATTTTTATTTGCAGAACCATGACCCAGTTTTCAAAGGGGAAGGCCGGGGAGAAAAACACCAGCCAGCGAGACCACCGGGGCAAGCCAAACGAAAATCGACACACTCGGATGAAGTGCCGCGCGCGACGTACGTCACAGCTCAGAGGTCGATGACCGCATCTTGCCTCTTCCAGCAGCTGCGTTGCAATGGATGGCGCAACCAAGGGCTTTTATGGCTGATCTGGCTAGCTGAATGGCCGAGTAATAGTATAATGACATTAACTGTTTCGATTGCGTTTGCTTCAACAACAGTATTGCTGGGAACATAAGGAGAAACTGAAGGCTGGGTGGCGGCAGGAGTTAAAACAATAAGGCAGACTGTCACACTGGCGGCTGTCTCGTGCCCGCTGCTGCTTCCTAGAAGTCTGCGCATTTAATGTTCTATTCACAAAATTGACATTTTTAAAGATGTCAGGACGTCCCTAAACCGGATTCGTAAATCTCGGGACTCAATTTCTTCAGCTGCTCAATGGAAAAAAAATGTACCGCTATTGAGTCAATTTCCAAAGCCAGTGATGCCTTTCTTCGGTTCACATCTCTAAGCAGCATGCTTTGTGCCTCCAATCATAACTGGCCGTGGCCAAGAATGAGCAGGAAAGGAGAAACCATAAAGCTGCCCACGCCAAACTTTTGACCGATTGGGCTTTTTGGTTTAAAAAAAAAAAAAACACGGTTGCACACGCTGGCAAATTGTCGCCACGTTGCTTGATGGGCCTGCATTTCTTCATTTCTCGGCACAGGATCAGGGAATATCTTGAAACCCCGACTCGACTCTAGGTCAGCCTAACGGTCATTTGACCAAAAACTGACTGGTTAATCTTGATGATTTTAATACTGTTGGGGCCACTTAAGTCAAGGCTTGACTACTGCAACAGCATCTGATCTACATGACCACTTGGACTTTCGCCCACGGGTATCATTCCAGGAAGTTGGTACTACTATAATAATTTGGTAACTTGGAGGACATTATTATGCTTTCCCTTTGTAAGACAAAAAACAACAACAACTGAATACACGGTCATGAAACGCGCAAATAAACGTAATAAACTTGGTTTTCACGAAGCCACTTTGTAGATAAATTGTTCTGAAAAGTAATAAAATATAACAACTATTGTGAATCTGTGGATTTTATTCGCAGCAGCTAACGTTTCCAGAATACGATTCTCCACAATCATTTCCATAGGTAATCTTTAAATGCAATCCAAATGCTTCAGTTCCACTTCACAAAATATAACAATGAACTACGATTTCATTTCTTTTTTTTTTTAAGAGACACCGGTACCAAGTTAGTAGTAAACCGCTTGGATCCGAGTCATCATCGAAAGGTACCAAACTTCATACATACAAAACAGTTCTATGGACATCGCGTCAGTTGGTATTCACGTAGCTTCCATGATTGATTTAACAAGTATCTCCTCCCTCCCCGCCCTCCAGACTCAAAATCGTGGGCTCTGAAACTGATTCAAAGGATGGAGATGAAGCAGAGGCATCTTTATAGAGTGGTTCTGTCAGAACTAGAGCGATAAAAATATTCGTTTTTTGAGAAAACATGAGAGACCCAGGTAAAAGTCCATTCACGGGCAAAGCGACGACAACTCTCTCCTGAACCCATCATCAATAATGGTTCTCTTGGCAGATATGACAGTGGTAATTACACATTCGCCACTTAACATGTCTTCTGGACAAATCATTAACGTCGATTTTATTTCCTACAGCTAAGTTTTAGCCTTTGATCATAGCAGTAGGGCTTTTTGGATATTAAACTCTTCAAGACATTCTGAGCTTTCTCCATTGAATTCGTTTTTACATCCTCTCCCTTTCTACTGTTTCATTATTTGTATTTCAATTAACCTTCCATAGCCTGATGTCCCATGAAAAACAAAAACAAACGAAAAAAAAGTATTCATGCTCAGTAACAACATTTTGTCTGATTTTAGCATGCAGCACCATCTTGAAGGACCACGCATTTTATCTACCTTTTAATAAATTTTCTATGCAATTGTAATTACACAAAGAAACAATAATGAACTGACATTCAGTTTCATGTGGTTCAAACATTTGGCAAAGTGTCGTCTTTATTCACTCGCGGCGCCTAAAGGGTTAAGGCCTCTCGCAGGGATACGCTAGTCATACAAAAACACGTCACATGGAAACAATAGCAACAAAAACTCAACGACGAACACCATCGCCAGGCACATTATTTGTTTTTCTTGTTGCTGCACTGTGCTTTTCCCCAGGAGCAATCATAGTAACATGTACAGCCGGGGAAATTCTTAGAATACCTTACATGTTTCTCTCCTTCTCCCCTCTCCCGTTCACACACACTTCCCCTTCTCCCCCTAATTTAATGACGATTGTAATGTACAAGGGTACTCCGGTCAAAGCCTATCCTATAATTAATGGCAGGTTTAAATTTCGGAAATCATTCCTTTGCCAGCCACTTTATCAATTAAGTCGACTTTCAAGTAACTGTGTAGCGCCTCTATATCCCCTCTTCCCTGTGCCATGTAATTTTTTTTTAAAAACCATTTTCTGGCAGGCACACGAAAACACTATGCAAGCTGTTAATTTTTGGGAGAAAGTTGATACTCTGTCAAGGTCATAGCTTTAAGGTAGTGGATCTCAAATGTTACAAAATCAATACATACCTCCATTTTATTTCAACCGAATGGCACCGGCCCAGTTACACACATCCTTAAATTGATGAAAAAAAAACTTTTTTTTTCTTTTTACGCATCTGAAAATCAAAACAAAAAATGTTTCCCACTTGCCGGCCCCTACCTCTTTTCAACTGAAGTAAATTCTATTCCCACTGCACAATAATAATTTTCGGTTTGCACTCAAAAGTTTAACCTTTCCCCAAATATCATTACAGACCGGACAACTTAAACATTTCTGGAATCGGCCACAGTCGATGCTCTGTAACTAAACGGCCTTCCATGAAAGAAAAGCTGTACCAGCAAATTCGGTAAAGACAGAGATTTGTCTTGCTGCTGGCACACCAGGTACGAATCTTCCTGGGCTGAACTGTGTCCAAAACAGGGGTTACAAAAACTGTGCCACATGTCACTCACAAAATGCTTTTTTGAGCTTCCAGCGGCAGCTCCTGTCTCAAATACAGTCGAGTATTTTTAGTCAGATAATGATCTTGTCATGCAAGCATCTTTGGCTGCACAAAGGAAACAACGGGTGTGCGTGGAGGAAAATCAGTCATGTCTGACTGTCGGTCGAATGGAGAGAGGACAATCTGGTCACAGTCTCACGTGACAGCACCCACCTAAGCTTATCATTTCAGTCATTAAGTGTAGAATTGGAAGAGAGGAAGATCAACCGTTTTTGGTGCTGTTGTTTCTCAAACACAAGAAAACCTTATGGTCAATTACCGCGGAAAATTCCGGGATCTACACTCCTGAAGAAAACTTCAAAGCAGCAATGAAAATACTTCCCTCGATAAGCGCAGGTAGGTTGCGACAAATTTACGGACAAAATAAAAAGAGTTTTCCTACACAGGGAGCAACTGAATTAAATCTTTGCACGGCGCTGATTTAGTTACACCCCTCTACTGGAGCAGCAGCTTCTTTCGGGCTTTGATCTTGATCTCAAAACTCAGTCGAAGCACTGACTACAGTTGTTAAGGAAATAATGAGGAAATGCACGGTCTACTTTTCGCTGGCAGCAATAAATGCACTTCAGTAATGAAATCACGTTTAGAAGGGATCGTTTAGAAAGGATAAAAATAGCATGTCGTTCTTAGATTACTGACACTTCCGATAAGTGTAGAAGACGCCAATTCCACCTGTCCTGCGAGTGGGAAAAAAAAGTAAGCCAAACTTGTTTATGGCCACGGAGAGAAACCTTCACCTCACGTTTGTTTTACCCCAGATCCTCATGAACTCGTCGAGGTTCAAATGCATGAATGCTAAAAATGTCTCGTTCAATAGTTGTTTTATTCCCATATTCTTCTGCCTGTCCTTCATCCCCTTCCACTCCCGTCGTCATCGGATCGGAGCCCAACCGCTCTATCTGAAAGAGAGAGAGGGAGGGAGGGGGAGGGAGAGAGAGAGAGAAAAAGAGAGAGAGAGAGTGTGTGTGTGTGTGTGAGTAATCACAATGCGCAATTGTTTGTTTCACTTACGTCACCCACAATTATAATACTGACAGCCCGCCCCCGTCTTCCCCCAGTTCAGTCCAGTACATGGCGGCTGAGCATGCGCACTCGATAAGACTACCTGTAATCCAGAAAGAAGAACCGGAACTGTCAGGAGAAGGAAAACTAATGGCCGTGCAACTTCCGATGAAAGAAGAAATACAAATCAAACTTCCAAAGGATCACTAGTTCTGCGACGTCTTGTGGAACATAACCACACCAGTTACTGTAATGTTCAGTACAACAATGGTCAGTCCCGCGGTATCCGAACAGAAACATTGACTGCAGAAACTAGGTTTGGTTCTGGTGTCCTGTGCCTCCTTCCGAAAGAGATGATTGGTCCAGCCAATACTGACCACTGCGTACGAGACCATCAGAACACAGCGAGCTACACGACTATGCATCCACAAAAAAAAACGATGAAAACACAAAAACAACAAATAGTAACCGATATTTTTTCTGTCCGCACTGGCTGATCAATAGTAATGGGTATGAGGATCTCATTTCCGGCCGGATGAGATGTAACGACCACCAATAATCGTAGAATCAATATCTTACATTACCATGGCTGCTATATTCATCCCTTTTGAAACAGGCGTGCCAGCATGCATTCATCTCCACACGAACTCTTCCACAGTAATAGATGGAAGTCGCACGGTTTATGTATGACATAGAGTTCTCAAAATCAACTCATACGTGGAGACGACGACATTTATCACCAGAACTACCACTCTTTTGATTTTGAAAATACAAAGTTCTACTGGATTATGCATCGTGTGCAAACGAACGGTTCTACAGCAATATAGACCTTAAAAAGTCACAGAGCATGTGTAGAATAATATTGTAAAACAACAGGAGAATCATTCTCATAAGTCATCATAAATGTTCTTCTTTTTTTCATTCATACTACATACATGTATTCAAACTAGGGATGCCTACGACCGTTACATTGACAGAAATCACATATTCTGATGAGGCCATATTTAAAGCAGACTTATTACTTCGCCAACTAAGTACTTCCTGACAAAGTACATGTTTTTATTAACAAACAGGATTTTTTTTTTCTTCTGTAAAAACCTCTCTGGTTTGCGAGTGGTATTATTCTTCAAATCGCTGATCACAACAAAAACACTGATATTGAGCACATTATATTCGCCACACTATTTCAGAACTAAAATATTTACAAAAACAGAGGGAAGAACGCCGTCTCTTTTTCACAACAATCAATGTGCATCAAATGAATTAATGCTCGTGATATCATCTTCACAAACGATATCAAACGTATGAGCTGGCAGGTATACCAGTATAGTGCACATACACTAACAGGTCATATGCATCTGCATGCAATGGGCCGTTAAAGACAGTTTCCAAATGTCACCCGATGAGGAACTGACGCCGAATTCTACTTAATGCACTTTATATTACAAGGTGACACACCCAACAAACACATCCATAATTCATCTCTTCAGTTGAAAAAGTCATGTAAGACCGTAAAATATCAACGTCGGCTACTAACGCCACACAATTTATTTTATAAACGACTGACTTAAATATCCATTAAAAATTTAATACTTCCCCCACCTGAACAAGCACGGTTAAAAACAGATGGCAGAACAAACACAGACACATACACACAACAGAGACAGGTATCACATTCAGTGGCCGGCTCACGATACACAAAAGATCACTGAATTACCACTTGTGAAGAAGGAAGTTTGAAATCGTGTTTCACACTCAGTATTTTGATATCGGCGAATAGCTTGGGTATTTGAGGGGGGGGGGGGAGGAGAGACAGACAAACGGTTTGGGGGGGGGGGGGGGAGAGAAGAACAAGAAGAGGACATGAATGACGAAAAGAAGAAGAAGAGAGAATGGACTAAAGTATTTTAGTTTTTTTGTGTTTTTTTTCAAAACGATTTTGGTTTCACTAAGCTCTATTTTCGTTCATAAATCGGCGTGTTTGATCACTGCGCTCAAGTAAACAACCAAAACATTCTGTGGATTGAGTACGGTTATCTTGTGTTCATAGTATTTGCCACTTACTTAAGAGCGCAGAGGCCAATCGAATTCTCACTGTTCATCACAGATACGACAAACAGGCAACACAGGATATGAACTCTCTCCGTCTGACAAGATCTGGCACAGAAAGATTTGCTGAACAAGAAACAGCAAGGCCAGGGTTTTATCCAAATCCTTGATTGCTTTCCTCGTCCTTACTGTTGGGGACAAAATGAGACTGCTCATCCACTGCAAGCACTATATATATTCTTGACCTGTCAGTGCAGAACAACAAGAAACAAACAAAAAGAATGCTATTCCTGGATTCAACTTCCCCTGACTCAACAAAGCAGGAACCTCGGGTTAAATGAAAGGAACTATTTCCAACGTCGAAGGGATAATAGCGTAAATAATTTGAGGGAATTCTTTGTAATTTGAAGTAAGAGAACTCTTGCTCTTTAACGTTTTAATCATTAAAAAAAAAATTACATTAAAATCAAATCTCTAATATGCCTTGTGATGCGCGACAGACCTTAGCAAGTTGAATGATTGTAGACAAGCAACGTCACTGCACGCTTACCTGTCTAGCTTTCGGGCTTTCCAAGCCTCATAGGAAATGCTAAAATATGATGCTGCAGAAATATCGGTAACTGCACACTTGCAAGGAGGAGGCAATCTGAACTTCTGGAATTAATGATTTCTTTGGAATTCAGCCCTGTGGTAAAGACAGATGACTGTTTCAATCGGCTTTACTCCCATCTTTTCACTGTGTCATCAAACCCCCCACACGAGCTGCTTCTTGTCTGTACAACAAAAGTCATCCTCAGTTCGTGTTTGTCGTTATACCGCCCCCCCCCCCCCCCCACTAAACTGCCAATTGATTCGCCATGAAATGTTCTCAAACGATATGCTTGAACATACTCCAAACTCCCAAGACACTTATCAAACTTCGCCATGCATATCCCTTGCATTCAATCCTGAGATTCAACCCGGATGTTTTATGCTAAAAATGAGTGCTCCGTGTTTCAAGCCCAAGAATATTTGATGTCAATTCCAACAATGTAAAGCCTGTGTATCCAGCACATGGCTTAAAAGACCATACACATAAAATAAAATTATCCACCAACAATTTTGACTGCATTCCTTTCATGTAGGGCGCCGATATAATTCAATTACTACTATATTAATCTCTAACTTTTTGCCACCATCGCAGATTTTGTGTAAATAATTTAAATTTGATATGTTTGTAATTATCTGGGGACCATGGCAAATACTTCGCAAGTTCATGTGTAGGCAGCCATGAGCAACAACAAACAGTAAATAATAGAATAACCCACAGAAATCACACTCATTTTGAAATCCCACATTTTAACAACAAAAAGTGAGTTCGCCCGCAACCTGATGTTATTCCTAGATACCATAGCTCGTCATTTTTCAAGCTGGGCTCAGTCAAGCAGTATGCGATGTGATAACATCTTGCATAATTACGATGCAGACAGTGAATGTCAGCTCAATAAGTTAAGGCCTTGCCCAGTGTATGACCGGGAGTACTGTTTACGGTAGTTTAACTTCTCATGGTTCTCTCCTCTGCAATCACAACGTAAATGCCTAGGAGGAAAAAAAAAAATTAAGCCCACTCTTACTACTTGGGAACTGTTCACAGCCGTGCCATTGCTTGTCGTTTATACTCTGCAGCCTTCTAAAAATTTAAAACTCTTATTCTTAAGACTGAGTTTTGTTGCTGTTTGTCAAATCTTTTTTCCAAGAACTGATCTCTTGTCCCTTGTCATTACCTACAAATTACAATAGTTAGGCACCAATCTCCTGCATATATTAGTCGTTTTAAGAAAGTATTTCCCTACAAGACTCTTTCCATTTTCTATTAAGAGTTCTTCTGTCAGAAACAAGGCGATTTTTTCGTCCGGCTGCCAATTCTCGGAATCAGCACAAAATCAAAGCTATCAAACACAACTTCCGCGCTGTTGTCCTAGCAAAGGCAAATTCATACAGAATTGGCCAGCGCTGTCACAGATACTCACTTGCAAATGCCAGTTTCTTTACTCAAATCCACAAGAATACTGATTTCCATCGGCAGACTAGTATCTTAAACCATCAGAAAACCAATCACTGTATTAGTCACAAAATCGATCACCTACGTGACAGCAAGTACCATCAACATGACTCGATCCAGCCTCATCTAGTTCCTCTGTTGTTATCTCCATGCTCGCGCTGACTTGCCAGTTCTTTGTTACAAATTATCCACTGCCACCAAACCAGAAAGATAACGTGATTATTTACAATCTGAAACCAGGCCAAGACCATTTTCTAATTTTGATTTCACACGAACAGTCTGTGTGCTAATCTGGTTGTGGCCCGGGACTGGCCGTAATGGCTCATTTCTTCCAGAATGTGCCGTCCCCCGCTTTCATTGCTAACAGCTTTCACGATGAAAAATCCGTATAGTATTAGTAAACCACTCACTAATGCAGTAATAATACACTGGCTGCAATGTTGGCAAACAGAGTTAGGAATACGAGTTCTTAATTTCAACACAAACGCTATTCCTTTCTGTGCATCCGTATCTGCTTAAAAGAAATTTCTCTCAAATAAAATACAACTTCTCCCACAGACTGATTCACTTATATCCAAAATGTCATGCTACACACTCAAAAAGGGGAATGTCCAGTTCCCACAGCAACATTTTACGTCATAAAAATCATGAAGTGAGTGACCACTACCGTCGCTACTATCCAGCTTCAGAATCAAAGATGAATAAACAGTAAACAGAAATGACCCAGCTATAGGTCAAACACTCATACAGCTGCTGGATCAGCGTGCCACGGCGTGGACAAGATTCACCATTATGGGACAAAATAACCGCGGTATCTGACCACTGCGGCCGTTCACCCTGCTGATCTAGCCCGGGCCAGAAGGCCACCACGTATTCCACTGGATGGCTTTGGCTCGACAGGGGCGCCTCACTATCCCTACAATATACATGCCTTAATAAATGAGCCGTGCCTTTAATGGAATTTCCAGCTCTCATGCAATATAAAAAACAGTAAAAGGCTACATAACAGATCCTACGGAGAATGACTTTAAGGAGTACCTGGTATGGTGAGCGTTGTTCTTCATACATAAATCTGGAAAATAGACGATTTAGGCACGGGGATAATGGGTGGTGGTTATTGTGAATGTGTTTTGTTCACACGACAAAGGTCATTGATTATTCCGTATGAAAGCGATCTTTCAGATCGAGTGTTACTTGTACGTTGAATCTCAGAAAGTACTGCGATCCTGCAGTTTAGTTGCTATTTGGGTAGCTGAATGCTATCTTTATTTAAGTTTCAGGCTCCAAAATATAAAATGAATGTCACACTTTCAAGATCCTTGCTGATTTCTTTGCAAAGCGAACACATGAGAAAATTTTTTTAAAAAACAAAAAAGAGGGGCCGGGGGGGGGGGGTCAGTAAATGGTAATAGTAGGCAGACCTCTTAAGCCCAGTCAACCAAAATAGCGAAGTTAAGCACACATGAGTAAAACTACACAAGCTCTGCGTGTTTGTGCCCTGCTTGACGGAGGTGCAGGGAGCAGACTGATGCGCTGAAACCGAATATCAAGACAGAAAAGATGTTCAACAGAAGAAAATAAGAATCAATGTTGTTAACGGTAACATGATTACTAACTGCCACGGTTATCTCCGTTCAGTGGTGCGAAGGTTGCCATTACGAGCAGGGGGGCAGGCGGAAAGGCTTAGGGTTCAAGAGAATTACTTACTGCCAATGAACCTTGCGAACTGGAAAGTGAACATGTGAATCATAAAGGAGCGCTGCGGTAAAAAATGCTGTCCACTTCACGTCGTATTCTAGTATGCATTTCCAGTATTTAGGTCTGATCAACTAAAAAATACAAAAACACTGTTATTTCACAATTATTTCCACTACGTTTACGTTTTCCTTCTTGTCGCCTTAAAATAATGCCATTGATATTCCTAACTCTACACTGTCTTCTAAAATGACGGAAATTTTTGTCAGGGCCAAAACCTCTTTCAAAGCTGGAACAGAACAGATTAATGGTCACACTTTTTAAATAACTGCTTGCTTTTGCTTCTTTTTTGTTTCTTTTTATTTTGCTGTCCAAAAGGTAAGGCGTAATAATATATCTTTCCAACAACAACAAAACAGTGACAGCTGTTGCGTGAATATATATTAATATTATTATGAGGGCATTCACACTTCCCAGAGCGTGGGCGTGGGAGATATGAGAACCTGAAGTGATTTTAATGTTTTCTGTTATCCTAGAGATGCAATTTCTTCCTTTCCTTGCAATTATGCAGGTATTGAACGTATGTATTGAGGGCGAAAAGAAGGCGTGCAGAAGACCAAAAGCAGGGGTGGGGAGGACAACTCTACTGAAAAACAATTTTGGAGTGTTCATAAATATAACCTACACCTTTAAAAAGCTGCGAACTTTCTTCTTTTGCCTCTTCAAAATGCCCGTACACATGATGGTATACGATGCCGAACAATTCTCTTGACAAGCAGCTATTGTCACCTTTACAAAGAAATCTGCATAAAAAAATAAGTCGACCTAACCCAGGCACCGTAACCTCCACAAAACTGCCGTTAGATCTGAACTCACTCCCAATGTCTCATAGATTTCGGGAAAATGACAGCGCAAACTAGTTGCAATGCAGATCTGTGACTGGCCAAGTGCGGTATTTTTCATCCAAATCAGTTCCAAAGCCACCAACATCATGCCATGAATTCTGTGGAGACAGCCAGGATATTAAACCTACTCAAATCAGTTGAAAACAACGTACACATTGAGTGGCCGACCGACTCGGGGGAGAGGGTGGAAGGAGCGGTTTTAGAAACAGGCAGGCTGTAAACGTCAATGATACTGCCCGGCCGTTATTGTTCTAGTTCTGACATGAAAGATGCCACGGAGTACTATGCTCGAAAAGACATCCCTCCTGTTACAAAAGCCATTCATCCAGCCAGGCGTTACTTACGACACATTCACTAAACACCAGTTTAATGGCCGGTTGAAAAAAACAAAGGGGGGGGGGGATCCTAAAATAGATCGTGGATGACAAATATAACGTATCCCATACATACTATAATAATCACAGGAATGTCTGTGCAAAGACATTAAAAAGGTCAGGTGTCAGTGATCGCCAGGATAGCGATCTCTCTCCAACTACTGTCCAGGTCAGTGTGGCCGCCGTGAAGATAAGGTAAAACTTATCTACCTGATCTTATACTGACGTAATCCGTCGATCAGGTGGAAGAGCAAGTCAAAGTGGGCTGGGGCCAGATCGGTGCCTCACTGGCAACATAACGACATTTCGACCCCCCCCCCCCCACACACCGCCCTTTTCGCCACGCCCACGATAAATCAACGCCAACTTTTCTAAAAGAACCTCGGATGCCTCGTAGAACTTGTATCACTCCAGCCTAATCGAGTCAACTGTGCTCAAACTGTTCACTTATCCCCGTTGTTGTTAAGTTGCACGGACGAAATTTCTAAGTCTTAGTCTTAGGCTATGATAGCTGTCCTGCTCTCACTGTCCACAAATGCTTTCACCATGCCAATGCTCTATGCTGCCGATCTATCCTGATATTGACAAATGTGAGAAAAGAACAACTATGTTGTCAACTTTTCTGCCATGAAAACAGTACTAACACCGCATTTATTCTTTAATCATGCGCCCCGCTTGTTTGGTTGTGTCATGATTACTGGAGTCAGAATTAATTATTCACCTCTGGAAGTAGAACAGCAGCTAATGCCCTCCTGTGTTGAACGAAGGGTGGGGGTTTAGTATGAGTGAGGTGAAACTCGCATAGGTTTATTTAGCTACGTACCACTCCATTATCCCACTAACCAAAACCAGCTTTACTGCATTCTTGGCATGTTAGGATTGTGCAATATTGAAAGAGACGCTTGAGTTGACAGTACTTGCACTTGTACTTACCCAGCCAGCTTCAGTTTATCCGTAAATCAAAACCTTATTCAAGACCTCATAATCTCTATACCAATTAAAATGTGTTCGAATGAAGTATGGATCCAATGCTTGAAAGTGCATTCCTTTATTAGTTGCCACACGCCAATATTTCCATTCTTTACTGAGCAGGAAAAGACTGGAACATTGGGGCCATGTAATCTCCACACCAATTAAAAAATGTTCTCCAGCTGCCCATAGATGTACAATACTTGGAACTTGCCTTCCTCTATATTAAGTCCCCAGTGTTTCCATGCAAGTACTTTAGTGAGCATGAAAATATTGAAGGTTCAGGCTCAAGCATTAAATTTTTGTTAACCGTGACTTCCTGGTTTGCAGAGTACAAAGAGTTTAAATTTTCAAAACTTAAGTATAATACGCCGCATCTGTCACGCTCTGTCGAGCGTAATGAATTGAAAATCAATGGTGCAGGCGCTCAACTAACTGTGTTTTTCTCCCACCAAGATTGCCTCCTGCCGATACGCCCCATTTCCTACTTTCATTACACACTTGACACCGTGGCTGCCGAGTTGCTACTGTGCATTGCAGCTCTGGGGGCTGGGGCATTGACCTATTCTGCACACATACACGCATCTCCATCACTGAAACCCAATAACAATGCGTCGCTTAGAGACAGTTTGACAACATAACCATTAACATATTAAATGTTAAAGTCGTATTAACTCTAACCTAATCAGCTGGGACTTTCCAGAGGATTGGTAATGCCAAGACAAATGGCAACAAACTACACTATTAATTATAATGAATACCTGGTTTTATCCACCTTCCTGATATTGCATCAGCCTGTATTCAGCCCACTGTTTACTGGATGACGAAGAGAACAAAACACAGGAAAAGGTGGCGCAGAGGTATGCAAAACAAACCCTTTCATGTTTTAAAATCAGTTTTAGAAGCGTCAAGAGCATGACTGGTTTTTTTTTTTTTTAACGTGAACTCTCCAGCTGCAGAGGGTCAGTGTTCACCAGCCAGGCGCGAAGAAAACTGAATGAGAAATATGCAATTGCATGTACCTCCTTCCGTGTTGCCGGAGAAAACTTAACACGGGCGCCTTTACTTACGGTTAGGGGAGGGTTTTCATGCAGCTGTTGGAATTCGGAAATGATCCAAAAGATCCTCACTGGCGTGGTTGATTAGCTGTCAAAATGCTTGAGGTACATGTAGTTTTATTCACGCTTTGATTGATCGACATTTTCTTTAACAATGACATGGAACAGACCAATGTAGTTTCTTTAAAAAAAAACTATCGTCAAAAAAAAAAAAGAGTTTTCGATCAATTAAAACAGACACTCCCACCTTCTGTATGGCAGTCTACATACACTTTTGCTGTATGTGTGTACACTTCAAACACCTGATGGGGGGAATGGCTTACACAAAGGTGGGGGGGGGGGGGGCACAAACTGGATGAATAATAATAATGCTGTTTCAGGGTTCATATAACACATAATGGTTTTAATGTGAATATCACAATAAATTACCGCCTCCATAGACTACCTCCATTCACATATACATCAAAATATTTTTCCTCGTGACGTTCACTTAAGGAAATGTTCCTCTTTCTAACAAAACTATGATATGGCGCTGCGTTTTCAACTCGGGGATGCAGTGCATTGCCGTGCATAATAATAACACGAGTAAATGGGAAGAGTCTCTGAAATCTTTCAACAAGAGCATTATATCTTGATCAAACATGAAAGAGCAATAAGAAACAAAATTAATTATCTTATAATTGCGTACATCTCGCAAACTTGACATAAATAATACAGACACCCCCCCCCCCCTTGTTTTTATTTTCTGTACCGAAAAGCAAGACTTGGTCATCCTTTTAGACATCAGACACTAAAAATATGCATCGGTTCATACTGGTAAATCCGGACCATCAGATGTCATCTCTTTTTCACACCACCTGTAGCGGACGGATTGGTTTGTGATGTGAATACCGATTCTTCTGGCTTTTGACTTTTTAAACAATCTCCGCGCTCCATTTCCCTGATACACTACACCGTCCATGTTGGTGTGCTTGACCGCTGACCGAGGCGTTCTCACTACCTATCATCGTCGCAGAATCAAGGAAAACGCATCCCACAATTCGCCTCCATTTTAAACCACTGCATATCAAAGTGTATTTTAAAAAAAAAAGAAGAAAAGTTTTACTTTTACTTTCTGTTCGTTACTCGCACAAACTAGATAAAAGTCACCCGATCTCAGGACTGCACTGAAGTCTGGAAGCGACAGAGACAAGGTGGAGTGCGCCTTTTTTTACCATGAGCAGACACAACATCCATTTTCTCCAAAACTTATCTGTTAGTTTTACCGTAAGCACGCCTAAATGTCACCGCCACCCAACAATTCATTCGAAACCAAATTGACGAGGTGACAGGACGCAAAATAAGCAAAATTCAATATTAAATATTACTCCAATAAATAAAAATCGGGTTTAATGTGAAATGCGAGCTCATGCAAAATTTCAATCAAATCACACATACAGGTTTCGAGAAAATCAATGGCGATTCCGTTCGTGGTTTTAAAACAACAAAAAAGGACGATAGGAGAAGATGGGACATCAATAACAACAAAAAAGGTAAGACTGAGTTAGCGATACCAGACCATCCGCAGTGTTGATAACGACGAATGCGCATAAAAGCATGAAAAAATTACCAAGTAGAAGGCAATTTAGTGTGATCATAGAGTTGCCGTCCTTATCTTATATTCAATATTCTCCCCCGGATACTGCAATGGAGAACATGGGGAAGGCGACGGAGAATGAGATAACAAAACGAGTACATAGGTGACGACAGAGAGGCAAGCTGTTATAAAGAAAGACGCACAGATTGACAAATATCAAGTCGAATCGTATCTCCACTTGCGGTGAGAGTCTGGCGCCTTAAAGACCACGGTAAATACTATTATTCTATGGTGTTTATAAACAAAAGAAACTGCAGCTGGACAATTTCATCCACTAGACTGCCGCAGCTTCGCAAGACAGACAAAAATTAACAACCACAAACAAAAAAACCTTTAGAGGCCAAACTCCCCCCCCCCCCCCCCCCCCATATCAACAAACGGTTTAGTAACACTTTCAGAGAGATCTGATTCACTCTACGGAATGATTCAGAGGACAGGCTGTGCTTGTGTGGAAATACCATCATTCCAAGTGACAAGACTATAAATACACCTAAGCTGAAATAAATTCATGGACAACAAATAAACGTCACAACAGCTCCTTCTTGAGGTTGGCTGATGACAGATCCGAGTGGAGAGCCAAGATTGCCGATGTCTGTTCCAGACAGAGTAATTGATGATGATGATGATGATGATGATGGCCGTGACAGTGTTGTGATAAAAATTAATGACTGGTCTCGGCGTTCATATTTCAGTAACTTCACAGCAAACTCCAGCATCAATAGCAAGAATTAAAAAAAAACACCAAAAAAACCCTGAACCATTTCCTCCTGTTCAATTGCACTAACGGAGTTCGCAGCTGTCAAATGAAGAAAATGGTCCATCGGGGTGTTCTTTTGGTGCTTAATTACTTCAACATGTCAACATTTTTTCTTCTTTGTTCAACATTTGAACCCCATCTTAATTAGTTGATCCCACTCATCCCTTCTGAACTTACAATTTTCCTTTCTTTACTTTTTTTTAAATATTTTATTTATAAGGCAGAAACACCTCAAACAGAACACATAATTACCACTTCGCAATATTGCCGGCGCTTCCCAACATTTACCTGTTGCATATCTTAATTAATGATCACTTATGATCGTGTCTTTCAGGCTTCACTACCTGAGTTTATATTTAGAAACAAGAATAGTGTTTGTGCAGTAATATCACTGCCTGATTGCACTCCAAATGAAGACAACAGGACAGAAGTTTCTTTTAAAGTGCTGTGTCTATAATTAGGTGTTTACCATTCGAAACCCCGCACTTTCAAGATATTGGTTTGGGACTTAATACGCATTTACATATAGAGTAGTTTACAGTATATACAAATACAAAACTTTGACATCACTGCTTCTATGATACATTGAGTGTGATTTAGAAAACATGTCTTGCAGTAATTGTCATTGATGTCTATGCTGGCTATCTCACGCTATTGACTTTTTAAAGTAAAAAGTATCCACATCTGTCAGGTTTATGGACAGCTCTTAAATATACACATATTTCTATGCACATTTGTTAAGATTTTATTGCACCGGGCTTATATGCGAATGCAGCTTTCGCATACAGCATGTTTCGATGAAAACAAACAATCACCTTCAAGCTCTGAAATATGGCTCCTGTGCTCCACTGACTCTTCTTGCACTATGTGATCCAACAACACAGTTTACTCCATTTGAGAATAACAACCCTATGGTTATATGCGTTCCTCGGGCCAAGATAACTTTACTACAGCGAGTGCACGAACGAACTTCTTGCACTTAACAGAAAAAGCCTTTACCTTTTTAAGTGGATCACAATGTAAGCTTCGGCGTATCGATCATATCTCATGTGGCTTTCGGTTTCTTTCTCTCTTTATTCGACACACACATCTCGGTTTTTATCTCTTGTATTTGGGTTTTCAACTTGAAACCGTTCAATGTGCAATACTGTTTGCACTTGCAGGCACTGTTTATTTACAAACGAAATGCAGCAGATTTATTTCAAATACCACGGGCAAGATGATGCACTTTTGCGCTCATCCATTATTTTGTACTTCTATTCCGTTGAATCACTGGCTGCCAAAGAAAAGCATACGAGAAGTAAATGTTATTGGAAATGTCATTTCGTTAGCTACCTGGTCATTGCTTCCCACCAACTACAATTCACATAGATCTTCCTTCCCTCCCCATCCCATCAGAAAAACATCGCCGCATCTGAAATTTGAAATGCTTTTTACTTTCTCCACACACTGAATTTGGAATGAAGTTTTCACTCCTGACATTGACATGCTCCTCTCAGCATGCCAAAAATATTTCAAAACACATTTATGATCAACAAAACAAACAAACCAAAAGAATGTTTTTAACCCTAATGATGCCAGAAGAAAATGGCTATGGCTAGCCAATGATCTTGAGCTGCAAGTGGCTAAGCTTTTTTATGAATTTTGTAAATTGAAGGTTTGCAGTGACCTTGCAACACCAGCAAATGTGTACATTTATGGAAAGTTGACTTCAACGGCTCCGGCAGTATGACAATGAAAATTTAGCTATCTAATTGGCTTCATGGCAATGGTAGGGTAAGCCATTCTTACATAATACCAAATTTGGAAAAATTAATGCAAAAATGATGCTTCAAACTTTATTTTCAAGCAGATATGACTCTGCTATCGTAATGTCATGGCTGCAACTGTGAACAATAGGATTAGGAGGAAAGTGAGAACATGTAACAAATCTTACTCAACACACGAAATCTGCAAGGTATGCTCTGGCCTAATTGAAAATGAAGATCAGCCGCCCCCAAAGCCTGCACCCCAACTATTTTCTGGGATACAGTTCCCTTTGAAATACATCACTTCAGCTAATAGACAATTTGTAATTTAATAATCCAACGAAAGCCAGAGAAGCATTTAAGGACACTCGCTGAGTACTCTTGTTCTGCTGTGTAACCAACCGTGGCCCTGCACGTGTGACTTGTGCAAAGGATGCGCGATAAGAGATAAAACCATACGAAATAAACACGTCAAAAGAAAGAATAATAATGAATAATAAAAACAATAAGGTTCACAAACCGACGCCAAACGCCCATGGTGTTCTGAATGAAGAGCTGCAGTTAAACTGCATCTATCGTGGTGCAAAAAGGGCACTTTCAGCTCGGTCTCAGCACACGTGTTCGCGCAATTAAAATGTAGCTATTATGTATTATTCACTTTCATGATACTGATTAAATGCACCTTCAAAATGTAGACAGAAGTTATAAATCTGCCAAGAATAAAAATCATACTATGTCGTGTTACTAGACCGCATTATAATACAATGCAGCATATTCTACTGGGACAGGAAAGTGAAAGTTTATCACTATCATGGGAGAGGTAATCCAATGTAAAAACACAAAGCAAACAAAAGTGTCAGCGATCCAAATGCAGCTAGCATTAGCGCACGGTGAGGTACAGTTATCAAACAGGTGTGCGACCACCAGTGCTTCATTCTATATTCATTCCCTTTTATGATTTGAAAAAAAAAAAACAACTAGAAAAACAACATACAGCTGTCATGCGGAAATGTGGCATGGTTGCCATACCACACTCGCCCACATAGCCTAATATTACACAAATGACGTCCATTAAGGTTAATTACTACTGGTGTCATGTTCTGGAAGAGCAGTTTATTCTTTGAAAAAACGTTTGTAAGTATTGTGATCTGCTACCATTTCTGTTCTAAATTATCACTATGGACTGGGCTGCAACCCAAAACATTTCATATATATACATCACGACCGAGTGGTTGGCCATAATCATCACTACAGCAACATTATATGGATTTGCTTTAGAGCCAGGGTGGGGGTGAGCAGAGGAAGGTATCCCTTGTGGTGAATGCCGCAGCAAATTTTTATCTGATTGCCAATCTGACCAGAGCCAGGGGAGCTAATCACTGGCACTACAGCAGGAAAACTCATGGTATATGGCATACATTCAGTCAGTAGCAGAGTCGGGCTTGTTCACAGCATAGAACAAAGCACCACCAAGATGGGCATAATTGGGAGACCTCTCATTAAATGAGTGTTCAGTGCTTCGATAATACATCTACATCGTTGGTTGGCCGAATTATTCAGCTTCAGAACCCTAAGTTGCAATCTCCAACATCCACAATATATCACACTTCCTCTTTCCTCATACCATCAAAGCACTGTAAGGCCGGTGACCTGTTGTAAATTAACCAGAGTAAATCCATACAACAGCGACCACACTGTTGAAGCTTCTAAAATAAGCATCGTAGGGTAGTACTGGCAGTGAAAAAAATAATTGATGTGGCACTGACCTTACCATGCTGGCTTTCTCATGTGGCTCTGCGTATGTCCCAGCAAAGCAAAAAATCCCAAATCTAACGAACTCCAAACCCAATGCCAAATTCGCATAACTGAAAGTCTGGGTCGAAGCAATTAAGTTCGCTCAACTCTCGATGTTTCGTACCAGCGTGCCAACTGCGAAACTTTGTGTCACAAGAATCTTATGTTCGTTCTTGAAATTGAAACCCAGGGGATTGTGCATCCTTTTTTTCTTCTTGAGAAGAACAGTCCGCCCTCTTGAACCCAACGCGAAAGTGGGAACTATTCCGGTAAAGACATGTGGGAAATATTTCAGTCCATCTTAAAAGGAACTAATTTATGACCGCCTAAACCTTTATATTCGACGTTTCTTTTGCGGTACAGTCTGTTCAAATGTGTGACAGCCGGTTCAGACAGGGCGGTTTCAACCGCGACGGCTACCGCGCGTTTCCCGCTGGTATCGTTCAGACAAGGCGGTTTGCAACGCGGCGTAACCACAGCGGTTGACTCAAGAACTGGAAATTTTAAGCAATGCCAGGATGGATGTGGAGGAAATAACATGCGTTTGGTTGTTACATCGCCGCTTGAAACGACGCAAACAGAGACAAAGACAATATTGGATTCATCCCATTCTACGTGATAGTGATAGACTGACGCACGGCATGTTTACCACCCTGTATCCTTCCTTTAGTGCGCATGAAGAAAAGTTGTTCAATTATTTGAGAATGTCCAGGAAATCATTTGACGACTTGCTGCAACTAGTCAAGGACGACCTGTCTTCAACCAAGACCCCGATGAGGGATTGCATCAGCCCAGAAAGCTTTTGTTTACATCACACATCCTGTTCTCTCATTGGCTGGCGTACTGCAAACCGAGCGGGAGACCAGCTGTGTGTGTACCATGCCTATGTGTGTAGGTATCTCGACCCGCTGGCCGACCGCGCGGTTGCGAGGGGAAACTCACAACCGCGGCGGTTGAGGAAACGCCGCGGTTACGTGTGAACGATTCCGTAGGCTATCATTGAAAATGCAACCGCGCGGTTTAAACCGCCCTGTCTGAACCGGTACTTACAGTAATGACCATGCACGTGAGTAGTCGAACATCAAAACACTGTAAGTGCAAAGTTCTTTTTTTAACTTGACGTTTGTTTTTATTTGATTGCTTTCAGTAAATTAGGTCAATATGATTTTCTCCTTCCCTATTTTTTTTTCAACGCTTTTAGAGCACCTTCAATTTTCTGCATTTTGAAGAGGTAGGTACATGTAGTATTTGATACTGACTCTCTGAATCGCCAATTGGGTCAAAGCATTCACCTACTTTATGTGATTTTCAACTTCTCAAATTTTAATTGCTCTCTCTCTCTCCGGATGCCCAATGTTTCATGAGCTCTCTCCAACCCGGCCTGGCCAATGTAAATCCAACTCTGAAATTCATCCACATACATAAATGTAATCAGACGATCTATACCATGCTTCCGCCCCACAGGCCTGTGAAATAAACGCCACTAAAGTAAACGGACTGAAATTTGTGTAAACTTCCTTCATCACCACTGCAACTCACTGAAACAAATCATGTTGTTTCCTCCGTACACCGACTACAGTACTATTAATTAAAGCAATGTATCAATTGCTTCTAGGTAAAGCAGGTGGTACTTTGGAATAAGGCAGGTGCAGGAAGGAGGAAAACGAATACAGAAACTTGAAGAGGATGTAGATGAGAGGAAAGGGGGACAGACAACGACAATGCCAATAAAGCCGATTTCCGCCAAAGGATTTTTTTTTTTTCTTTTTTGTAAAGTGGTGAAAAAAAAAAAAAGAACTATACCAGTAAACAAACAATCGAAGTTAATTTTAGATGAATCCACAGCTAGATTTTAATCTGCTTCATTCATCTTCCCTCTTAATTACGTTCCCACCATCAAAGTCCACACGCCGCTATTTTATAGAGACAGTAAAAAACCGCCACTGGACAGAAAATGGCAACACAGCTAACTTAAATCAACACTGAGAAGATGACGAACAATCATTGTCTGTATGTAGTTTACTCATGCAAGATTTACACATTACGCCTAACTCATTGCTATATGGGCTGAGGAACAGGGGTGGGTGGTGTGGTGGTGAGGAGGAGGGGGGGGGGTCACGACCCCTGGGACGATAAAACTAATGAGAAAAATCTCCACGGAGGGGCCTGGTTATTGATTTGTAACAGACAGCCCTCGCACATTAATATGTGGTAGTTCTACTACAGTCAGCTGGTGAGCAACTAACCTCATCCAACTAATGTAGAATGGTGACATTATTATTATTATTACTTAGCTTCTGTAAATAAGCAGATTGTGATGAAGAATTTGCATAAACCATGTCTGAACAAACACTTATAACTTCATCAAGTACATATGGCTGCACAAGGGTAAGGACCTACACCGGCTGCAATCATCGGCAGATTTCTCAGGGGTCTCTATTTCTGACCAAATTTGATCTAGTTCTTGGTGATGAACAAGGTGACCCCATCATGTACCAGGCTTTATTTCACCACAGAGAACTAGTGTAGTCTGGTATCCTGAGTTGTGGCTAAGTTTACTGTTCTGCAACTGATTTCTCATGCCAAAAACACAAAGTTCAAATTCGTCCACTCCACAAGGGCTTTATGTCAGCCTTGTCTGACCCCGGAAATATTGTAGTATTCTAATTTTCTAGGAGAAGGAAAATCAATTCCAAGAACTTTGGCACACGTTGTGAATTTAAAAAAATGTTCCCTTTACTTTTGAAAATAAGAATGCCATATTAGCTCCGCGGGATAGAAAGGGTGAATTACATACATATATATGAAGAGTCAACAGTTCCGGAGGTCAGGTTGAAGTACACCTATTCCCGGAGCCTTGGCAAGGCGAACAAGCCATAAAGTTGCGCCTCATTACCTCACAGGGGCCAACCAATACTGAAAACATGATTTTCTTTTCACCGACCTCAATTCCTGTGTCCTCGTCACTTTATGCTTGATCCCAGCAAAGGGAGACCACTGGCTAAATTACATCCCACATTAGCTCTACACCATTTGTCTCCTCTTCGGTAGCGCAATAATATTATGGAAGCGCATATCCGTACAACGATATAGACAGTGCATATCCGCACAACGCACACAATTCGATGACGTAGAACACACACCGGAATACTATATTTATTACTGACCTTGTTAATTTGCATAGTTTTTAAAAATATGAATCGGCTTAGTAGCAAGACAATCTGATTTCTGATAGGAGATTGCATGATCTGCGCTAATAATATACTTGAGTGTACGTCGATCACCAATGGCTACCCCAACCACTTTTCGCCTGATTAGTCAATCTGACTACCGCCCATTGATATAAACTGACAAGACCCTCACGCCCCCAGGTCCATCTGACTATTCCATGTGTTGTCACTTTAAATTCGTGAACACCATACCAAGTTTTGTTTCAGCAAACCTTCACCACTAGAGATTTTGGTAAACATGCTGTACGGATAATTCTGCACTGTCCATATCCATACAACATGTTGTACGGATATACACTTCCTAATATCATCTCTGCGTCAGAAATGAAACCACAACTATTGTAAGTGAAGTCTGAACAATTCATTTGCCCTTATGTTCAAGTACATTCTAATCTATTACAGTTTAGGTGTTTATATGTTAAAAGTAATAACAGAAAATCAAAAAGTAAAATGATAAAACTAAGTTTCATCAAATTTCCGCATTGTTGTACTTATCACACGGGATAGTCAGTTGTCCTTGTCAGCAACAAAAATATTTTTCATGGAGGGAAATGAAAGCTAGCACCGTGCAAATGGAAGTCCTGTCCAATAGCAATCGTTGAAATAATGGGTATGAAATCACTGACTATTGTGTTACGAGAATCCCTGCAATCAGTGGCAGTCATTAATGCCAGAAAATGCTAAAATTACAGTGGGCATGAAACCAAACTTGATTTGTGAGATACAATGCTCAAGTGCTGAGCTTTCAATGACCAACATTCACCAGCTGTATCAGCTGACACCAGATCTTCTGCCAATTTCTACTCATATTTTGTTCATGTTCAGTTCATTGGCCATCAGTCTTTTATTTTTTTTTTTACCAAACCTATCAAACAGTAATATTGCATTTCATTCAATGTGCCAGTCTGCCTGCTGCCTGTCTCCCTTTCTAGCTTTCCATCTGCCCACTTGTTCTTCAAACTTTTCTCCATCATCTAATAACTTATCTACCCAGCCCACACAATGTTTGTCTACCCACACACTCAATCAATCCGGTGACCCAACCTAACATCTGACCAATCAATCAAATCAATTCATTCAACCACCAAGTATTCATTTGTCCATTGAGAAATCCTTTACAACGGACCCCTCCCCCTCCTTCCCAAAATCCATATGATATCATAGTCCATCTCAGATACTGATACATCAATGATTTTTGTGCTTTTGAGTTACAGCTCCATTATCACTGCATCACATGGTGAAGTGGTTCTCACAAAGTGGTGTATTGATATCTTTCATAATTTTCAAGTTATAAGCAGCACTGTTTTTGCCAGATGCTTGTCTGTATGTAAAAGTCTCACTCTCACCAAAACTTTGAAGTGCTTTGCTGTAAAATGGAAACATTGTTGACCACAAACTGTTGATACGCCAGTAAGTGAGACGGATCACAATATACATGTTTGTACACCAGCATTACTGCAGTCATCCTCATAACATCACAATCAAATCCATCTACTTCACAAAAAAACAAGAATCCATACAAATGCTACATAATTACTGATATCAGTTTTCAGTGATAGTTGATGGCTATCTGGTTATGCAGAGATAATGACCACAAATTACTTTAATCTCCAGGACTATTCTGACATGATCCCGGCCCTTCAATATTAGATAAAGTTTGCGTGAAACTGTATAAGACTAGCTACAGAGTGGACTGGCATCACAGATCTTCACTGTTCACTCTCACAAAATCATCACCTGGTAAGTATAGCATCTCTCTCATCAAACATTTATCAAAATACTAAGTTGCAATATATTACAAACTGAAAACTTGCTCTGCTCTTTAAATGCAGCACAACAATTTCATCATGGACATAACACTCATAATGCCTGAGTTTCCATTTTGTCCTATATGGAACTGCATCTCTGACTTACATTTTGTGAGTGAAAACTGAAAAATGCAAGACTGCCACGTCATGTCTGATCAGTTTCTCGCAGCATTTATTTTTGCTGTTTGTTCTCACATGAACAGAAAAAGAATCACACTTCATTATTTTCATAAATGTAATGTTGCACAACTGTCAAATGTCCAGTCTGAATTATTCTGGAATAGTTTGGGATTGGCCAATTGGCCTGGCAATGTCTCTTTTTTCTCGGCAAATCACAGTATCCTTTGAGTCCAACAGAAGTGACTAGTCAAGTAAGGGTGAAAACATTAGATGAAAGCTTAGCAGTGGCCCTTCAGTTGAAGAATAAGAAATTAAATAGGAGAAGATACTGGAACATGTATAAGTAATGATCTGACAGATACTTCTTGCATTAAAAACTGAAAAATGTACTTGAATAGCGCATACTTATGTCTTCTTTGCCTGTGCTGAGATCAAATTCACAAGCAGTTCTCGTTTATTGCAAAATGAAGCATTCCCTAATGACACAGGAAGCCACCATAATTTCTTTGCTCAAGAGACCAGCAGATATTAAAGTGAATAATCATTTTAAAGTCAAATATTATGAATATTTTCAGAAGACAATGAAATCCATTCTACTTGTGACTATCCTGCTGGCCTTCATAAGCCTGAGCTCCCAGCAACTTTTCTGTAGGAATCAAGACAGGGAATGTCAGGTGTGTCCAATCTGAATGTGAATCATATCCCCACAGAAGCAGTCCTTCCACATTTATTTATTTGATCTTATTTACGGTGCAATTAAATTCTTCCAATCTCTATGCAAAAAACCTTCTGTATCATTCTCAAAATTTCAATCGCAGTACGATACTTTCTTAATGTCTGCATTTTCTATGAATTAATGATGGCAATGCTATAAATTTTGTTCCCTTAAATAATCTTGTTCCAAAAATTCAGGGCTGGTTGCTCTCTAAACTTTCAACATAGGGTCAACAGCTTATCTCCCATTTTCCTAGCCATAACTTCATTTTCACAGCTCGGCACTTGTTCAATATGTACAGCTGTACTTTATGCCAGAATTAAACAAACTGTGCCCCTCCTCTAATTCCTCAAGTAAGAATGACTCATTTATATCCCATTTGGCAACATAAAACTCAATTTCCAGAACAAACTGCATCCTTCCCTTTACCATAAAATGTTTTTTGCAGCAAAGCAAAATTTGATGAAATGAAAATTCACAAAAATATCTTCAATTTTGATGACATTTCTAACAAGTTCCAAGGCAAGGTTGACTCCTCAACTCTAAGATATTTTTTTGTTCTGTTCAAGACTGATTGGACTTTTATTCAATTAACATGCCTTCCTTCCATTTTGATTCCACTGGCTCAAGTGCACGTTTGTTCTGCATTTCCCTGCTGTAAAAATCTTTCTAGACTGGACAGAACCAGTGCTGTGAGGACCTGATTTGTAAGAAAAAGTTCCCCATCTCCACCACCACCACTTGCCAGCCTAGAGACAGCAGCAGTAGCAGTAGTGATGAGAATGACAGATGTAAACTGGAAAATGAAAACTGTAATCTTCTCACTGATCCCTGCTGTCCTGGTAGGTTTCTATGCAAGACTGATTTTGATATGCCTTCTGCCCACCATTCAGACTGGAGTTGGAGTTTACATCTTATTTTGCACTGTCATCCAGTTTGACTTTGACATGAGTTTTTCTTCGCAGTAGTGATAACTCAGATGAGAGATAACTAATCCAGTTTGAAAGAGCACCACAGAATAACAAAACTAAACATAAATGAGTAGAATGGCAATGAGTACAGATATGGAAGATCACTTAGAGTTTTCAGTTATCACAATTTCTGATGTAAAAACCTGATGTGCCTCAACTGTGCTTTAAAATAGTTCTGAGAGTTGATTTCCAAGCTCTGTTGACAGTAGTGAAATAAGTGGGAGATCCCTGGAATCTGAGGTGAATTTTACTAATTCCTTCAATATGCAATGCCAAGAATTCAAAGGACCTGTAATATCATTATATCATATGCCACAAAATCCATACGTCAGAAATCTCACATATCGTCGCTGCAGGATTCTAAACGGCTAACTCTGAAAATGCAGTGTGCTGGTTTTTTTCCAGAATTAAGAGTGACATCACATGACACATCCTATAAATAAAATAAGCCCTGGATGTGTAATCGGAAATATTTTTAGTACCAGTACCAATTCACAGCTTCAAAATGTGTATAATAGCCTTGCTTTTCAGTTTTTTCACTCTCCTGTACAATTTACAAAAACCGAGTTAGCCGTTCAGAATCCTGCAGCGACGATATATATCATTTTCCAACATTTCCTTGAAGTCCATGGGGGGGGGGGGATTCTAAAGCTCAGGTGATCATCTTTCAAAGATGAAATAAAATAACATGGGCAAAAGAATCTGGATTTGGACATAGATACAGACATGAACAACTGAATAGACAAATCATTCTGTCAATGAAATATAGACAGGCGTTAACAATTCGACCAACAAATTATAGTCAAAGAAAGAATTTGTTTAAAATAAACTTTTACATACTAAATGGAGATTAGACCAGAAACCGTGCGACACAAGAAATCACAGCTGTGCGGATGAACTTCATCCAAGACAAAAGTCTTAAATATGAGCTGGATTTCTGTATAATGTCAAGGTTATATCAATTTATGCGACGCAGGTAGCCTGGGCACATGCCTGCCATACACCAGACAGAAATAATTTTTTATGCTCCTGGAAATGCATAAGGATGAAAAATAGTTTATTCTTTGTGGCAAAGATATTTAGAAATTATACACATATATAGGTAAACTTTACTGATGTAATGTATTCATGCAATCTTTACTAATCCCCAGGTCTGACATGTGAGACAAATCTTGTTGGCATGAGAATGTGCAAAAGAAATTTTTAAAAAGTCAAGTCCTGCTAAGTGACATACAACTGTGAATTATGTATGCTTTGCTACTGGAGCCCACTCTTCTTTTCATGTCACCATTTCTCTGTGAATGGAATAGCAGCTTGGCTAGCACGATGAGTCTACGGCAGAGATTTATCAGATATAGCGTTCTATCTACTTGGAAGATAACCTCTTGATATTACTTCTCAAGTACAAAAAGTTAATATCTACCAATAAAACAGTTTGTTCGGCATTACTTCATAACCCTTTTAAAAAAATTTTTGTGTCCTGATCTGCGCCACAGCAGCCGCCTTGGATGTCGAACTGAAATTCAGATACTAATACCTGATACCCACAGGGGATAAAATGCAGTCATTTTTAACAAACAGAGCTAGCTGTTTCTTCAGTCTCTGAATTCTAAGTTCTCACAGAAAGCACAAAAACAGAAGAAATCTGAGCGTAAGCAAAATTCTTGAAAGTATGGATGACAAGTGCCTCTGCACAAATAAGGAACAGCTGAAAAGATCTCACCGAAATACCTGTAAGATGAATGTGGTATGAAAACATTTTAATAACATATCACACAAGTGCAAGCTCATTCACATGACAATATGACTTACCTTTTGCATGCCTGGGTCAACTTTCCATATCCTGAGACTTTGATCTTTAGACCAGGTGACTAGATGGTAATCTCTGGCACCTGAAAAAAATTGTTGACATTTGAATACAATTGTCAGTTTACCGTCATGCGAAGTATGGTGAGGAGTCAGTCATACAATAATAAACATGATGATGGACTAAGCATCAGAATGATGTTTAAATCCTTTTCACTTTGTACTTGAATGGATCTGTTCTGTTCAATAAGCATGGAATCAACAAAATCTGATATAATTATGTCATGATATTAATCAAGAAATGAAAAAACTTAAACAATAGACTTTTGAAAAAATATTTACAGCTGAACTAGGTCTTGCCAGTGACTTGCACCATTACCTATCAATTTCATAATGAGCAGCGAAAACAGCCAGAACAATACAAACCACAAGAAGGTCACATTTTAAGTGTTTCTGTGATAAAAATCACTGCTTAATGAAGATATGGGATAATTTACCAAAACTGAGATGAAAAACGTACCGTCTTGTTGTTTTCTCCATTGAAATTCAAGGATGACATCTTTGTGGCCAACAAATGTGTGCACTGGTGTCTGAGAGTTTGCTGCATGCCATAGATATAGACTATTCTCTCCTCGCCGAAGCTGAGGTACAACGACACTGACTACACCATCACCAAAGGGCTATGCAAAAGAGAGACAAAGATAACCAGCTCAATATGGCAGTCAATGGTTGAATGTAAATGAAAAAGGCAAACCCATAATAAAATGGGACAATCGATACATTTTTTTTTGGCAATCATTTTTTATTCAAAAAAGGGGTGATGAAAGGATATTGATACTCACAAGCCCATAACAGAAGGAAACATTTAACTCAACAATTTTTCTTGAATGAAAGCTCAAGTTACTGCATGTTAATTACAACAACAAATGATACATTAAATGTCTTACTGTATATCTAGCTCTCCATACTGGGTTTCCTGAGTTAATTATTGCTTCACTTCGCCTTGGATTGTTATAGTCCCAAAACTGGAAAGGAAAAAAGTGAAAGGTAAGCGTACAATACATTTTCTGGAATTATCACACAGGAGAATCATTAAAATTAGTGCTGTGACTTTATACAAAATTACAAATCTGCTAAGCTCCCATTATCTCTTCAAGGGAAAGGCAGGAAAGTATGACAGTAAGACTATAAGTATGACTAAGAAAATGATACAGAATACAGATGTTTAAAAATAATGGCACACCTGTCACGCCCTATTTTCATGGTGCAATCTATCAATTCTATCATCAGTAATCTGCTGAATAGGTATTTATTCAAAGAACTTTTGCTCAGTTGTAGTGTAGTCCTCCAGTCACTACTACAAATAGTGAAGGTTATTACTTACACGAATGGTGCAATCTTGACTAGCAGTGACTAGCTTATGCTGATCTTTGTGGCTCCAGTCTAGGCCATGAATCTTGGACGAATGAGCCGAAATATACTGAATAGGTGCATTTCCTTTCTGTCAGATATAAAGCGATAACATGTTTAGATTTTTTTTTTGTCACTATATTGTTTCAGACAATAATAATTTGTGACCCCACACACCTTCCATCATATTCATTAGACTGCTTCTTCAGTTACCAACACCAAATGTAATCCAACCTTTCAGCCTGTTACAACAGATTAACTAAAACAGAAATTTTTTATATCAATTGTAAAATATTGTCAGTGAGAGTGATAAACAAAGCAGTGAAAACTACAACCATTTTCATTAAGAATAAATCCCAACAGCTATGATGCTTGATTTTTCAACCTGAAAAGATGACAAAATCATAAAGATTTATGGATACACTTGTCCTTATTGCCCCTTTAAGGAATGCTCTTTCTTTGACCCGTATAACTGTATTTGATAAGTAATGCAACCTTACATACATAGAATTATAATGCAGGTTGCAAATGCTTATTTTTGCCTTGAAGTAATAATTCACTGCGCTTACCCTGGGATCCCATATCCTGACATCTCCATCATGTGTTGTGGCAAAGAGATTATTGGTGACTTTGTTCCACTTCACCTGATATGCTCCGGCTGTTTTAAATGAAACAAACTATTAAAATGATTGGGTTGCTGACTTGTTAATATCACATAGAAATTTAGGATACAATTAACACTACTTTATGATGATAATGGCTCTTTGTGGCTGTCAGGGTTAGGATTTGAATTGCCGTGCTGGGTCACGGGTTTGTTTATTTCATGGCATCATTGATTTTAGCCAGTGCAAACGTCCTTGAACTATTCCCGTGGACAGTTTGTTTTTGGAACGCTTTTTCTTAGAGATGGAAAGAAAGTGGGGCAAGATAGAACGAATGGATAAATTAACAGTGACGGTGCAGTTTTCGACCCCGTGGTTTGGGTGTACTTTAGCAAGGGAAGACGGGGCGAATAAGGAGTGAATAAATTCGTACATAAAACGTAGAGGGTGGAGAGACTTTGCGAACGCTTTTGACATAGTAATTTAACTTTGTCTGTTACTATTAATAGACTGCGAGCTGAGCTCGAAATGGATGCACCAATCAAATTGGAGCAGTTGGCTGGGGTTGCAGAAGATATAAGCGAAGCCATCTTTAGGTTTAGGCACTCCATGCAGCGTATTCCATCCTGCGAGGGTGTCGGCTAAGGTTCAGCCAGAGAGAACCATAAGACTGTTAAAGACATGTCTATGTCCTTGATAGACAATGAATTTGCCCACAGCTATTTTCTCCAGTTCCCTGATATTGTTTCAGGGAACCAATCGTAAGTTTCGAGACCGTGCGTCGACGATGACGTGAATCTGACCCTTCTTTTCCAGTAGAAGTACTACCAAAGGATGCAAGACTATAATGTTTTTACTTGCAATTAAGATCTAGACTGAGTGGCTGATATACACATTTGTAAATTGTAATTTGATGTGTCTGGATGAGGCTGGGGATTGCCAGCCCATCCTAGAGCAGATCTAGATCTATATTAACTACGTTAGTGTGTCTTGACGGTTTGATCCTTTATAAGCTATTACTGAGTTAATATTGTCGTCTGAGACATAAGAATATTATTGGTGAGATAGTAGGCAGATTATATTTCTGAAGATAAATAGTTACTAAGTAAACTGTGAATGAGTCAGAATGATATGGATTTTCTAATCTTTTAAGAATCTAGAGGAGACTTCTAGTTATGTATTATAGTATTTTCATTTGATGCTGCTGATGTTGTCTTTTTAATATGTAGGATAGACGAAATTGTTAGGAATTTTAAGTAATAAATTTGTGGCCCTACAAGGTCCTTGATATAACTTACACGAAATTGTTATTAGTGTATGTGGCATGGGATGGCAGAGTAATTTGTAAAACCTCTCGATATTTATTAAATGCAGTCGAACACCTAAATTCCATAATATACCACCCCGTAACATTTGAGGGCATACCCCAAATCGTAACACTGGAGAGGGACCCTTAAAAGAACTTTAGATAACGCCATGCCATTTAAGTAGATTATTTAAAACCTATTGTATTTTTTTATTCCATCATTTAATATTGTACTCTTGTAATATTATGTTTTTAGGTCTTTTTATTATCGATTTTAGACAATTTGTACTAATTTAATATTGTGTTTCAATTTCATATGGTGAATTCAACATCCCATTGACCCGTGGACACCGGCGAGGGAACCCTTTCATCATCCAGATCTACCTCAGACGGAAATACAGTTTTTTTGGGCTTGGAGCTGTGGATTAGGGATACATACCATCTGAATTCCTCAAAAAGAAAGATAAGTGATCCATCTAACTAACAGTCTTGAGGAGGGCGACGTACTTTCCGCTCTGTGTGTGTTTCCAGGCCATTTTACTATTTACTATATGTTTAGTTTAAGTGCGGGAGGTTGGTTGGGGTCATAGTTTAGCATATCTTCTTTGCCATTACGAAGGATATTGGAGTGCCTTGGTGGCTATTTATAATAACTCGGGGGGATTTGCTTCACTGTGAATAGTTCTATTAGGGATCCATTATTCGTATAGACTGTGGCGTTTCTTACTTCCTCACTTTTCTTTAGGAAGATGTCTCTCCTGTCTTTTTCTTAAACTTTCTGTAATATAAGTTAGGACTTGTAGGGTCTGTTATCGTTCGTTTTACTTGTCAGTATACGTCCTGTTTATTGTATTTCTTTTTGCTTATTATAAACTTTGAACTACTATACTAACATTAATATGTTTGCAATATATGCCTGAGGTGTTTCACGTGCTAAAACCACGTTGAATTTTAATCTGGATTATTGACATTAAGTGAATTATTAGAACCCGTGCAGTTGATACTGCCAGTTCTGGGTTAGTGTGATATAACCGATTCGTCTTAACATCGACGAGCCCCCGAAAGGGCAGTACTAGGCTGCTTAGGGAAGTGACTTTTTTTTTGTTGAATAGGGTTATGTGGTGAATTTTGGTGTTATTTTCGGCTGTGCGGCCGCCCGAAGAGCAAAGAGTTTTTTGTCTCATGGGACTTGTTCGTATCAGTGTTGAGGTAATGTCATTATAAAAGACACGTGGTATGTTGAGAGAGAGAGAGAGTTAAACCTTCTTACAGGCAGTGTAAGGCCTCAGGGCAGTGTAAGGCCGCAGGCAGTGTAAGACGCGGAGACGCAGTATAAGACCTATGGGCAGTGTAAGGCCGCAGGCAGTGTAAGACCGACCGGTAAGAAAGAGGAATTTTCGCGTTTTGAGAGTTTTTCCAGTGCTAACAGAGAACACTGATTCGTCGCGTTGAGAGAGAGATATATTTTTGCAGTGGTAACGGAGGACACTGCGTGGTCGCGTTTTAAGTTGTGGAGAAGAGTGGTTTTTTTTTTTATACCGATTATGTCTTAGGCTGTCCGCGTTCCGTGGACTAGCTAACGTAATGCCAGATATGACTATATACCGAGATGACTGTGACACTTGACGTGTGCATGGCTTGCGTAAAGCGCATTTAATTTAACTAGCTATCGCCTCGTGCCATCTCATCTATACCGGATTCGATATGGAGATTAAATAAATAAATCATATTGTTATTGAATTGAGAAAGTTCTATACTATTGTTGCATTTGAGGCAGCACCACGCGAATTTGGAATGTAAACGTTAAGCTAATTAACTTTTCGTCGTTTTGGTTGTTTCAGCTTCATTATACGGAAATTCGTTGTAAAAAGTAAGACAGACCAAAATTTTTATTACTCTGTTAAAGAGTCTGTCTTGTATTGGGGTTGGATAGTGCTTGTCCCCCTCAATTCTAAACGGTGGATGGATTCACATTTATCTTGTTCATTACTTTATGAACCAGTTTTACAATCCTTTTTTGTGAATATCCTCTTTCCACCAGCGTCATTCCTGACTGTGACCTGAACTTCTGGCAAACCTGACGCCCTTGTCAGCGGGTCAATGAGATGGAGACATGGCAAACCAAGCTACCAGAGCTACTGCTGCCATTGGATACCACAGTATTTTAATTAACGATATATTGTGTGTGAATGTGTATATAAGCAGCAATTGTGTGTGTTGTCTAAATAATTATGTGCCTATTCCTTCAGTAAGGCTTCATTATTTGATGATAGTTATACTTTAACCCAGCAGTATAGAGTGATATACTCATTATTATTATAGATGTTTCTGAGAATTTTGATTTTGTGCAGTAAGAATGTTTAAATAGAATAAATTCTATAGAACGTGGCATCAATAATTGTATGCTGTTTGTCCATCCAATATGCACGTTCTTAGTTAGATTTTTCTTCTCAAGCTTAAGGCTCATCTTTCTACAGTACTGCTTAAGCCCCTACCACAATAACTTTGGGATTTCTTGGATCTTATCGTGTAAATTTTTCTTAAAATTTTCACTGGGGTGGGGGATATGTCAGGGTTAGGATTTGAATTGCCGTGCTGGGTCACGGGTTTGTTTATTTCATGGCATCATTGATTTTAGCCAGTGCAAACGTCCTTGAACTATTCCCGTGGACAGTTTGTTTTTGGAACGCTTTTTCTTAGAGATGGAAAGAAAGTGGGGCAAGATAGAACGAATGGATAAATTAACAGTGACGGTGCAGTTTTCGACCCCGTGGTTTGGGTGTACTTTAGCAAGGGAAGACGGGGCGAATAAGGAGTGAATAAATTCGTACATAAAACGTAGAGGGTGGAGAGACTTTGCGAACGCTTTTGACATAGTAATTTAACTTTGTCTGTTACTATTAATAGACTGCGAGCTGAGCTCGAAATGGATGCACCAATCAAATTGGAGCAGTTGGCTGGGGTTGCAGAAGATATAAGCGAAGCCATCTTTAGGTTTAGGCACTCCATGCAGCGTATTCCATCCTGCGAGGGTGTCGGCTAAGGTTCAGCCAGAGAGAACCATAAGACTGTTAAAGACATGTCTATGTCCTTGATAGACAATGAATTTGCCCACAGCTATTTTCTCCAGTTCCCTGATATTGTTTCAGGGAACCAATCGTAAGTTTCGAGACTGTGCGTCGACGATGACGTGAATCTGACCCTTCTTTTCCAGTAGAAGTACTACCAAAGGATGCAAGACTATAATGTTTTTACTTGCAATTAAGATCTAGACTGAGTGGCTGATATACACATTTGTAAATTGTAATTTGATGTGTCTGGATGAGGCTGGGGATTGCCAGCCCATCCTAGAGCAGATCTAGATCTATATTAACTACGTTAGTGTGTCTTGACGGTTTGATCCTTTATAAGCTATTACTGAGTTAATATTGTCGTCTGAGACATAAGAATATTATTGGTGAGATAGTAGGCAGATTATATTTCTGAAGATAAATAGTTACGAAGTAAACTGTGAATGAGTCAGAATGATATGGATTTTCTAATCTTTTAAGAATCTAGAGGAGACTTCTAGTTATGTATTATAGTATTTTCATTTGATGCTGCTGATGTTGTCTTTTTAATATGTAGGATAGACGAAATTGTTAGGAATTTTAAGTAATAAATTTGTGGCCCTACAAGGTCCTTGATATAACTTACACGAAATTGTTATTAGTGTATGTGGCATGGGATGGCAGAGTAATTTGTAAAACCTCTCGATATTTATTAAATGCAGTCGAACACCTAAATTCCATAATATACCACCCCGTAACATTTGAGGGCATACCCCAAATCGTAACAGTGGCTTACATGTAAACTTTCTAGTTATGAATTTAACCGCAATGTTCTTGTCACACTTATCACTGCAGCATGTGATGATGATTTATTAGGTGTGACAAATAATGTTCATTGGGCCAGTAGTAAGATCTGTACTTCAAAGCTTTTTTATGACATATCATACTCACACACTGTCTGGAAAGACTTGACTGGTTTCTTGGAATCCCTGGGACAAAAGTAAAAGAAAGATTGAAGCAGGGATACATGAAGCCAAATTAAAAACTCAAAGGTTATTTAGCAAACTGACAACAAAAGCACAAGACATCTCACAGTAGTTAGAAACCAAATAACTTTGTACCTTTGGCAATCTTCACCTAACACTCAAGCAAATTTTTTCTTTTTAAATCTTTTATCTTTCACATGTGAAAATCTAACGGCTGTGTTTGATAATATGAACTGCAAAAAGTAGATTTCCTCTTTATATTCTCTGCTCCTTTGTACAGTATGAGTTATATGGGATGTGGGATGTTTAAATGCAACATTATACTAATAAACTTTTCAGAGTGCATGAAGTGTAAAAAATGTACCTTACAGCCTGTAACCAAGCAAAAACAAAACTCAACAAAAATATTCCTTATAAACTCATTTTGGTCACCAACTATTCATAACAACGGCTCTAAGAGGATGACATTCACTTCACGACATGCCTAGATGTAATCCTGTATTGTTTTTCACACAGCTTACCTCACATCCCAGAAGTATGTGAAAGTGTCAACAGAACAGGAAGCCACAATATTTACATCAAATGGGGACCAATCAACATCACTGTAGAGACCATAAAGGAATATTTGAATAAAGTGACACGAGGTTTCATATTTATCTCTGGAACTAAGAAGGTACAAACATTATTACAGGAAATGTTTAGCTCTGATTTGATTTTGTGAAAGAATGTAGGGACGATCTAGTTCTGAGAAACCTTTCATACAAAAAAAAAAAAGAAAAAAAGAAAGACAGATCCCATATATATGTCCTGTGAAGACGCTTAGTGTTATAAACCACTCTTTCAGTTGCAAGACACCAGAAACATTTACCATCTTAATCTTAAATCAAAGCCAACTGGACAAAGATCAGTGTTTTAAGAGAAGCTGATTTACATGCAGATTTTAGTGCTGCTGGTTGAGCTGACTTAGTGTGATATTTGGAACCACATAAACCACCATCAAAGTATGTATAGCCAAAACTAAAAGACTGAGAAAGGTTTTTTTTCTTCCACCACACACCTGACTGTTCTTGAATGAGCCTTTAGTGAGCATAGATGGGAAGCTGATGCATCACGAAAATCAAAGACATCCAATCGCTGGTTGCACTATGGATGACAAAGAATCAGAATGCCAGTCATGATAATGAATACAATATTAATAAACACCAGGGTAAATAAAAATTATGCAATCAACAGATAAGATAATAGTGGCACAATAGCCCAGAGCGAAATATCCACTCTAAATAAGGATCTCAATCTCAACAGATTACTACGACAACAGAGTGGTGTATGATGACAATCATAAAAACACATGATGAGTTTCCATTTCCACCTTCTCACCAACACTGCAAAGTACTCTTGAATCAACATGAAAAAGATGGAAATCAGTCTGCTTAAAATGAGATTGATAAAATAACTCAACACAGAGGTTTTTGGTAGGGATTTAAATTTGCAAGTGCTGCACCACAGTTAATGTCTTCAACAGCAAAATAATTTAAAAACTCTAACTAGGCCTATCAAAAATGGGGATTTATAGATCATCATTGTTTTCACATATGGATGAAGTAAGAGAAGTATACGATATAAGTAAATGGATGAGGATCTTCATGGACAAAGCCCAAGTTCAATATGATTACATCATTATGATTATATCCTACTTACAGCAGTAACAAATCTGAAAGCATGGGATGCATGTCCGTTCCACTGTACACAACCTATGTCCCATTTACTTTGTCTCGTGACTTTGACAACAACTGACTCTGGTCTGTTCAAATCCACAAAGGCAAGATTTTTACGCCTGAAATAAAATCAACAAATCAGATTAATAACCTTGTACAAAAAAAACAAAACCCAAAAAACCAAGATACTAACTAAATTGTTTGCAGAAACACCTTACCATTCCAATTTGTTATAAATACAGATAGTGAAGATAAGATAAAAAGCTGTTAACAGCACAATGATTTTCAAGGCTGCAGTATGAATGGTCATACAATCTGATTAAATCACCCAGTATGGAAACTTCTTCAAGCAAACAAGATAAATTGATAAAGCACCTCTTCTTCTCAATAAAAAATCTTGCAAACTGAAATGCACATCAAAGGGCAGCAGTATTTATATGAATCTCCCAAACTTACCCAGCCAGAAGAGCCCAGGAACCTATACAGTCGACTGCCATGGCACTGGCCTAGATAAATAAAATAAGGAAGGAAAATATTTATAAATATCAATAAAGTCAAAATAACGTAGAAATTTTATGACACTGCAACAGCATCCCTTTTCCCACTCCTCCATTATTAGCAAAGACAGAAAAATTTAATTCTTACCAATGATCATCTTCAGAGCGCAATGGCATAAAATTCACTCCAACATTAAGAACTACTAAAAAATACTTACTATTATTAACCCATACCCCGTGCGCTACTCGTAAAGCCCGCTGCACGGTCAGTGACCTTACTCACGGAGAATCTTATCTGGGGTCACTGACCCGTGCCGCTATGCGATGACCACAAACGCTGCCCACGTGGTTCGGTTTTTATTGATCGGTATGAAAACATTCGCTGCTATGCCTTATCACGCTTGATAATGAATTAACCAGCAAAACCTTAGTCTGTCAGTCTCTTACCAATGATCTGACTTACGGTTCCAAATTGACAGCTGTAGTTTTCGTGAGAACGAAGCATGATAACTAGCCACGCCCTCCCAAGCCCTACACAAATGGTTTCATCCTGATTGACACATACTAATAAACCAATGTGGGCATTTGGGGCAAAGATTATTTCAGAGCTTGTTTCTGATTGGTTCTTAGATACAGACAACTCCAGATGGTGGTCAGCTTGTGAGAAAATGAGATAATATTGCAAATTTGTTGAGCAACAGTTCGCATGTCGATGTTATAATAGTTCGTCCATCAGGTATGATGATGACTTCAACAACACCAGAGGAATAAAGAACAGAAATTGTTGAGAATTTCAACACATGGACAATAAAAAGAACTAAAGGACACAGAGGACAGAATGGAAAGACTGTTCTTTCATGACTTATGGCTTCTCATGTGTCTGATAAGTCCTATTTTTGCCCTGAAGACCCTTCCGCATAAATGACAAGAGTGCTCCGTTGGTTCAGTACCACTGGGCCTTTTCTTGCGCCGTTCTCTTTTTTTGATAGCCTGCTGGACTCTGTCAGCTTCCCATGCTTTGCTGCCTCTGGTAAGGGCCGCCCTCCAATTTGCTCGATCAAGCGAGAGCTTTTCCCACTCACTCACATCAATGGCAAAGGCCTTCAGTGATTGCTTGAGAGTGTCTTTGTAACGTCTCTTTGGGGCCCCAACATTCCTCGTTCCATTGGAGAGCTCAGAGAAGAAGATTTGCTTAGGGAGTCTGGAGTCGGGCATTCTGACAACATGTCCTGCCCAACGTAGCTGAATTTTTTTCAGGTGGCAGAAGATGCTCAATTCCTTGGCACGATTGAGGACCTCAGTGTCTGGAATTTTATCCTGCCATTTGATCCTTAGGATCTTTCTAAGGCAGGCCAGATGAAAGTGATTTAGCTTTCTGGCATGCGATTGGTACACTGTCCAGGTTTCAGCCCCATAGAGTAGGGTGGGAAAAATCACAGCATTGTACACTTTCAGCTTAGTGTCTGTGCGAATGCCGGCAACATCCCACACTCTCTTTCGAAGCCTGCCAAATGCAGAGCTGGCTTTGCTGATTCTTGAGGGAATTTCAGTATCAACACGAGCCGTGTAAGACAGTGTACTGCCAAGATAGGTGAAGTTCTCCGACACCTTCAGAAGACTGTCATGGACTTTGATATTTGGGGTCACAGGATACTTGTCGTCTGGAGTAGGCTGATGGAGCACTTCCGTCCTCTTTGTGCTTATTGTGAGGCCAAAGTTGTCACAGGCACTAGAGAACTTATCAACACAGTTTTGCATGCTATCCTCATCGTGTGCCAGAAGTGCACAATCATCAGCAAATAGTAGGTCACAGACTTGAGTACTTTTGGTTTTGGTTTTTGCCTGAAGTCTCCTGAGGTTGAATAGACTGCCATCAGTTCGGTACTTGATGCTTACCCCTTGAGGAGGAGAGCTAAAGGCTTCTTGTAGCATTGCAGAGAACATGATGCTGAACAGAGTTGGGGCTAAGACACAACCCTGTTTTACCCCATTTGTGACAGCAAAGGGCTCTGAAACACTGCCGTTACTTTTGACTGCAGCTTGCATGCCATCATGAAACTGGCGCACTATTGTGATGAATTCGGGTGGACACCCAAACTTCGCCAAGATTTTCCAGAGGCCTTCACGACACACTGTATCAAATGCTTTTGTGAGGTCAACAAATGTGATGTACAGCGCTTTATTTTGTTCCATGCATTTTTTCTGAATCTGTCTGGCAGCAAAGATCATATCCACCGTTCCCCTCTCTTTACGAAAGCCACATTGGCTCTCGGGAAGCAAGTCATTTGACGAGAGGTGATCAAGAAGGCGATTCAGAAGCATTCTTGCCAATATTTTGCCAGCAATTGAAAGTAGAGAGATTCCCCGATGGTTGTCACAGACTTGGCTGTCCCCTTTGTTTTTGTACAGATGGATGATTGAAGCATCTTTGAAGTCCTGTGGCAGCTTCCCTGCTTTCAACATATGATTGAACAACTCGGTCAGCCTTTCAATAAGCTTTTCTCCACCGAAGGCATACACCTCAGCAGGAATTGAATCCACGCCTGGTGATTTGTTAAAGGACATCTGATTTGTGGCAGTCCGGGTCTCATTTGCTGTGAATGGCTTGGCAAGAGCTGCATTAATAGGAGTCTGAGGGAGGCGGTCAATGGACTCAGCATTTATATTTGATGGCCGATTTAGCACACCTCCGAAATGTTCTGCCCAACGCTGAATTATGGCATTCAATTCAACAATGCGTGTTTTGAACCATCTGATGCAAGAAGTGGCGTAGTGCCAGAGCGGGATGGTCCAAACACAGCTCGGAGGCTCTCAAAGAACTTTCTAGTGTTGTTTGTGTCGGCATATTTCTGAGTTTCTCTTACTCGCTCTTCTAGCCAGTCATTTTTCATTTTCCCCAGCTTCTTCTGGAGTACACCCTTACATGCACGCAGTGCATCAGCTTTTGCTGTGGAAGAGGGGTCACTGCAGTGAGCTTGGATGAGACTATTTTTTTCTTTGATGAGCACTTTGATTTCATTATCATTATCATTGAACCAGTCCTGGTGCTTGCGGACAGGAAAACCAACTGTGCTGCTGGCGCAAGAGTCTACAGTCGTATTTAGGTCAGTCCAGCTCTGTTCAATGTTCTCAGGGTCAAAAGTCACGCAATCCAATTTTGAGGAGAGTTCTGAGGAGAGCTCGCTCTGTTTCTCAGCTGAGCAGAGTTTTGAAACACTTAGGCGTTTAGGTGGCGCTTTCCCTTGAGGGCGTCTATTGCGCCTCAATGTTAGTCTGAGCTTGCAAACAATGAGTCTGTGGTCAGTTCCACACTCGGCACCACACATCGCCTTTGTTACAAGGACATCCTTTCTGTCAGTCTTCCTCACAATGACATAGTCTATGAGATGCCAATGCTTTGAGCGGGGATGCATCCATGACGTTCTGTTTCTCACGGGGAGACTAAAATTTGTGTTGGTAATGAACAGGCCAAATTCAGCGCACAAAGTAAGTAAGCGCAACCCATTGTTATTGCATGAACCAACTCCATGAGGGCCCAAAACATTTGGCCACGCTGAGATTTCTGAGCCAACCCTAGCATTGAAGTCCCCCAAGAGAATCAGCTTATCAGCTGCCGGGACAGAGCATATGACAGATTCTAGATCAGAATAGAACTTGTCTTTGGCTTCATCTGGGTTTGTCATGGTGGGCGCATATTATATGCGCTAATGAGGGTGGCTGACTGGCTTTTCCCAACTGGGATCCTGAGTGTCATTAGCCTGTCATTTATTTCAATTGGCATGGAATGCAAGTTTCTGACAAGGTCATTTTTAATTGCAAACCCAACACCATGCTGTCTCGGTTCGACTGCACCCTTGGCTTTCCAGAAGAAGGTGTATCCACCACTGAGCTCTTTGAGTTGGCCACTATCAGGGAGTCTGGTCTCACTGAGTGCCACTATGTCCAGGTTGTACCTGCTGAGCTCAATGGCAATAAGTGCAGTGCGTCTTTCCGGGTTGTTTGAGTTGTCCTGTAGTGTGCGTATATTCCAGGCTCCTAGCCTGAGTAAGCTGAATTTCTTTTTGTTTCGACCGCAAAAAGGGATCCCCACTGGTCGCGGTATACCAGTCAGGGTGATGTGAAGTGGGCTTTCTTTAGAGCACCTTTTCTAGCCCCTTCCTCAGTTGAGGTGAGCAGTGCTATCCTTAAATAAGGCTGCTCAGCTACTGTGGGTGCTGCCTCCCCACGCCTCCACTTCAATCGACGATGAAGCGACCATAGCTCACAGCCACCAACGTGTAGGTCTGTGCTAACAGCTTCCAGTCTATCCAAACCTGCTGCCACCGCACTCGCCCATCGCCGTTGGAATTTTGAGAGGAAAGAAGATGAACGCAAAGATGAAAGAAGACGAGGTGAGTGTTAAGACTGGCGCAAAGAGTTTGTTTTTAGTGAAAAAGAGCTGCGCAAACATCAGATTCAGACTCACTCTCTCGCCTGGACACAACTTATCCAAGTGGCAAGACAAGGTCAAGACGACTGGAAATGTATCCAGGTGCAGGAGGATGCCAGAGGGACAGTCATATTGCCTGACCGGCTGCCTGTAGGCTACTCCACAGCCTCGCAGTCCCAACTGACTAGGGTGAAAGACCCAAACCAAAGAACACCAATACTGGTGGATGCTCTGTGTCACGATATCCAGGCCAGAGTGACGGTATATTGCCATCTGCCCTATCAATCAACCACTGGCCTGCTGCCGCCAGCTTCGAAGCTGCGTCCGGGAAGTTTGCTCAATTCTTCGGCTGTGATTTAGGCAAACAAGCCTATGACCACACCGCTACCGGGGGCCAATATGAAGGACTCAAGTACTGAGGGTCACATTGTGCCCTAGCATGTGGCCGTTGGGTTAGATGAAACCTCCTCCGCCCTGGCCGTTTGCACCGACAGGTGCACGCCCACTGATACCATGCTAGCGTACCAGTTCATGGAACAGGTTGTACTGGATTACATGTTACCAGTAGCAGATGTTTCTGACCTGACCTAGGCTGCATGTTCAACATACATACAATGTTCAACGAAATCATATGCACACTCATTAAAATCAAGTCACTGAAGATAGTGGAAAAAATATAATCGCTACCGTGTCTGACACGCTCAGCCTGCTTTCGTTTGTGTGCACCATGCGCGAGCGATGCACTCCGTGTTATAGCTCCTTGCTGTTTGCCTATTTCGCCCCCTCTTCGTTTTTGGCCTTCCACACATTGCTGGTTGAAAGACAACTTTAAACATCACAACTATGTATTTTGTATGTCTGTAGTGCCGTTCGTAGAACAGGCGCTTTGGCTAGTAATACTAGTATTATATATTCTATTATATATTTCAGTAACCTGCAACCTTTGGCATGACTAACTGACCTAACTATTTACTCTTCAGGCCTTAAATTTGGCAAGAAGGTGGCAATTGAGATAAGGAAGATGATGGCTATAATTAAAAGTTATTTATTTCAAGCATGTATTTTAAAAAAATAACAATGTTTATTGCTATGTAACATCTGTATTTTTGCATGTTTGTTTCGTAATACATATTATATAGTACCGTGCATGTCACAAAAAGTAACCGTATCAAGCCTTCAGTTTGGTGCGTAGTGTTCCGAAGCAAGACTGTAGTTTATTACTTTTATTATATGAGGGGGGGGGGGGGGAGAGCACATGATTGTTTATTCCGGGCAATGCCCGGTAGCTCATCTAGTACTAGATATTCCTAGATTCATTTTTTTGTCTCCGCAGTAACACTAACACTAGTAACAGGTCCTAGGCTTCAAGATATGCTTCATGTCATTTCAGTGCCAGCTGGTGATTTGATTCAGTTAAAACATTGACATCCATTAATGTTTTTGTTTTCTTCACTATTTTAAATCAAATTTTTTTTATAGATGATTATAGATCTAGATCCTATGTCATGTGTGTGTGATTCAGTGTAGGAATGAAATAAATATTACTTAGGAGTTGAGAGAAAAGTCATTTATAAACAGGGTGGAGCGCTAGTCTATAAAGACTCTTATTATTTTTAATTTAGAAATTAGATCTATGGAAAGGCCTCTGATTCTAAATGCATCTTATCTTAAGCCAGTATTGCCTGATTGCCCTTTTGAATGTAGGCCTGCTCCACAGTTAATTGCTGTGCCACGTGTATTTAAAATATAAAAACATCCCTACAGTATCAGGGAAGTTCTGACTCGCCCCCGCGTGCATGGCCGCTCATTATGGGAATCCATACACCCTCTCAGTCACAGTTTGAAATACTTCATTACTCTATCTAAGAAAATCTGGCCACTAGTAGCATTTGATGGTCCCACTACTTTAGTCTGCCGTCTTGATGCTTTGGCTGACTCGATACCAGTGAAAGCCATGTGCCCTAAATCAGAATTCTTACCACTAATAACATTAACAGGGAATCACCAGATCAAACGTTTGCTATAAAAAAAACGTCTCTACAGAGGACTAACTCGTTAGGGGGGCTCTGCCCCTCTGCATGGTAGCTCCTGAAGTCGCATCCTTGCGGGGATCTGTCCCGCAATCTGCCATCGGCGGGTATCAAATCTGCCAAAGTGCCAACATGACAGAATAAAGCAATGCCGGCAATGGTACAGGCTACTGGTGACACCAAACGCTAACGCTGCCAAAATTTGATCCCATTTGGAAGTCCTCCCAGATCTAGACTAGATCTAGATCTAGATTTAGATCCAGTCTAAGCCTAGATCTAGATTTATAATCACACTGGCTACACTGCAGAGTGCAGTCTCCTGAACTGTCAAGTAAATTTACCATCAGCAAATGACTGAATGAAATGTAGAATTTAGTAGATCTAGAGTCTAGCCTATGAGTATGAAGTGACGTTTGCTGTTAAAACTGGTAAATGAAGAGGTATGTCGGCTCTGTTCTCATTTACTTGACAAATATCATGCTTCTTAGCCTTGCGTCAATGTCCGACACTCCGGTCACTGTAGCGTAACATTAACAAGATCAAAATGACCAGCAGCAGACCACCAACGGCCCACTTGTTGGTATCCATGACCGTGTTTGAGTCTTGACAGTTAAACCCACGGTGAACCAAACAAATCTAGAGAAACAGAGAGTCCAACACAGCATTTCATACACAACTGATTGACATGTATCACTACCTGCAAGTCTTTGTATTCCGAGACGAAATTTTCTGAGCTCCATCGTACAGCCATTATCCTAGCCTGCTGCTTCGGTTACGAGATCTGGATCTAGATCTATCTCCGGTCAGATTTTCGTCAAAACTGGAATTCGCACACTTCATTGAAGTACGATTCTGATCGGACGAAATACCGTTTTTCATCCTTGCTAAATCACAGTGATTATTATCAGCATCATAGATGTCAATATATTGTTGGGTATACTTTGCACTACTTCAAATATCAATTCATGCAACTTTTAATATCAAAAGCTTCGAAAGAAGGAAGCATTATTAAACTCGACTACATTATTAGAAAACCACATTCTTATTTCCGCTATTAAAAAAATATGCCAAAAAAGCTTTTCCGTATTTGTCACGAAAAAAAAGAGTATATTATGAGCCCAGTTTTTCCCACATTATGCAAGATGCCTAGAGGACGATTTTAGGGATAACTATCATAATTTTATAAAGACAAATGGCAATATAGTGCTTCTTTTAGTGGATAAACAACTGTTATTAAATTTGACTCCAATATGGCGTCTACCCGCAAAAAGTGGGCGTCACCCAGTGGACCTCTCGGTGACCATATCGGTGACACACCCACACAATGCTCTGCGTGGCGGAAAGTAACGACGATTGTTTTCTCTCGTTATTTGGTTACCTCATTTCTTCTTATCAATTCAGTTGAGGTGGCTCTCTAATAATATGAGAAATAAACCCGGGGACAATGAAGAAGGTTGGCAAACTGAAAAAACAAAACTTTATTTTGCAAATGCCTAAATTATCAATAAATCATCAGTATGATAGGGAAACTAGAAAAAATCATTGAAGTGCATACTCGATGATGTAATGACTGCGTCTTGGACGATTTACTGACAAAAATGTCTAATCCCTAAAATATGAAAGAACGGGGGGGGGGGGTGGAGGGGGGTTCCAACTTATTGCAAAATGTGAAAGCTAATGAATGACAGGCCTTGTGCATATAATGTATATATAATACATAAATATATATCGGTACATAAGGAATCATCTGCTACTGGTAACATGTAATCCAGTACAACCTGTTCCATGAACTGGTACGCTAGCATGGTATCAGTGGGCGTGCACCTGTCGGTGCAAACGGCCAGGGCGGAGGAGGTTTCATCTAACCCAACGGCCACATGCTAGGGCACAATGTGACCCTCAGTATTTGAGTCCTTCATATTGGCCCCCTGTAGCGGTGTGGTCATAGGCTTGTTTGCCTAAATCACAGCCGAAGAATTGAGCAAACTTCCCGGACGCAGCTTCGAAGCTGGCGGCAGCAGGCCAGTGGTTGATTGATAGGGCAGATGGCAATATACCGTCACTCTGGCCTGGATATCGTGACACAGAACATCCACCAGTATTGGTGTTCTTTGGTTTGGGTCTTTCACCCTAGTCAGTTGGGACTGCGAGGCTGTGGAGTAGCCTACAGGCAGCCGGTCAGGCAATATGACTGTCCCTCTGGCATCCTCCTGCACCTGGATACATTTCCAGTCGTCTTGACCCTGTCTTGCCACTTGGATAAGTTGTGTCCAGGCGAGAGAGTGAGTCTGATGTTTGTGCAGCTCTTTTTCACTAAAAACAAACTCTTTGCGCCAGTCTTAACACTCACCTCGTCTTCTTTCACCTTTGCGCCAGTCTTAACACTCACCCCGTCTTCTTTCCTCTCAAAATTCCAACGGCGATGGGCGAGTGCGGTGGCAGCAGGTTTGGATAGACTGGAAGCTGTTAGCACAGACCTACACGTTGGTGGCTGTGGGCTATGGTCACTTCATCGTCGATTGAAGTGGAGGCGTGGGGAGGCAGCACCCACACTAGCTGAGCAGCCTTATTTAAGGATAGCACTGCTCACCTCAACTGAGGAAGGGGCTAGAAAAGGTGCCCTAAAGAAAGCCCACTTCACATCACCCTGACTGGTATACCGCGACCATTGGGGATAACTTTTTGCGGTCGAAACAAAAAGAAATTCAGCTTACTCAGGCTAAGAGCCTGGAATATACGCACACTACAGGACAACTCAAACAACCCGGAAAGACGCACTGCACTTATTGCCATTGAGCTCAGCAGGTACAACCTGGACATAGTGGCACTCAGTGAGACCAGACTCCCTGATAGTGGCCAACTCAAAGAGCTCAGTGGTGGATACACCTTCTTCTGGAAAGCCAAGGGTGCAGTCGAACCGAGACAGCATGGTGTTGGGTTTGCAATTAAAAATGACCTTGTCAGAAACCTGCAGTCCATGCCAATTGAAATAAATGACAGGCTAATGACACTCAGGATCCCAGTTGGGAAAAGCCAGTCAGCCACCCTCATTAGCGCATATAATATGCGCCCACCATGACAAACCCAGATGAAGCCAAAGACAAGTTCTATTCTGATCTAGAATCTGTCATATGCTCTGTCCCGGCAGCTGATAAGCTGATTCTCTTGGGGGACTTCAATGCTAGGGTTGGCTCAGAAATCTCAGCGTGGCCAAATGTTTTGGGCCCTCATGGAGTTGGTTCATGCAATAACAATGGGTTGCGCTTACTTACTTTGTGCGCTGAATTTGGCCTGTTCATTACCAACACAAATTTTAGTCTCCCCGTGAGAAACAGAACGTCATGGATGCATCCCCGCTCAAAGCATTGGCGTCTCATAGACTATGTCATTGTGAGGAAGACTGACAGAAAGGATGTCCTTGTAACAAAGGCGATGTGTGGTGCCGAGTGTGGAACTGACCACAGACTCATTGTTTGCAAGCTCAGACTAACATTGAGGCGCAATAGACGCCCTCAAGGGAAAGCGCCACCTAAACGCCTAAATGTTTCAAAACTCTGCTCAGCTGAGAAACAGAGCGAGCTCTCCTCAGAACTCTCCTCAAAATTGGATTGCGTGACTTTTGACCCTGAGAACATTGAACAGAGCTGGACTGACCTAAATACGACTGTAGACTCTTGCGCCAGCAGCACAGTTGGTTTTCCTGTCCGCAAGCACCAGGACTGGTTCAATGATAATGATAATGAAATCAAAGTGCTCATCAAAGAAAAAAATAGTCTCATCCAAGCTCACTGCAGTGACCCCTCTTCCACAGCAAAAGCTGATGCACTGCGTGCATGCAAGGGTGTACTCCAGAAGAAGCTGAGGAAAATGAAAAATGACTGGCTTGAAGAGCGAGTAAGAGAAACTCAGAAATATGCCGACACAAACAACACTAGAAAGTTCTTTGAGAGCCTCCGAGCTGTGTTTGGACCACCCCGCTCTGGCACTACACCACTTCTTGCATCAGATGGTTCAACACGCATTGTTGAATTGAATGCCATAATTCAGCGTTGGGCAGAACATTTCGGAGGTGTGCTAAATCGGCCATCAAATATAAATACTGAGTCCATTGACCGCCTCCCTCAGACTCCTATTAATGCAGCTCTTGCCAAGCCATTCACAGCAAATGAGACCCGGACTGCCACAAATCAGATGTCCTTTAACAAATCACCAGGCGTGGATTCAATTCCTGCTGAGGTGTATGCCTTCGGTGGAGAAAAGCTTATTGAAAGGCTGACCGAGTTGTTCAATCATATGTTGAAAGCAGGGAAGCTGCCACAGGACTTCAAAGATGCTTCAATCATCCATCTGTACAAAAACAAAGGGGACAGCCAAGTCTGTGACAACCATCGGGGAATCTCTCTACTTTCAATTGCTGGCAAAATATTAGCCAGAATGCTTCTGAATCGCCTTCTTGATCACCTCTCGTCAAATGACTTGCTTCCCGAGAGCCAATGTGGCTTTCGTAAAGAGAGGGGAACGGCGGATATGATCTTTGCTGCCAGACAGATTCAGGAAAAATGCATGGAACAAAATAAAGCGCTGTACATCACATTTGTTGACCTCACAAAAGCATTTGATACAGTGTGTCGTGAAGGCCTCTGGAAAATCTTGGCGAAGTTTGGGTGTCCACCCGAATTCATCACAATAGTGCGCCAGTTTCATGATGGCATGCAAGCTGCAGTCAAAAGTAACGGCAGTGTTTCAGAGCCCTTTGCTGTCACAAATGGGGTAAAACAGGGTTGTGTCTTAGCCCCAACTCTGTTCAGCATCATGTTCTCTGCAATGCTACAAGAAGCCTTTAGCTCTCCTCCTCAAGGGGTAAGCATCAAGTACCGAACTGATGGCAGTCTATTCAACCTCAGGAGACTTCAGGCAAAAACCAAAACCAAAAGTACTCAAGTCTGTGACCTACTATTTGCTGATGATTGTGCACTTCTGGCACACGATGAGGATAGCATGCAAAACTGTGTTGATAAGTTCTCTAGTGCCTGTGACAACTTTGGCCTCACAATAAGCACAAAGAAGACGGAAGTGCTCCATCAGCCTACTCCAGACGACAAGTATCCTGTGACCCCAAATATCAAAGTTCATGACAGTCTTCTGAAGGTGTCGGAGAACTTCACCTATCTTGGCAGTACACTGTCTTACACGGCTCGTGTTGATACTGAAATTCCCTCAAGAATCAGCAAAGCCAGCTCTGCATTTGGCAGGCTTCGAAAGAGAGTGTGGGATGTTGCCGGCATTCGCACAGACACTAAGCTGAAAGTGTACAATGCTGTGGTCCTTCCCACCCTACTCTATGGGGCTGAAACCTGGACAGTGTACCAATCGCATGCCAGAAAACTAAATCACTTTCATCTGGCCTGCCTTAGAAAGATCCTAAGGATCAAATAGCAGGATAAAATTCCAGACACGGAGGTCCTCAATCGTGCCAAGGAATTGAGCATCTTCTGCCACCTGAAAAAAATTCAGCTACGTTGGGCAGGACATGTTGTCAGAATGCCCGACTCCAGACTCCCTAAGCAAATCTTCTTGTCTGAGCTCTCCAATGGAACGGGGAATGTTGGGGCCCCAAAGAGACGTTACAAAGACACTCTCAAGCAATCACTGAAGGCCTTTGCCATTGATGTGAGTGAGTGGGAAAAGCTCTCGCTTGGTCGTGCAATTTGGAGGGCGGCCCTTACCAGAGGCAGGAAAGCATGGGAAGCTGACAGAGTCCAGCAGGCTATCAAAAAAAGAGAACGGCGCAAGAAAAGGCCCAGTGGTACTGAACCAACGGAGCACTCTTGTCACTTATGCGGAAGGGTCTTCAGGGCAAAAATAGGACTTATCAGTCAAATGAGAAGCCATAAGTCATGAAAGAACAGTCTTTCCATTCTGTCCTCTGTGTCCTTTACTTCTCTTTATTGTCCATGTGTTGAAAATTCTCAACAATTTCTGTTCTTTATTCCTCTGGTGTTGTTAAGGTCATCATCATACCTGATGGACGAACTATTATTATTATTATTACATAAATTATATTCTACATAAAATTAGAAATGTTGTTTCCAAAAGGATTTTTTTTAGACAGGGAAGGGTGAGTGGGTAGGCCTAGTGGTGTCTCGAATATGGGCGTCGAGTATGGCGTGTCGAAACTTTCATAATTCAACATTTTAAATTATGTTGAACGGTATTTGTAACAGCTGAGGTTGTTCTAGCACGTTATAGTAGGGGGGAGTTAGTTGATCTAACTACAACCCTTTAGAAAACGAAACTATTACAGCTGTAAAATAAATAAACACGAGATCCGACGATAGATTAAATAATACTAAAGTTTAATAACTGTATAGTGAACAATGAATTACCAGGAAGACACCAGCGAAACTAAATGTCTACGCCACACAAAAGGAAACTCACTTACTCACCGACCAACCACTCACACAGGTCTATATATATAAACATTCCTACAGAAAGTTCCCGAAATAAACGTTACCTTTGCCCTCGCACAAACTAACCAATCACGCATCAATACGTCTATCACGAGTGGAGTGAGCGATAGTTAATAATTACGGGGGGAAAGGAGGAGAGTAAAATTAACGCACGTAGACAAGTAAGGAAAAGCGTGCATGTTATGAGTGGTGGGGGGTCTGAATGAGGCGAAAGCGCTGTATTACTATCACTGCAAGTTAGAAGGTCCTAGAGAACGGACGCAAGAGAAAGCCCAGCGGGCGAACATAAGGAGAGCAGTCGGAAGACTTAGGAGTAGTGTTATTCCAGTGATGACTGGTGTCGGGGACGGGCCGAAGAGCCACCTCGGTGAGCACAGGGGATAGGCCAGCATATCGCCGGGGGCCACACATAGGCCAAGAGTGAGGCTGTCGGTGCAGGACAGTAGAGGCACATAAAGTCGTGGCAGTCTGGCCACGGACAGGGACGTAGATATGAGCGTGAATGTGCTAATTGAAATGATAATGTACTATTGCCATGTTGATGGGCTATTGAAATGATAATGTACTATTGCCATGTTGATGGGCTATTAAAATGATAATGTGCTATTGCCCTGCTGAGGTGCTAGTGGGATGCTAAGGTGTTATGGCAATAGGAAGGTGATATTGAGAGACTGCGGGGCCAGTGAATTATTAATGTGCTATTAAGACCCTGAGGGGAGAGGCTGAGGCCGAAGTGTCTTTAGGAAGTAACTACCGGGTTGTGGATCCGAGGAAGAGTGCATGTGGGAATAAGGCCGTTGTACGGCAGTTAAATTCAATAATATAATGTATGTAATTGCGCTATTATCTGTATAATTATGTTTAATAAATGTGTGAGTCTGATGGGTTGTTCTGTTAAGTGTTAACTTGTTCGTTCGTGATTGTTGTCCTGTCATAACTTATTACATCTCCCAGTCTGGGATTTGTGACACTGGGGGCTCGTCCGTTGTGACTCGTCCATTTTCGTAATATTTAGTTGTAGTTAGTTAGTAGGTATTTTTCAGTGGGCATTTGTTACTTTAGTTTTTGTCCACGTAATACTTATCTTGTGGTAGGAATTTGTGCTGTCTTTGTTCGTGGGATGAATGGAAATTTCATGATAGTATGATTTATGTATATTTATGAATATGTATTGATGCATGTATTTTGATGAATATGTATTAATGTGTACTTAAATTTCTGCAGAGAGAGTGTGTGTGCCAGCCTGTAGAGGTCAAGCAGCCAGAGCTCCGAGAAAGGGGAGGAACTTAAGTCTAGTAGAAAGTTAAGTGAAACTGAAATTTTGTACCCTGGATTGAGGGCTGTCTTTTCTTCTGTCTTTTTCTCTGTTTTTGCTGTTTTCGTTGTAATTGATTGTACGGGCGGTGGCGCGGGTTTGCTGTGGTGAGCGTAGTTTATCCTCTTCGGGAGGTGGGCTAAACTTGGAACCGCGTTCATCACAGTGAACAGTTCTGTAGGGACCTGTATTTTTGTTTAGATTGTGGCGTTCCATCTTCCTTGTTGTTTTAGGAAGACGTTTCTCTTGTCCCTCTCTTACCTATCTGTAGATACGTTCTTTTTTTTCAGACTCTGTTCTTGTTCGTACCGTGTGGTGTAATCAGCGTAGTTAGGTTGCATTTTTTTCCATTATAGTTTTTTTTTTAGAAGTCTTTGTCTTAGTCTGGTTCGTTGTCCTTGATGTCCTTGTGGTCCTTCTACTGAAATTTCTCATTCTTATCTTTTCCTTTCGTTTTATTATTAATAGTGCTATACATTGTATGAACATAGAATTAGTTAGAGAGAGTATCTGTGTTCTCATACTGGTGTGATCTCAGGTCTCTGGTCGTGTCGTTAGTGATCATACCGACAGGTTAGTATTTTTCGTATACATACCACAACCATAAATTTGTGAAATGGCGGATCTCCGTGAGCTCATGAAATTGGGTACGGAACTTGGCCTTGGGGGAGAGGAGCTGCGCAGCTGGATTAAAGAGCAGCAGGCGGAGTTGCGCGATGAGCGTGCTAAAGATAGAGAGCGAGAAAAAGAGGCTCAGGAGCAGGAGAGAGAGTTAAAGTTAAAGGAGATAGAAGCTCAAGAGCGGGAGACAGTCGCGCGAGTAAGAATCGCGGAATTGGAAAGCACGAAGAATACGCCAACGGAAACAGTTGAGCGGCAGGTACAAAATAAAGGTGGTGTTCGGATTAAGCTCCCTACGTTCGACGACCGGAAGGACGACATAGACGCCTTCCTTTACAGGTTCGAACTGAACGCACAACTGCAATGGGGGGACAATAAGCAATTATGGTCCACGTACCTGGCGTCCTTATTGCAGGGGCGAGCGTTAACCTACTTTAAAGAGCTACAGCGCGAAGACGTGCAAGATTACGATAAGCTGAAGGCTTTGCTGCTTCGCCGATTTGCGCGTACCGAGGAATATTTCCGGGAGCAGTTTAGGCGAGCACGTGCGGATACCAGGGAGGACTTTGCTGCCTTCGTCGCGAGACTAACGGAATATTTCGCGAACTGGGTAGACTTGGCGCATGTGGGCGCGGATTTTGCTAAACTGAAAGACCTAATGATCCGTGACCAGCTGTACGCGTCGTGCCATAAAGATCTGGTGGCTTTCCTGAAAGAAAACGAACCCGCGACGGTGCAGGAGGCGTCTAAGTTGGCGGAAGCATACCGTACGGCACACCCGTCCAAACCAGTCGCGAGGGCGTACGTACAGGATGCTGGGTACGTCGCTGTTGTTGAGGGGTCGCCGACAGGACATAAAGACAGGTCGCGTCAGCGGGGTGCCTATAATGGGCAAGCCAGGGGCAACGTAGGGGGTATCACCAATCACCTGCATATGGATCCGGTAAGTTTGACCGAGCAGGAGGGCTAGGTCGCGGTAGTGGCCGAGGGCGATTTGTGACCTTTGCCGATGACCGACGGCATAGGAACTTTAGTTCCGGTCGCGATGGGTCACGGGGACCCAGGTCTAGCGGAGCACAGGGAGCGGAGTGTTGGACTTGCGGACGCGTGGGTCACTTTTCACGCGATTGTAGGGCCGCGAAGTGTTGGAACTGCGGAAGAGCAGAGATGATATGGATAAATTTTAATCTATTAATTTCAAATTTTGCCCGGGCAGCGGCCTTTCGGCCTGCTCTTTACGATTATAAATTCATGTCATACAGGAGGTGGTCTTAGGGTTTATCCGGGGTTTGTTGGGGACGAACCGGTCTCGGTTTTACGAGATACAGGATCTACCGTTGTGGGAGTGCATAGGGACTGCATTCGGGATTCACAGCTTACAGGTGAGACTGTCCCGTGCATCCAATTTTCAGGGGCCATAGAGAAATTACCCATGGCAAAGATAGTGATAGATACACCTTTCCTTAGCGGGGAAGTCGAAGCAGTCGTTGGTTGCTTTCCAGGCGCCCAGCTCATCATTGGTAATGTATCGCGGGTAGTTTCCCCTTCCGAGGAGAATGTGCAGGCATGGTCACAATCAAAAGGTATTGACTTTTGTGCCGCAGTCGAGACACGTCGACAGGTACGTGATAGGACTAAGATTAGACCTTTGGCAACGCCAACGGTCAACCTGGATATCACACCAGGGCGCTTGGCGACATTACAAAAGGAGGACCCATCATTGAGTCCATGTTTTGAGGAGGCGCGAACGGAGAAAACGAGGAAATATGAGAACGGGTCGTCTTCCTTTTTTATTCAGGCGGGCATTCTGTTCCGTAAGTATGTAACGGTGGCCTCCATTTTAAAGCAGGTCGTTGTGCCAGCGTTGGTAATCGCAACAGTATTGCATTTGGCACATGATGTCCCATTAGCGGGTCATATGGGAATAGCTAGAACCAAAGAAAGGGTTCTTAAAAATTTTTACTGGCCATCGATCCACAGAGATGTACAAGTGTATTGTAAGACATGCAGTGCGTGCCAAAAGACGACGCATAAGGGTCGTACACCCCAGGCTCCTCTTCAAAAGATCCCCACGGTTTCGGAACCGTTTAAAAAGGTTTCGATAGACCTTGTTGGCCCCATTCACCCAGCTACCGATAGGGGGAATCGATTTTTCTTAACGGTCATATGTAATGCTACGAGATGGCCAGAGGCGGTTCCTCTGCGGACCATAACGTCTGAGGCGGTTGCGGAAGCGTTGTTTGCAATTTTCGCTAGGGTAGGAATACCAGAACAAATTTTGTCTGATAGGGGCGCGCAATTTACTTCGGAGATGATGAAGGAATTGTTTCGCTTATTCAGCATACAACCCATCACTACCACCCCTTACCATCCGCAGGCTAATGGCATGTGCGAGAGATTGAACTCGACCCTAAAGTCGATGCTGCGTAAGGTAGCTGCTGATCGCCCTAAAGATTGGGATAGATATATCCCTGCAGTATTATTCGCGTACAGAGAGGTACGGCAGGAGTCAACGGGATTCTCGCCGTTTGAAATGATGTATGGTCGTAGTCCTAGGGGTCCAACTGATGTTCTTCGGGACATGATGACGTCGCCATCATCGGGAGACGATGAGCAGATTTCAGTGTTTCAGTACCTTGTTGATTTAAGAGAAAGATTATCTTCAGCGCGCACTATAGCAGAAGAAGCTTCTAGTATCGCTTCGAAAAGAGCAAAAGACTATAAAGATAGAGGTTCCAAATTGAGAATTTTTAAGCCAGGAGACAAGGTCCTATTGTTGTTACCTACGGACCATAATAAGTTATTGATGACATGGAAAGGTCCTTATGTTATTGAGCGAGTTGTTTCAAAGGTAGATTACGCTATCCACATTGATGGAACGAGTAAGGTTTTCCATGTTAATATGCTACAGAGATTTTATGAGAGACCACAGTATCTGTGTGCACAGACAAAACCAGAGGAGACTGTCTTCTCTATTGCTTGTACGGGGGTCGTAGTCCAATTAGACAGTGACGTAAGCGACACCGAGGCGCAGGAAGAGTTACAAATTCAATTGCCGGACTTAACTCCGACACAAGGTTACAGGGACGTAAAAATTAACCCGGACCTTACGAGTTCAAGGAGTAGGGAACTTAAGACCCTGTTAGCGTCATTCCCGGATGTTATTACGGATTTGCCGGGTCGCACTACGGTGATCCAGCACCAAATAAAGTTGACTTCGGATAAGCCAGTATTTCTTAGACCTTATCCGCTGCCTTTTTCTTCGAGAGATAGAGTTATAAAGGAAGTTGAGTCAATGTTGAAGTTAGATGTGATAGAACCATCAACATCGCCGTATTCATCACCCATCGTCCTCGTGAAAAAACTTGATGGATCGGTGCGGTTCTGTATTGATTTTCGAAGATTGAACACTATTACGGTAGGCGATAGGGAGCCTATTCCGTTTCAGGAGGAATTAATAGCTTCATTGGCCGGGTCCACGTGGTTTTCCAAGATAGATTTAACGAAAGGTTATTGGGAAATCCCTCTTACTGAGGAGTCTAAACAATACACGGCGTTCCAAACGCCCATTGGATTATTCCAATTTAAGGTCATGCCATTTGGGTTGGTAAACGCGCCAGCGACGTTTGCACGATTAATGAGACTGGTGTTGAAGGACATACCTAATGTCGTGTCATTCTTTGACGATATAGCATTATTATATTGATTATTATAAATGACCCCCAACATCCCCTGAACAAGGAATATATAAGATCTGTAAGAAGTTTAAGGCTGTTGTCAAAGAAAACTAAAACTGAGCGCTACTTTAAATCGTTTATTCCATCATCAACTAGGATGTTACAATAATGTCGTCATCTTGATCGTAATCTGTGCACAGTTGAATTATGTCCTGCGTGTCAGGTCAATGTGTTTTGGTTAGGGATGCATATTGTGTGCACTGTTAATTTTGTTAATTTAGTTAATTTATCAGTGTGTGTGTATATATGTGTGTGTGCGCGCTATGTATCATACTTTCTGCTTCTGTAACTGTATTGTTATGTATTCAATGATCAAAACAAATTTCCTTGTACAAGGACGAATAAAATTTATCTTATCTTATCTTATCTTATCTTATACGTCGACATGGTCTGATCATATTCAGACACTAACAGTAATTTTTAAACGATTACGTCAGTTTGGGTTAACTGCTAAACCCGCAAAGATGGATTTGGCATGTCCAGAGATAGTATTCTTGGGACATATCGTGGGTAGAGGTGTTCAGAGACCTGAAGTAACAAAAATTGACAAATTAGTAGGGTTGCAAATCCCTAAAACAAAGAAACAAGTCAGAAGCTTAGTGGGAATTTGAAATTATTACAGAAAGTTCATTCCAAATTTTTCCTCCTTGTCATCTTCTCTTACTGACCTTACTAAGAAGGGACAACCCGATAAGGTCCAGTGGACGTCTGAGTGTCAGACAGCATTTGATAATTTGGTGACAGCATTATCATCGTCACCCATTCTGATATTACCCGATTTTCGATCTAATTTTATCCTCAGAACGGATGCGTCGGACTCTGGTGTCGGCGCTTGTCTTCTACAGGAGAAGAACGAATGTTTCCATCCTGTATGTTATGTCAGTAGGAAGTTATTGCAGAGAGAAAGAAAGTATTCTGTGATAGAGCGGGAGTGTCTTGCCATTGTGTGGTCCGTCCAGAAATTAGGACGTTATCTCATGGGACGAGAATTTTGTATCCAGACAGACCACAAGCCACTGACATTTTTGTCGAAGAATCGTTCGTCCAGCCCACGCTTGTCTAGATGGGCATTGGCTTTGCAGCCGTATACCTTCGTTATTCAACCAATTCCAGGAACCAGCAATCATATCGCCGACTACCTTAGTCGAGCCTAGGGGAAGACTTCAGGAGCTTATACATCGGAGGACAGGAACATTGACAGGATCTGTGTGAATGAGTCGTCGACTTTAAAATATTGACATTATAAATATTATATGAAGAATGGTTGATATGTTGATTGGTTCTGATTCTGTATTAGATATTGTGTTTAGTTAGCTATTGATGATGTGATACATATATGCATAGTGCAGGGCATATTGATCCCCATATTTTCCCCTGATTCCGGTATTTTATGTGCTAGGGGCATTGGTAGGTCATTTTTATGTAAGTATTGCTCACGCTCACTCGTTGACAGTCATCTTGATGCGATTTGAAATTAATTGCATTAATTTTTTTGGGGTGGGGGATGATGTCACGAGTGGAGTGAGCGATAGTTAATAATTACGGGGGGAAAGGAGGAGAGTAAAATTAACGCACGTAGACAAGTAAGGAAAAGCGTGCGTGTTATGAGTGGTGGGGGGTCTGAATGAGGCGAAAGCGCTGTATTACTATCACTGCAAGTTAGAAGGTCCTAGAGAACGGACGCAAGAGAAAGCCCAGCGGGCGAACATAAGGAGAGCAGTCGGAAGACTTAGGAGTAGTGTTATTCCAGTGATGACTGGTGTCGGGGACGGGCCGAAGAGCCACCTCGGTGAGCACAGGGGATAGGCCAGCATAGGGCCGGGGGCCACACATAGGCCAAGAGTGAGGCTGTCGGTGCAGGACAGTAGAGGCACATAAAGTCGTGGCAGTCTGGCCACGGACAGGGACGTAGATATGAGCGTGAATGTGCTAATTGAAATGATAATGTACTATTGCCATGTTGATGGGCTATTGAAATGATAATGTACTATTGCCCTGCTGAGGTGCTAGTGGGATGCTAAGGTGTTATGGCAATAGGAAGGTGATATTGAGAGACTGCGGGGCCAGTGAATTATTAATGTGCTATTAAGACCCTGAGGGGAGAGGCTGAGGCCGAAGTGTCTTTAGGAAGTAACTACCGGGTTGTGGATCCGAGGAAGAGTGCATGTGGGAATAAGGCCGTTGTACGGCAGTTAAATTCAATAATATAATGTATGTAATTGCGCTATTATCTGTATAATTATGTTTAATAAATGTGTGAGTCTGATGGGTTGTTCTGTTAAGTGTTAACTTGTTCGTTCGTGATTGTTGTCCTGTCATAACTTATTACATCTTCCAGTCTGGGATTTGTGACAACGTCATCAGGTTACATCACTCAAGGCCAAATCTGGCGTAAACATTCGTATCCATAACGTTATCGAATATTCGGGAACATACTAATATTTACTGAACGAGTCAAAACACCTGACAACAAGCGAGCGAGGAAAAAAACTACTCACTAGAAAAGAAGGTCAGGTCACGGAGTACAGTACACTCTGGCGGTTGTCAACAATAAAATGAAAAAAGTAGTGGACACATGCTCAGCCACCAGCACAACAACAAAACCGGGGGAGGGCAAGGGGTAGCCCGCAGATGCTACACAACTCCCCAATTTAAGTTGAATATCTTTCAACTCCAAAAACATTATACAGCATCTGCACTATCGTGAAATAATCTTATAGCACTCCCAATCTCACAAAGGTAATTGCTAATTCTATTACAATTAATAACAATTTCAGTGTCTTCCCGAATGTCATCACAAATACAATACAATGCAGTGTACTTTGCATCACTAATACCATAACTAATACAATACCGTCATTGCTTCCCAATAGTAGGCCTACTGGTCAAAATAACACAACGCCACCACTGTGGTGAAACAATGGTCAATGATATTATTACAAATCATATAAGGTGAAACGATGGCCCATCGTTTACATAATGCTTCGTGCACGAATCATAGCATATAACTTGTTGTACATAACATGGTTATCTCCAAAATGTATAACTCATACGTACAATGGCAAAAATACCAATACATACCGACCACTGATTAGGGTCTTTCTTCATCATATTAGGTCAAAACAAGTTACAACATTGCAATATAACACAAACACTGCTTGCTCGCAGTCCCCATTTGGGTTACATTTTCCAAAAATTACACCAAGTTCCATTGGTAACTAATATGACATAGTATAAAATCAAAATGTGACTAACACATCATGACTCTCTATCAGCCATCAATTCAATATTCAGTCACAGATGAACTATGTCCCCCAATTACAGTACAATACTGCCGTCCTAGAAATTCATCGAGTAGGCAAAAGTATGGGTTACAATGCATTTCACTGATAGTGTACTACTTTAAAATACCCTGCTCAGGAAATCGGCACAGACATTTTCTCTGCCTTTTACGTAGTGAATCCTGAATCGATAAGACTGCAAAAATAAACTCCATCGTAATAACTTTGGACTGTCAAACTTGGCAGAGTTCAAAAACTCTAATGACCGATGGTCAGTTTGGAGCACAAACTCCTTTCCATACAAATACAAAGTGAACTTTTTTACTGCCCAAACAATAGCTAAACATTCGCGCTCTGAGACCGAATATTTTGTCTCACGAGGCAATAGCTTACGACTAGCATATGCCACAGGGTACAACTTTCCCTCGTGTTCCTGCATAAGACTAGCGCCTAATCCGCGATCTGATGCATCAGTTGCTAAGACAAACTCTTTGGAAAAATCTGGCAAACATAACACGGGTTTGGAGATAATGACATTCTTCAAAGAGGTGTACGCTTTCTCCTGCGTTTCATCCCACTGAACTATATTGGGCTGACCCTTTCTAAGTAAATCAGACAATGGTGATGCAATCGCTGAAAAGTTAGGAATAAATTCATGGTAATATCCCACTAATCCTAAGAATGCTTTCACTTCCTTCTTAGTGGTGGGTCTGGGTGCGTCTCGTACCTTACATACATTCTCTTCTAACAGGCCAATCATACCTTCTCCCACTAAGTGTCCAACAAAGTCTACTTCAGACGTTCCAATCAGACACTTCGATGGTCTTGCAGTTAATCCAGCTTGGTCCATCCTCTGCAGTAAGTCCTTGAGAGTCTTCATATGCTCGTCGAATGTCTCTGTATGAATCAGCAGGTCGTCCACATATGCTGTCACATTGTTCATTCCACGGATCAATGGCTTTACGATCCTGTTCAGCGTGGCTCCTGAGTTCATCATCCCAAAAGGCATCCGAATGAATTCATAGTGTTCGCCCATGGTGACGAACGCCGTCTTGGGAATGTCTTGCTCTCGAACTTTCACTTGCCAGTATCCCTTGCTCAGGTCAATCCGAGAGAATAATTTTCCTCTCGAGAGACTCTGAAACACTTCTAATGGCGCTGCTGTCGGATGAGGGTCGAATACTGTGATCTTGTTTAACCTCCTGTAGTCGATGCAGACTCGGTTGGATCCGTCCTTCTTCTTGACGACAACAATAGGTGAAGCATAAGCTGATGAGCTCCTTCGAATGATGCCCAGCCGTTCCATGGTGCTAAGCTCCTCCTTCAATGAGTCACGCATAGCGTAGGGCACCGGGTATGGTCGTTGACGAACTGGTACTTCTGTCGTCAGGTCGATGCGATGTTCACCCAACTGACAGCATCCAGGGAGATTGGTGAAGACGTGCTGGTAATTCTTCACCACATCGCAGAGTTCTTGACGTTGTTCCGATGTCAGTTGCGTTCCATACTGGACATCTCTGTAGCCTTCATTCTGGTCCCAGCTTCCTAGGTCGGCAAGGTCCTCCGTCGTTCCACCGTTGTCGCCTTCCAGGTCGCAGTCCTCGATGATTGTCATGCCAGCTGACTCCACGGGTTGACTCTTGTCCATCATGTCGTCCTCTGCCAGTACAGTCTCAGCACTATCACCGCCGCCGTCCTTTATGGCGTTGACATGTTCAAGCGTGGTATCTCTCCTACTGTTGTCCATCCCACACATCTCGGTCACAATAGGTCTCGGTTCCATTGCCACTGCTGCTGCTTTTGACGTCCTTGGAACGTATCTCTTGAGGAGGTTGGCGTGCAAGGTCTTTTCTTTTGCACCCATCTTGACTCTATAGTCGTTAACACCGACAACTGAGACTACCTTATATGGTCCCTTCCATTGGACTAGGAGCTTGTTAGTGTTCGTCGGCAGTAGCACCAACACTTCATCTCCGGGGCGGAACTTCCTCTCTCGCGCCTTCCTGTCGTAGTAGGTCTTCTGTCTACCTTGAGCCTTGGAGAGTTCTTCCGTCGCTAACTTCCATGTGTCCTCCAGCCTCTCACGTAGTTCCATGACGTACTGGTAACTGGTCTTCGTTTCCGGCTCCTCTACGTCCTTGGTCCATAGTTGTCGTAAGATGTGCATTGGTCCTCTCACAGTTCTCCCATACAGCAACTCGACTGGGGCAAACTTGGTCGACTCTTGGGGAACTTCACGATATGCGAAGAGCAGCGGGTTGATGTATCTGTGCCACTGCTTGGGTTGCTCTGCGCACAGTCGCCTTAAGGTCTTCTTCAGTGTGCCGTTAAATCGCTCCACCAACCCGTTGCACATAGGGTGGTAGACTGTAGTGGTCGACTGTCGAATTCCCAGTAGTCTATTCGTTTCCTTCATGACATCTGACATAAACTGGGTCCCTTGGTCCGACAAGATCTCTTCGGGTACACCCAAACGGCTGTAGATGTTCACTAAGGCTTCTGCTACCGTTTCTGCGTCGATCTTCTTCAAGGGTGTGGCTTCGGGGTAACGAGTAGCGTAGTCTATGTACACCAGGATATACCGATGTCCACCTTCACTTGGGGGGTCGATAGGTCCTACTAAGTCCACGGCCACTCGCCTAAATGGTACGTCCACTACTGGCATACTCTGCAGGTGCACCTTTGGGGTCGCTCCTTTGTTCACCGTCCTCTGGCATATGTCGCATGAGCGGCAGTATCTCGCGACGTCACCTTCAATTCCAGGCCAATAAAAATTGCTCATAACTCTGTCTTTGGTTTTCTTCACGCCGAGGTGTCCTCCGACGATCGAGTCGTGGGCTACACTCAGTACATACTCTCTCAGTTTCTCGGGTAGTACCACTTGCCTTATAACCGTCGCCTGTCTCAGGTCCTTGTAGATCCGGTACAGTACTCCTCCATGTTTCTCAAAATGAACAGATTTATTGCCTCTATTAGTTGGGATCTTCTTCTGCTCTAACTTCCTAATGACTTCGTCTTCTTCTTGGAGTCGGATAAGTTCCTCTCTATCCACTCCCGCGTGCCGTTCTGCCCTCGGCACCTTCAGCGACGTAGACCGGTCCTTCCTCTTCTCCTGGGCCCTCGTGGTCACCGCTCCTACCATCACCTCAGTATCAGGGTCGTACGGATCCTTCGCTCCGTCCACGTTCCCGACTACTAGGTCGCAGATGGTCTCCGGGAGACACAGCGCCGTCACTTTGCCCGTCAGGTAAGGCGTCTTCATGTCGATAACGGCTTCCTCCGCCGCTAGCAAGGAGTTATCGATCCTCGCGATAAGTTTCTTCCCACCGGTGAGCTGTCCGTCGTCCACCAGTGATCGCCGCACCACTACACCTTCACAGCCGGTATCTCTTAGGACGTCTACTGCTCGATTTCCAATCAAGCCCTTCATCACTGGTAACTTCAGCTTTTCCACGGTCTTTCCGTCACTGCATCCTCCGCAAGTAACAGGCACCACTAACTGTAGCTTCCCGTCCTTCATTACCGCTTGAACGTTGATGCTGGTGTCAGCCGTCGTCGCATCCTGTCTCGACGACTCGTCCGCCGCTATCACTACGGCCGCCGCCGCCTTGTTCGGCTTGCCTCGTCCCATATCCTTCTGGGCTGGACACATCCTCCGAACGTGGCCTGGCTTTCCACAAAGGTAACATTTCAACTCACCTTTGTCGTTTAACTTTGCACGACACTCCGTCGCCTTGTGTCCCGGCCTCTGGCACCTATGGCAGACCTGTGGGCTTCTGTCTCCGTTGGGCCTCTGTCGTACTGGCCGGCTCTGCAGTCTGGCGCTCCCGCTGAGCGTCCGGTTCCTCGCTACCAGGTACGCCTCCGCTGAATCTGCGATGTCCTGTAGCGTCTTTGGTTTCCTCTCCCTCACATGGGTTGCAAGGTCTGGTGGGCAGGCATCCATGAATTGCTCTCTGACGAACAGATCTCTCACTCCTTCGTAGGTCTCCTCCGTCTTCGACAGCTTTATCCACCTCTCTAAATAGGTCTTGATCCTGGTCAAAAACATTCCAACATCTTCTCCATCTTCAGGCTTACCTTGTCTGAACATGAGTCTGTATCCGTCCTCTGACAGGTTGTACCTCTTCTGCAACGCTTCCTTGACCTTGTCGTAGTCCTTGGCTTCGTCGATCGGTAGTCTGCAGAAGCACTCCAAAGCTCTCCCGGTCAGCAGGGCAGACAGTGATGTCGTCCAGGTGGATCTGGGCCATTCAGCTGTCTCGGCAAACCTCTCAAACCGCAGCAACCAGCTATCCAGATCGTCCTTCTTGTCCTGAAATGCAGGTAGCTTGGGTCTCTTAGAACTGGCGTGGTCGTCGGTCTTCTGCGCTGAGTCGTTGCCTCCACGTTGCTGGCGCATCCTCTCTATCTCCAACTCGTGGTTCATCTTTTCCCTTTCCAGCTGTCGTTCAGCCTCCTTCTCCTGTCGTTCAGCCTCCTTCTCCCGAGCCTGTCGTTCAGCCTCCAGCTGTCTTTCTCTTTCTAGGCCTTCACGGAGGTAGTCCCGTCTCTCCTGCCCAGTGAGCTCCATAGCGTCCGCTTCCTGGCTAAGCCTTCCAATAACCTCCGACATGTTGTAGATAGCTTGTCGATGATATTCCTACAATAAACTATGTAAATAAATCTAGTAATTTTGATCTGGTCCGCTCGAATATGGTCAGATCCCGGACGAGCCCCCAATATGTAACAGCTGAGGTTGTTCTAGCACGTTATAGTAGGGGGGAGTTAGTTGATCTAACTACAACCCTTTAGAAAACGAAACTATTACAGCTGTAAAATAAATAAACACGAGATCCGACGATAGATTAAATAATACTAAAGTTTAATAACTGTATAGTGAACAATAAATTACCAGGAAGACACCAGCGAAACTAAATATCTACGCCACACAAAAGGAAACTCACTTACTCACCGACCAACCACTCACACAGGTCTATATATATAAACATTCCTACAGAAAGTTCCCGAAATAAACGTTACCTTTGCCCTCGCACAAACTAACCAATCACGCATCAATACGTCATCAGGTTACATCACTCAAGGCCAAATCTGGCGTAAACATTCGTATCGATAACGTTATTGAATATTCGGGAACATACTAATATTTACTGAACGAGTCAAAACACCTGACAACAAGCGAGCGAGGAAAAAAACTACTCACTAGAAAAGAAGGTCAGGTCACGGAGTACAGTACACTCTGGCGGTTGTCAACAATAAAATGAAAAAAGTAGTGGACACATGCTCAGCCACCAGCACAACAACAAAACCGGGGGAGGGCAAGGGGTAGCCCGCAGATGCTACAGTATTGTTAAGATTTCTGCATAAAATATTATTGTCGCCCGGAGTTTAACAGCGAACAAGGAGCTGATCCTTACTGTAATGCCTGTAATGCTTGGGATTGTTTGAAAACTGTATAAGGTGAGAGTGTTTTGGTCGGAGGTTGCTGATGACAGCTCCAGCTCGTCGACATAATTGTGAGATCTCACTGGTAGGTGGCCTTGAACTGACTGCATTTTTTTAGGGAAGTGTATATCCGTACAACATGTTGCATGGGTATGGACAGTGGATATCCGTACAACATGTTTACCAAAAGTGCGACTGGTGAAGGTTTGCTGAAACAAAACTTGGTATGGTGTTCACGAATTTAAAGTGACAACACATGGAATAGTCAGATGGACCCGGGGGCGTGAGGGTCTAGTCAGTTTGTATCAATGGGTGGTAGTCAGATTGACTAATCAGGCGAAAAGGAGTTGGGGTAGCCATTGGTGATCGACATGCACTCAAGTATATTATTAGCGCAGATTACGCAATCTCCGAGCAGAAGTCGGATTGTTTTGCTACTAAGCCGATTCATATTTTTAAAAACTATGCAAATAAACAAGGTCAGTAATATAGTATTCCGGTGTGTGTTCTACGTCATCGAATTGTGTGCATTGTACGGATAATATGCGCTGTCCATATCCGCACAACATGTACGGGGGAGGGGGGGGGGGGCTACATCAAACCAGCTGCGTTGCAGTAAGGTATAACAGCTGAACTTCGTCGGAATGATGTCATTCCCATGATCAGACCTGAGACCAATCCCAAGTAGGTTTGCTGGCTGGGTGGAAAAATGAAACTTTCGATAGTGAATAAGAAGTTCGTAGTTAAAATTTTATCTCCATAAGAACGATTTCGAGGCCAAGTTTCGCTGGTTCGTCGGTCATTTCATTGCCCTCTAGGCCTCTACGTCGGCTTTTTGCCTGGGATTCAGGAGAGAAAGACGAGTCTGTAAGAAAAAAGAAAGAAAATGTTCTCATGTTGACTCCTGCTATCATAGCCTACATTCATATTTTTATAAGATAGATAACAATCACTTTATTATCCCATGAGAGAAATTCTCTTTCACAGAGCGTGTAAGAGTACATGTACACACATCTTACGCATCGTTACATAAAATAGATCTCGCAACTCAGTAAACTCAATAATAGTCATGGAGTGACATACTGATTCCAAGATGACATCGTGAAAAATAAGGCTTAAGGGGACTGATTTGAGGGAAGTGCACTGACAAAACAACAACAACAACAAATCTTGACCTCGCACATATTCAGTTCTTAATTAATAAAATAATATGGTTTGTCTGAACATCTCTGGTGCTTTAATGCGTTGTGCACCTCGTTATCGGTAGGCTGCCGCTCGAAACGAAAACGAGTCAAAAGCATTATACATATGACCAGTGAGGCCAGGGACATGAAAAAAAAAACGCTGTGAATGAATGGCATTTTTTTCATGTCAAAGGAAACTTTAAATAAATGGTTCACGACATATATTACAAACACAAGGCATTAATCTGAAAGCACTATTTAGTATATTCAAATGAAAAGGGATGTATGTAAAAAAAAAATCCAACCGACGGCCTTCGTCAAAGCAGTTATCTTTACTTTTATCAGAACGAGGGAAATACACCAATTTAACTTGGGGCAGACAAGGAAAAGGGTGGATGGTTGCATAATAACATAACAGGGACAGCGATAATATTGGACAGAGGGTGGCCAGAGTTTGAGTTTGGATTTAACCCTGTTTTACACTCAAAGGGCTGACAGACCCCAGACACTCATTCTCTTCATAACATCCACCAACCGAATGTAGAACAGGGTTAACGGTGCGTCGGCACGGTAACGGCCACTTTGCGTCCTTGGGGGGGGGGGGGGGGCTGGGGGGGGGGTTGTTTGATTGACTATAGTGGAGCTTGATTACCAGACATTTTTTAACAAATCATCATTTTTACACTGAGAAAATAGTGAGAGGGAAACAGAAATATTGAGGACAGACAATGTTTCTCTTCAAGTCAGAGGACAGGGCTGAAGTTTCCCAAAGAAGTGAAAGAGGGCGACGTTTTGTGTCTACAGAGAGGAGAAACAGAGATTTTGAAGGATTGTAGTTGTACGTCTCAGCATTGATAGTTAACAGCAGGTGATTCTTTCATAATGCGCGGGCACAGTGGAGTCGCTTTCACCGCACCATCCTCTCACTAACGTCTCACTAGCGAGGAAGGAACAGAGTGGAGTCGCTTTCCCCTCCCCTGCCACCGTTCAAGATGGCGGCAGCCGTGCAACTCATGCTTCTGTCTTGGCTACGAAGACGACGGCAAAACATGCATGGTTATTGGGTTCACCGCATTCACCAACGCCGGAGATATTCGGAGAATATCATCATTTGATGAATGAGGTGCTGAATGACGAAGAAAAGTGCTTGCAATACATCAAAATGAAACCAGCAACATTTCAGTGTCTTTACAAGAAGATTGGGCCACACATTGAAATTTCTGTTGCTGTAGTTGGGATCAGTCTTGTCAACAAGACCTGATCTTTTTTGGACAGCAGCAATTAAAACCTCAGGTTCCATGTTCATTGATCGACAATTGTCGGACGACTGGTACGAGAAGGTGACTGGAATTTTAGTGCAGCACTAAGTTAGCAGGCTCCAACTATTTTTGGTGCGCGGTTGGTGCGTGGTTGGTGATGGTGCGGGGAGAGGGGGCGGCTTCCACTCTGTCTCGTTCAACTGTAATTATACGGAATAAATTTCAGCGTCGGCAAACGGGTGACTCTCTGGTGCTGGTGAGGGGATGGTGCGGTGAAAGCGACTCCACTGTGCCCGCACCTTAAGCCTTTCAAACTTGTTTTCCTGTACATTGATGTCACATGCCTTATTTCACCCCCCCCCCGCCCCCGCCCCCGCCTCCTCCATTACACACAGACACAACAGTTCAGTCACTTAAAAAAACAACAACATTTATTGAATGGAATTCTCAGACTCTGGGCGAACCACATACCTTTATAGTTTAAAAATTAAAGAACATGGGGTAACCCAGGATAGTGGAATTAAGAATTGAACATCAGTAACAATGCACAACTTGGAATAAAAAGAAAGAAGAAAATCTACTCCACTTTTCCAGGCATTCTCCCCCTAGAAATCCCCAAATCCCCCCCCCCCCCCAAGCCTATTACACGTACAGGGCCTATTGCACGTACAGACAAAACTGATCAGTTTCGGCGATTTCGACAGATCGTGACATGTGATAGGGAAAACTGATTTTTTAAAAAATGAAGTCTCATGCCAAATAGAGATATCAGAGAACGTCTGAAAAATCGGTCCAACCAACGTCAGTTCTGGGGCGTGGCTAGAAGAACCACTGAGCTAGTTTAACCCCAGTCTACGGTCGCTAGTTCCTATGGGCATTCTACTATCGTTGGTCGCCCCTGAACCAGACTCAGAATATAATTGAAAAAATAACGAACCTTCCTAAATTACAATCGTGGGGCACAACTGACCCAGGCTTGGAATAAAGCGAAACTATTGAATTTTCTTAATCTGTGATTGTGGATCCAAACAGATCCAGTGCTGCCAAAGCATTATACATGTATAACCACACTATGACATAAGCAACAGTATCTTTTAAATCTTGATTTTCACAGCATTAAATAGGCAGCTTTTCAGTGTGTGTCACCTATTATCGTCAAAACTTAAAGCAAGCCAACTTGAAAGAGAAATCTTTAACAAAAATAATGAATTTCTTCTTCCGATTCTCACCCAGCCTCTAAGAATACATGCAATTTCTTATTAATAATACCATCCTCATTATTACAATTTCTACTGCAGCCTACTAAACAGCTCCACCATCATGTTATTGTTACTCACATTGTACATCGTGTCCCTCTCTCTTACTCTGTTATTTTACTTCATAACGTTCCTTTCAGTAATCAGCTAATCTCACTTGCTGCTAACGAAACAATATTTTTTTTCTTTTTTATCTTATTTTATTTACTATTGCATACGTCATTATTTCCAACATTTTGTTCAGGAAGGAGAAGGGGGAAGGCGGAGAGGACGAAAGGCTAGGCAGGGCGGCGGTTGAAACGTCACTATGAATGACGTAAACGTGCGCGACATTGGAGTTGAAGCACTAAGCATAGAGGAAAATTTGAGTGCATCGTGTTACACAACTGGACACGGCGCGCTAATTAGTAGCGTCCGGCTATTTTGTGCCGTGCATGCCAGTCAGAGCACTTGACTAGCCTGAAGACAGGCGTCTTTTCTGACCAGATGACTGGGAGACTTTATGGAACAGAGAGGTGGGATAGAGGATGAGGGAGGTAAAAGACCAGTGACAAAATTGGGTGAACTCATTGATAAGGAAGAATGCAGAAGGGAAGGAGGGATATGGGAGAGAAAGAGAGAGATCGGTGCACATTTTAAAAGGTTAGGTCGGCAGTTCGATGACCAAACTGGGTTATTTTACTTGTGCCTGGAAACTGAGGAAGGCAAGGTGTAGTATATGAGTTATGACTAAGACCAGAGAAGCTCCGGTGAAAAAGAAAAATTAATATTCTGGCTGAAACTGAGTTTGACTCTGAGGACGGCGACGCAGAGCCATCATTTCAGGAATTGGTTCATCATGGCGTGGAGAAAACAACCGCAAGAACCAGCTTTGCGACTCTTCATAAGGAACAGACTGCTGTCCCAGACGTTTATATTGAGACCGTTGGGTCCCGGTGGTCACCTGTGCCACATGCGGAAAATCGAACTCAGCACCACAACATATTCTGGGTACCATCATCAAAAGTCCCCGAGAAAGCATCGGTGGTCAACCTAACATGTCTTACTTCTTTTCACGACAATTCAGTGTTGGTTACCATAGACAATGCGCCAATGTTGAAGGAAGGAGGGAACGGGAGCAAAGTGGACAGACGTCGATCAAGTTGAGATGATGGCTTCCCTGGGATGCTGCGTTCTTCTGTTGGTGCCCTGAATCAGAACCTGCAAAGTACGACCATCTTGTGGCATGAGATATACGAAATCTTCTCTGATACAGGCTTAGTTCAGTCCTGACAGATTGACGACGCTGTCATATTTTGTGATGTTTAACACAAGGAGAAACAGACCGAACATGCACGAGGGACCAAGGACCCATTTGCACCGATAAGAGAAATTTGGGACAGCTTCATCAAAACACTAATGTATAGGTACATTCTTGCCCAACGCGCACCGTTGATGAGGAGCTCATACCATGGAGAGGAATGCGATCCTTTCTGCGGTGCATGCCATATGAACCTGACACAAACAGCCCACAACTATTCTGGATTTGTGATTCAGAAACAGCGTATCTGCTTATTGTGAAGCCTTACCTTGGAATGCTAACTAGAAAGTGGGAAATCAATGTGGGTAGGAACATTGCATTTATTTTACTAATTGACCCTTGAAAAGCATCTATTGAAGTTCGGGGAAAAAAATACTTGTGGGCAAATTACGTAGGAACAAGTCTTTCCTCTTGGCTGAATTCCCCAGTAAGAAGGCACGCTCTAAAGGAGAACCATTCTTGTCTATCGAAAAAAGGTTGACCCCGCTTGGCCATAAGTCTGAATCAAAGACAAATGTTATCCTCTGAGACCTGCACAATGATGCTGACATTACAGACAAGAAAAAAAAATCGAAATCAGAAATCGTTTTGTGCTACAATCACATTAACCATGGACTGACTAGCACATGCCACAAGCATGAAGCGGAAGACACGAAGATGGCCCGCATTGTGTCCTACACTATAATAATTAGACATATATTAGCCTCAGCGATCAGCAGCAGCTATTCGGGAAAACTTCTCCACTGACCTAAGATCAGCTACTGGGAAACGTACTGAATTCCAGATTGCATTGGCTGCAAGTAAGAAAGCGCCCAATGCAAAGAAACTTTATCTGAGACGCGAAGTCTGTGATTGTAGGAATGTGCCATTCACTTAGGCATAAAGGAAGGAAAACCAGTTCAGCTAGGAACTTCGCGACTACAGGAGGAACTAGGATAGTACACTGCGTTGTGGAAAAATATATCGCTATATTTATGACGAATCTGGGTCAGATCTGACCCGCGATAGTAGAATGCGTCTAGACCAAAACAGTTGTCAGTGGTCAGTTCCCTGTTGACTTATGCCCGCAAATGACCCAATGACCCATTAACTCATGCCATGTTAGGAAAATACGGTACAGTGATCATGTCCACGTGTTTGATTAGTTACAGAATTAAAACCACCCCCGTGGATCAAGATGACCCACGATAGCAGATTAGGGTTTAGCAAAACAGTAGGAAGGAAAAACGTCTTTGCTGGTGGTGTCGGAAAAAGAGAAAGGTTTGGAACGTCAGTTAAGGTGGAATATTTTGTTCTAGCAACAATCAGAGAGCCATTTTGTTTCTGCTCTACTTCATCTTCATTTGCTTCATATTTTTGTTCTTCTTCTGCTTCTTTTCCCTCTTTAGTTTTTATCCCTCTTGTTTCTCCTTCCTTTCATCTTCTCCCTCCACATCTCAATCTCTGTCTTCCGCCTATCTGTCTGTTCGTCAGTCTGTGTCTGTCTCTCTCTCCCTCTTTCTCTCTCTCCCCCCCCCCCACCTCAATCTCTCCCAGTCTTTTTTTTTTGTTCTTATTTTATATGCATTTTCTTCATCCTTATTTTTATTCCCTGCCTTATTTTTATTCCCTGCCTTATTTTTATTCCCTGCCTTATTTTTATTCCCTGCCTTATTTTTATTCCCTGCCTTATTTTTATTCCCCCCATGCTTTATTTTTTGTTTATTCCCCCTACTCTTCTCCTCCCTCTTCTTATGTTTTTCTGCCACAGCTTCTCTTTCTTTTTTCATCATTTTATTTCTCAGCTTCCTCTTCTTTTTCCACCCACGCGGGTGGCTGGTGGGGACTTCTGGTAGGGTCTCCTTCTGTCCTATCGCTCTGTTAGATTCTGCCCATCGTCTTGTTTTTTCCTAGCACGACGTGAAGGTATCGTGTAGACGTGATTTCTCTAAACTGAAACTCCCCCTCCCCCCCCCTCCCTCCCTCCCTCCCCCACCTCATCATTTTTTAAAATGTAAATCTCCTCGTCCTCCTTTTTCTCTTGTTTTTTTTTCCCCTTTTTTTTATCTTCAGTTTGTTGTTGTTTTGTTGTTGTTGTTGTTCTTCAGAATCCTCTTTACCATCGTCGTCGTCGTCTGTTTTTTTTTTTTGCTGTAATTTTGTTGTCAACCGATTTCGTATAATTCTTCCTTCGCCGCTTTCTCATTAAAAAAAATCTAATCATTTTCTTCCTTTCCCTGTTTTGTTTTTGTTTATTACCCGTCTCTTCTACCTATTCTCTTCTTCTTTTTTCCTACTTATTTTTCTCCGTCTGTTTCCGCGTTTATTCCTCCTCTCCTCCCGCATTTCTATTTCAGTTTCAGATCAGACCAATATGCGCTACAGCGGGGGTGATAGGCAACATTGGCAACTGTCGGGCTCTGTCAGGCTCTACATCTAATTAATTATTTTTAACTTCTTAACATGAAACGGACATGCACGGCTAAGAACATCACAACATATTGGGATTTCACTGACAATTTTATTTTTACAGACATGCCCCAGCTTAGTCTTCCTTAGTGTTCCACATCTGACGGAGTTGGTCATGACACAGACTTTACAGTGCAAAATGTCAAATAACTGAGAGAATCAACTGACAACTTTTCCTTATTTGAAAATGGCAGAAATAACGCTAAATGGTGCAGTTAGAAAGAACGAGATGCGTTACTGTTATTCTTTGTTGATTTCAAACTCTTCCATAGAGGGAGGGAGGCTGAACATAATCACAGATAACGTGCTTTCTGAGCACAGTCTTATTCAGAGTCCAAGGAATCAGGAATTTCGATCATTGAAAAGGGTGTAAGCCTCGAGGTCCAATTCATTATGCCGTTGGCCTTGGGATCGACTTTTACTTGCATAGGGATGTCAGGTTTCACAGTTTGCTTTCTATGAGGATTGAACAGAATTTAACCAGAACTTGGTTTAACTTTTCTGTGACATAATTATTATCAATTGTGTTCACCTCGGCAACATTTGTTTATGTTTTGTTCATCCTCAAAACTGGAACGTGGGAAATAACAAGTCACGACATCATGAGTACAAACTCGGTACTGAGAGCGTTTCACTTTTTTTGAAGTGATATTCAATTGTACATATTTCAGTAAATCAGAAAATGATTTGTGTTCACCCTCTCATAGTAAATAAGACGATCTTTTGTCCCACCAACTTGAGTTCATGTCAACAATAATGGATTCTTCCACGTGAAAGGGTATCAGGTTGATTATATTTCTCAATATTTCAGAGGGGTGGTAGCATCCTGTTTTATTTGTAAACAAGATGGTACATACATCATCGAGAGTCAGGGTGTGAGTTTGTCTGAATAGGGTTTCCCGCAAAGACTGAGCAGAATTTAGCTTGGATGAATTTAACTTTCATCTACTTAACAGACAAAAACGTGTTCAGGATAACAATTTTTGTTTATTTTTCATTCAGAGTTTGTTTTTCATCAATCCCGAAATGAGTCATGGAAACAGTAGTCATGATGTTATGAGTTTAAAATCTCTCAACTGAGAGCTTATCACTCAGTTTCAAAGTAAAATCTATTGTAAACTCCTGAAACTTCGAAATGTGAATCGTGCTCAGTAAAGTGGAGATGAATAAAAATAAGACGACCACGAGCCTTTTCCCATTACTAGAGACAACGATGGTGGACAATTCCATACAGAGGGGCATCAGATTGATGTTATTGTAAGACAAGATTATCTCAAGTCTTTTCTTTCAGGGAGTGTCAGCACTTAAAACACTCGCACCATCTACCACCGCCACCACTAACATCATTCACATCATCCACCACTGCTACCACCAATAACAGTGACATCATCTACCGCCGCCACCACCAACAACACTCACATCATCTACCACCGCTACCATCAACAACACTCTCATCATCTACCACCGCTTCCACCAACAACACTCACATCATCAACCACAGCTACCACCAACAACAGTGACATCATCTACCACCAACAACACTGACATTATCTACCACCGCTACCACCAACAACACTGACATCATATACCACCGCTACCACCAACAACACCGGCTGCCATTTACCATTTGCCACCACCAATATCAGAGACACCATTTCCCACAGCTACCGCCAACACCATGGACGCCAGTTATCATTACTATCACCAACATCAAATACATTGAAAGATTGAAGTCAGACAAAAAAAAATTAAAATTATTCACCACTGCTACCAACAAAACCAGGTTTCACACTGGTAGGTTTACCGTCAACAATACCAATTACCACTGGTACCACCAACGCCACGAACTGCTATTTAATTGCTACCACAAACACCACGACTACCAGGGCTACCACCAACACCGCGAACTACCATTGCTACCACCAACACCATTAACTACCACTGTTATCACCAACACTACGAACTACCACTGTTGTCACCAGCACTACGAACTACCACTATTACCACCAACAAACCACCGATACCACTTTTACCACCAGCATCACAAATTACCACTGTTGTCACCAATATTATAGCCCACGCTATTGGACATGGAGCGAAAATTTTTGAAATAACCCAAAATAAGAAGAGAACAAAAATACAAGGTAGGTGTCGGGTAGAAATAGGAGTTTTCCTTGTATCTACCTTTCTGTTTGGCCCCATAGCTATCGAAGTGTTTGATAGGAAAAGTAGATTCAAACAATGTGAGCGAGCACATAATTATGCTAATGAGTTATTCGAAATGGCTGCCGCAGTATGAAAAATACATGGGTATTTTAAACTTTCATAACTTAATTATTTTTAAAGTATGGAACTGAAATCTTGCATGCAAGTTCCCACGAGTAGACACTATGTCCCCAATTTAATTGATATAGGATATCAAAACACAAATAAGACAGCAATATGATAATTTGACGATTACTAAAAATGTGTAATTCATTATGCCTCATTAACATGCAAAACATATACCGGAATAAGAGTAAAATGAGTCGAGAAAACAAGAAAAAGAAATAGATGCAGAACGAGGCTGAGGATGTTTGCAAACTGTGCAAAATTTCCAACCGTTCATTCTTGAGATATGCCATCCCAAAATGTATCTTTCTCGCAAAAAAAAAAACAAAAAAAAAAAAAACTGAGAAAAAGAAGGAAAAATGTGAAAAAAAAAGGTATTGACAATACATAATTGGACTCTAAGAGACCTTAATGGTCTCCTGGTAAGTATATATCTCCTTCCCTGCCAGCCTTGTCAATATATCCTTTTTTTAAATTATCATTATAGCTGTCAATGTCTTCCTCCTTGTTTTGGATGCATCAGATGATTTTCTCCAAGGACATGATTATCCTTAGCTTGTCAGCAGCTTCGCACAAGTTTAAAGTGTAGATGCCCAGAGACATTGCAATAGTCTTCAATAGACTAATAGGAGATGACTGCCCACTATTCAGGTGTGACTCTGCACCCCAGACTGTTTCTTCTACAGTGAATCTGTTCACAAAATGTTCCTTGGAATATCTATCCCAGATAGGTTTATTCAAATTTTCATTGCATTCTGGGTCTTTCCATGATGACACTTAGAATGTAAAATCTTATTAGCTAGGTCTTCGGACGTGGTTAATAAATTTCACAACTTGCAGCATGTACCTGCTTGAAAATATCCCTGTAGCTGGATCTGATCATTGAAGGTGAGGCATTAGTGCGCAAGCAAAATTTCTCAAGTCCTGAATGACCTCGGCCAAGGGATCGTACGAATGTTACCATTCTCATATTTATTCCCTTGCTGTCCTTCTTGGGTTGTTATGTGTTATTTTATACATTTATTACATCTCCTGATGTATGGAAAGATGTTTTCCACATACAGTTACTGCATTCGACTACCACTGTACGGCAGAAATCTTGCTCCGATTCCTCATTGACACCACAGGACATAGCAAAATCTGAACATCCCATATTTGATGCTATAAAGTCATTCAAAAGTCCCATTCTCATAAGAATAAAAGCACCGTTTGTTTCATAATCTTTTCTACTCAGTAAAGGGTTACATTTTTTTCAGTTTCTTTGGTGATGATGAAGTAGGTACCTCCATTGACGACAATAGGTGGTTCTCCATTTTGTGACAAGCTGTCACCGGGATTGTGTGCTGATTGCCAAGAAACTTGAGTTTTGTCGCCTTTTTACCCCCATTTGTTTGTGTCACTCACTGTGTTATATCTAAGAAATTTTGCACAGTTTATCCAAGAAAAGTCCGTTTTATGCTAATACAGGCAGAGTTTGGTGATCAGAAACATAAATTCAAAGCTAAATTCGCACAACTGACAACAGAAAAAAAGCAGGAACATACTTACAGAAGTTTCCCTCAGAATAAATAACTCGTAATGTTTTTTGGCTCAGAAGGGTTCTGATACCAATATCAGTTCACAATTTTAGTATAGGAATTATAATTAGGGTTTAAAAGAGGCTAGTAACCAAAGTACACAAGCAGTTGTTAAGGAAAACAACCCCCCTCCCCCTGACAGTAATACCTCAATTTATAACACCTAAGCATCACTGAGTAGTGAAAAAACCCTCAATTTCAATACAGAATTGGCATAACTTACTGAAAGCATAAAATAAGAAAAACATGAATTTTCATAAAATGTTACGATTTTCCACCCTACAATTACCTCAAGGTACGTGTGGCGTTCAGATGTATTGGTCATAACCAACCTGTTTATGGCAGAAATTGCAGAAACAGCCAGTAGAACAATGAGGATATCAAAACAGAAGAGAAAAAAGTAGGATGGGAAATCTGAAAAACAAAACAAACTTTTTTCTTTTTCTCATATTTTTTTTCAGCATTACGATGTCTGGTAACTCTTTTAACCGATTTTCGAAATTTTGAATGCAACTATGGTTGCAATAGTCCCTTGATTGATATCTGTGCCTCTCGTTATTTTTTACAGTAAAGAGGCCGAAACTCACAAGGCGGGCCAACAACCTGGCATAATCGAATATTAACTGAAAGAGCTTTTTTTTTTCTTTCTTCCGAGCGTGGTTGTTGATTGTAGGTAATATCAGTTTGTGTACTTGCAACAGTGAACAAGTTTGACATGATATTCGGATGATTATTTTAATGGAAAGACCAAATTAATGCTCATGTGATACTCATTTTGTGTTTAATGGTAGGCTCGACGTGAGCAACTTGTAAGGGCTTGAGCTAAAAAGTTCAAGTGTACTCTTAAAGGAATTGGGGGGGGGGCGGGGGGGGGGGGGAATTTATGTCTCTTTTCAAAACAATAAGGTTATTATATTCAGACGCCAAACTCGTCCTACCGGGTGCTAACGAATGTGATACCGCCAGGATTTTGTCAGTTTGGGCCTGCACAGAGCGGGGTTCGAATCTTGGACTGTTCACATCCTTGTCAAGCTCTAAAATCACTCGACTAAACTGTGCCGGTGCTTCATTACGAAAAGCCCCCCCCCCTCCCCCCCCCTTAAAAAACGCCCTCGGCCATAATTTTAAGGCACCGGACCCTTTTCCAACATCACACAAAGCACAGTCCTCCAGCTGTCCTTCTGTATTGTTACGAACCCCCCCCCCCCCCTGAAAAAAATGCTCCCAGTCGTTTGTGATTTTAAAACGTATAAAATCGTACTTTGCAATTCTTCTTTTTTATTCGTGTTCGACTCCGTCAAATAAATACCGTACATGTCTAATATTTTTCTAATTGTAGGTGAGATAACATGAATAAATGGCTGAAATACCATTTAATGAAATTTGTTCGAATCAGTTTGCGAAATGTCTTATACGTATATTTTGGAGGGATGACACATGGAAGGGAACGCTGTGAGCAGAAGCGTGTGATGCATGGTGGTGTAATTGTTTCAGTCACTGTCATCAGCCATTTTTTCAATGCAAACGACACACCGGAATTAAAGTGCATGTAAGTGACAGTGATTTGAATGGTTTAAGAAATGCTTTGAAACACTATTATTTTCACAGGTCTATGGCTACATTTTTTTCCAGCTGCCTGTGATTTTACTGCCTGTTTTTATTTAACTGTTACAACCGTACCTGTTAGTGGTATAAATGGACGTAAGTGATATAAAATAACTGACATTATATTTGTTTTTAGAAGGTACAGTCCATCTGGTAAAGCGGCCTGAGCTGGTTTAGGGAAAGAGCGCTACACAAATGTCCGTCACTATTATTATTATTAATTATCACTATCATTTTTATCAAGATTATAACTAATTGTCTTCACCGCATTATTCATTTCCTTTAAAGTCTTGACAGTGTGATTAACTGAAAACACATGTGTTACATAATCACTTCAGTTTACTATACTAGATGTTTTTATACAAGGTACAGCACAGGCGAACCACAGACTAATAAATAACCAGACTGGAAACACAAGCTTCGGGCTGTGTCGTTTTTTACGGAAGTTAATGAGATGCGGCCGCATAACCAACGTGGCCGCCGCTCGGGAAATTCCGATTTTAGTTCTATCTGCATTAGAAATTTCTTTTTATTTGTCAAGATTGGTTGTACATGTATTGATAATGCATTGTCTTGCCTATCCTTTCATTTTATTGTCTACAGCTGCCTTTTTTTTTATTGTTATAAATTATGACCGTCTGGACTTTTAACGACCGCTGCATTGTAACTGTGCTGAAGCGTCGGTCGCAACCGTAAATCTAATGTGGCGAATGGTTCATGACCTTTCGCTGTTTTGTGACGTCACACAATGGGATCATCCAGTCTGTTTAATTTATTAGTCTGTGCAGGCGAACAGTTTAAACTAGAGTAAACGTAATAACATTGCTGTCGCAGAGTATTCTCCCATTTTCAACAGGTAAGGCCGAGACACAGATTCCGAGACGAATCAATTCGTCATATTCCATCCGTCGACTTCCGCGCGTACCATGTCAACAATGCAACAATTCACACCACTAACCTTCATAATTGAACTAAAAGGAGTAGTACTCACCGCAGTTATGCGCGCCCAGTTTGTGGACATAAGGTGGAAGAAGGAATGGTTCTGTATCTCGGGGTAAGGGTTACTGTTTTAATATTGTTTTTAAAGAAATTATAGATAAGTAAAGATTACTGGTAGATCCGGTCGGACTTCTACATTATGACACGTACAAGATGTTTCCAAAAAAGGCCGGCTCTATTCAGGCCTCTACCTAGAGGCCCGTATAGACAAAACACCCCACCGTTACCCTATTCAGGGCTTTACCTAGAGGCCAGAATAGACACTCCCTTCCAAAAATGATCTGAAAAATGTTCATGAAGAACGGAAACTCAGTCATCAGTTCACGTTATTTCCTTTACGAACATATTTTCGTAGACGGGAAAGACGTGCATAAAAAGGTAGGCTTTTTGTCATAGAGGGGATCTTTCTGTAATACCTCAGAAAGGTGGGCTTTCTGTGATGGGAGCCCTTTTATGATGTCACACAGGCCTCAAATGCTACAATAGGGTGGCCCATACCCAAGACACAATACATAGCTACCCCATACAAAGGTAGTCACAACAATGACCATAACCGGGTAAAAAGATGGGTTTTCACCGTTTGTAGAAGATTTTAGTTGTATTATGTTGATGAACAAAATTATTGATGGCCAACTTTGCACTTTCTAAACTCCAATATAAGAGACAGCGCACAGATAAAATAGTATTTCTAGGAAGGCTATGCTGGGGTAGTGTAATATCTGGACTAATCAACAAATAGCTCGCTCTTCTATTGGTTATATAAATTTTGCTACCGTGCAGATATCAGATGGTTTCATTCGGCTCTAACCCCCTTCGCCCCTCGAGGTTCTAGGGGGGGGGGGGGGAGGAAAAAAAAACATAGCTGAAATACAGTTTAATTGCGGATCTGAATATCAGATGTTCTTTAAAATTCTTATACGTGAATAGGAAATGATATACTGGCACAGGTAAAGTGCAAAACATTTTTTTTTAATGTGTCAAGTATTTCCCTTTGTGAAAAGGTCATTATTTCTGTACCTGAACGTTATTTCATTATCATTTTGGACATCGGGACTAGGGCCATCCATAAAGTACGCACCCTCGATTTCCGCCAATTTCTAAAACCCATTATCCCCTCATGTAAGCTTTTAATACGCTTGGCTTCAACTCCAACCCCACCCCCTTCCCTCCACTCGTACGAGCCCACGATCTTCAGAATGGTGAACGTCCATGACAAGGCCTTGATGTTTAAAAACGTGACGTGCACTTTTCCATGAATTATTTGATTATTTCATTAGATTGGTATCTCATTACCAATACCATACATTCGATTTTTGTATAATCTTACATTTTTTGTTCTCCCGAAACAGAGTAAATGGTCACTGTTCCCTAAGACTGCAGTAACTAAAAAAAATTCGAAAACTCGACTTCTATATAATTATGTTCAACTACATTCAAAGCTGCATCAAATGATCTTGGTTCTAGACTCTTGAGCCAAAAAAATAACCAAATAGCAAACTTTCAACAAGCCGTCATAACTAGGCTAGCTATACTTAAATAAAACAGTTTTTTGCTTCTCCCGAAAAGTAGTCAAAACCAGTTACAACAGTTTCAGGGAGTGGTGACGAAATCAAACCAAACTCGTTAATTCCTTACCATAACCAAAAAACGTCCGTCCGTTTCAGACACCCCCCCCCCCCCCCGGTGTACACTGTTTATAAGCTGGTGTCAATCCTCCCCCACCGTACAAAGGTATTTTATAGACAGCTACTTCAGAGAAATATACATGTAGTTTTATTTTATCAGCGTTGGCTTGCCAGCACAAGCAGATTTAAAAATAAATAAAATAATAACAATAACAGAAGAGAGACAAAACAAGTTATAGCCGGTAGCTGAAATTTCTCAGAGAGCATCCAAGGGAATTTACAACATTAAGTAGAAAAGACGAAGGAAAACGTGACATCCAAAAAGAAATCGAATAGTTAGATCTATTATCGGGAATACGCTTTACCAACTGGGTTATTGCGCCGCCAGCAGAATGGGTCATCGAATTAAACCTAAATCGAAGTTGCCGGAAAGCGATCCTCGCATGAACTTATATTTATATACAATGTCAGTAGGCCTACCGTAAACTTTTTGCTATTTTCTCGATTGTCTAACCAGAGACACAGAATACCAGGACTAGCCATTCCTTCTCTCTGTATGTTTGGCTGGATCTGACAAAACCGGGCTAGAGGTGAACGTTTTTTAACTCTTTAAAACATCAAAATAGGTCTACAATATTTTTAAGACAGTATGGAGCAAAATATTGTAAAGGGATATAGAAAAATGGCTAATATTTCATACTGTAAGCAAATCTCAATTTTCATAGAAAATGTTTCCCCCTTTGGAGGGTTTTTCTCAAGGATTTGGTCTTTCACTTTAAACCCGATTTCGTCAGATCCGCCCACGTATGTCGGCAAACTGCGCGCTTAAGTTGCTGAATCATGGTGGGTTTTATATTATGAGGGGATGAGGGGCACTTTGTTGTATTGCTACTACTACTACTACATGTACTAATAATAATAATGAACCATAGCATTATCCCGTTAACAACCAGGCTCTAAGCGCTTTACAGCATTTATATCATACAGTCCCACACACAATACACAGGCAACCTCGGGAAAAAAACAGAAATGGACATTTAGGGGGTAAAAAGATGACCCTTCAGCTGATGTCTAAAAGTCATAAAACTTTCAGACTCTCTCAAAGACAGAGGCAGAGACTTCCAAATCTGAGGACCTTGAAAAGGAAAAGATTTTTCACCCATAGTCTTTAGGAACACCGAGAATCATGACCTAGAAGATGTTCTAGAAGATGTCAGGAAGTTAAAGGCCGAAACATCTAATGAAAGAATCCACTCTCCCTCTGTTCAAAATCGTCATCTGCCTCGCTCCACCTGAGGAGTTTCTTTTATAATTACCACTCAGATTTTTAATGACTCATTGTAGATCTGTGATGCATTTTGATTAATTGAAGGTTTGAATAGCCTCTTTCACAGCTGGCAGTTGAAATAGTGATAGTTAACAAGATTCTTAATGTCACAATGCAACTCGGTGAAGTAATGACTTTTTTAATTATGATTTTTTTTTAAATGCAGGTAATGGAACATTACCGATGTCTTCAAACTGGAGATCATGCTATTCACAGGCATTATGCAATTTATCGATCAGGATTACATGAGAAAAATATTGCAAAATTCTACCTGACCGCGTTTATTTGCCCCCTCAAGTTGAAAAACTGTCTAGAATGTTCGAACATTGGGATACTTTCTGTGCGAGGGGTAGGGCGCGGTAATCTTTTATATAGAAAGAAATGAGAACGGACGTAACAATGAGGGAAATGTCATCAAATGCACACACACACACACATACATACACACACAAAAGAAAAACAGAAGTTCATCCCCTGTAGGATTAAACCAAAACACCCGCAAAGGTCACCTGGTTGCAGGGAATACGTTGGTCTAGAGGCAAGGTGCTCGTCTTCCATGCCGAAGGCGCCGGGTTCGATCACTGGTCAGTGCAGGCATGTTGGAAATATTTTTTTTTTGGGGGGGGGGGATTATTGTCCCTGATCCTATGGTAGGTGGGATTGAAGCACCTGGTGTTCTCGTATAAGGACGAAAAACTCGGAGGGCCGATGTGCACATGCGCACGGTAAAGATACCTTGGCAGTTGAAAGCCGAGAAGAGCATGCCGAACAAAGCTGCGGTCCGAGCAAAATTCTAAAAAAAACAACAACAACAAACTAATCCCGACCACAAAACCCACACCGAAACAACAAGAAGAAAATAAAAACAAGATAAGTTAGGGTGTAAATGGCAAAGGCAGCGAATCTCCTAAAGTAAAGACCTAAACATCTAAACACAGGCCACCTGTGGTTTCAGGACTTAAGTCAACAGCTGAGAAACTGGCAACTTTCCAAAGGTGCTGTCCATTTTTTACACCTCGCCTTGAATCACATAGGCCTACCTGTGTCGGGTTAAGTTATATTTCTAGTCTTGGAAATATTTAACCAAACACTGGAACTAATAAAAGAAAATATTAGATTTTAAAATCGTCCCATTACAGCTAGACACTCTGGTCAGGGAGGTTGGTGGTGAGCTTCGGGGGTAATTGTAACTACCATAACCTAAAGTGATAATACATTTACACCGTAATAAAACTATGCTTGTCCTGTTGACACAAAAAACCCGCAAAGAGAAAGAAAGGTAAAAACGTTTCAAGGCAGCAGGCCTACAGGCCTGGTACTTTTTTCTCCGCCTTGGGCGTACACTCTCCACGTGCGCTCTGCAAGGTTGACAACTCATAATTTACTCGCACAAACTGCCGTATTCCGCGCTTATCGTTATTCTCCCTCCTGGGGAGGGAAGAGGCTGGTGTGAGCAGTGAGCACTCAGAAACGCTGATTATGTTGATGTATGCGCTCACACAAAAATGCCTGACACGCGCACGTCCATGACTGTCAAGGAAAACCGATAGGAAAGCGAGGGCAGAACGCAAGCAAGTGTTTCGTTTGGCGAGGCAGGCGGGTCCAGCCAGATGTAATATGAAATGACCTTAATTTTCATAATTTCTTGTATAGCTTCAGGAATAATGTTGAAAGAGCCCCTGCCTTGACTGACGTCACGGAGGCCCCAGAACGCGGTTAGTCGATTCCAAGTTGGCGAGCGTACTGGTACTGGGGTTATTGTTGGTATCGCTGAGAGACAATACCGCCATCTACCAAAATCGCCGGGGCATAACCATGTCTAACCTAATTTTGCGCTTTCATGTTTACTGAATACGCCTGTCCTATGTCAGAAATACATTTTTTCACCCTGGACACGGCTGCAAAGTTGAGGAAACGTTTGACAATCTCCTCTCTCTGTAACTGTTTCGTGGATTCGAGTTAATGAATATCGCCCAGCCTGTATTGGTCGGCGTTGCGTGTTGATTGTGCTGCCGCCTGAGCTGGAAGACGATAGTAGAGAACTTCTAGCGAGCCTAGAACGCTGCGACATCTCGTGAGTTCTCACGCAGCTCGAGAGCTTGCTTTTTATGCAGAACAAGACGCCGACATATTTAGCAGGTCTGAAGCTGTTCGGGCGGCGGCCGGATTTCTTGTACACCGGTGTTTAGTGGCTTGGAAGTTTGGGTGTTCTGGGATATTTTATGATCGGAATTCGGGGGTCCATACTCGTCGGTTCTTATTGTTGTTTTTCCTGTTTGATCTGCTAGCGTGGTAGAAGTAACCACGGCGCTAGCGGAGGGCTAGACTGTGAGTAGGGCAGGTGCGTCTTGCCGGTTGTACGGTTGGAGCATTCGCCATCAGAGCAATGGGGTGTACATTGAGCGCGGAGGAACGGGCGGCCATGGAAAGAAGCAAGGCCATCGAGAAAAATCTGAAGGAAGATGGCATGCAGGCAGCGAAGGATATTAAACTTCTACTTTTAGGTGAGTAGTCTCCAAACCAAGCTCACGCAAACCTCGCCCCGAACTCTCGTTCTGTGCTCACTCATCATCCCTATCGTACTTTATCATGATACGTTTCTCCCCCACTCTTGTTTGCATCATTATGTACGCCCACTGATAACAGAAGCATTGTTTATTTTCTGTACTATTTGTTTGAGTGTGTTTTTTGAAATCGGCTCTATCTTTGTCATGCACCAAAGCGAAGATATTTGCTGTCATTTCGCCAGTCGACCAGATTCAGGCGGGGCATGTACAAAAGGCTATAGTTTAGCCTAGCAGGCCCCAAAAATCAATGCGACAGATCAATGCTGGTGCTCCCTGTGTGTGCGTGTGCACACGGGAAGCGGGGGGGGGGGGGAGCCCGGCCACACTGTCACTTCACCAGTTTCCATGGGTGTGAGTTGTACAGAGTGTGTGTATGTGTGCGGTGTGCGTGGGTGAGTTTGTTATTATTATAATAGAATGGTCCACGAATATAATTCAGCCTATTATGGTGAGTATGTCAGGATAAAGAGAGAGTGAGTGAGAGAGAGAGAGGGTGTGGACAAGAGGCAGGAAGAGGAGTGCGAGTCCGAATGTCAGGCAAATGGTATATTAGTACGTCACATCAGCTACTGGAGCCTTTGAATGTGCGTGTTTTAAGTACATGCAGAGAGCTGGAATACATTAAAATGTCAGCCTAGCCATTACGTTTGGAATGTAGGTTGTGAATGTTGCTACTGCCACTGGTGTCATCTGCTGCCATATCTAATATGTGGGGGCAATTAGATGAAACTTGGTATGCTTCTGCGTTTATTATGTATACCCTAGTGGCTCCGTCCGCGCTCTGATGAATAATGCCTTTCATAGTAGGTTTTAATATCTATGGCTTTTGTTCTCATGACGCGCGTGGCTTGAATTGTTTTAAATATCAAGGTAAAAAAAAACAACACAGATGGTGTGAAGTTATTGTCAAGAGAAGAATCAGCGAACATTGCCCTGACACAGGTCTGTTTAGACTGCTGCCAACTACATCATGTAGTACATGTGTAACTAATTGAGAATTCTGTCACACACACGCACAAAAAGTTGCTTACACAGTTAGGGGCAGTACGTTGAAAACATACCACACCCCCCCCCCCATCTCTCCCTCTCTCTGCCTCCCCACCTCCCCAAATCCATGTGCTGTCTCTTCCATTTTCTGTATGCCTGTCTCTCTGTCCGTCTCTCTCTGTTCCATTTCCCCCCTCTCTGTCTGTCTGTCCGTCTGTCAGTCCGTCTGTTCCTCCTCTTCTTCTTCTTCTTCTCTCTCTCTCTTGCATCTGCTCATACAGGCTTAATATAATCCCATAGTCTTTCAAAAAATTATATTCTGACAACTTTTACTAGTTTTACCCGTACTTTTGAGACAGCTGAGATGATGTGTGTCAGAAATGTACACGTGTGCCACTACTGAATTATACATGTCCTCGCTTTACTGAGTGGTCCTGTCTGGATTAACACTGCCTTTGACCCACCCAGCGTTGGGAGAGTACCCCCCCCCCCCCCCGTGCCAGCTTCCCCAGGGACTTTTCATCTCTGAACTGTGAAGTGAAACAGTTGGTCAGTATTATCCGGAGACATCCCCCCCCCCCCGCCCCCCACACACACACAGACACGCCCACAAATGTCCCACTCAGTGGGTCTCCTGTTGGCGCAGACCGAAACAGTCTTTGTGTATAGCACTTTTAGCAGGGTTACCATTGTTGTTGCTTCGTCTCTGTTCTTGTGTTTTATCCATGTTATCTTGCTTAAAATTACTTAATTGTGAACGTTGCTTTCGCATTTGCTGCAGTTTGAGCTACCATGTGTTAAAATACAAGAACGTAAGCATGCACTGCACTGATGCAGTATTACAGTGAACTCCCCTGGTGTGACTGTGAGTGAACCGAAACAAATTACTTCACAGCTCCCACCATACATGTTACATGATACAATACAGAAGAGCGTGAAGGATTGCTTTGTGTAACAGGTCGAAGGTTCGTCGTAATATGAGTCAAAGCCCACTGACAGTAGTACTCTCAGTAGCTATTTTATAATATTTTGAGCGTACGGCCATGGCATTGGAGACAACAATGGGGAAAACTTTCATTTTCCCTTCCATTAAACGGCAGATCCTCGGGGGCTGGGGGCGGGGGACGTTTTTTGGGATGGGAGACAAGATGACCTGGCCCAAGTCTTTGGGCCAAGGCACCGAGGATGAAGGGGCTTTGCGGGGGGTGGGGGTGGTTTGAGGTCATATCCTACAATAAAATACCAACTTTCAGTAAGGAAACAATTGTGTTGCAATAGTAATTGCATTGAAATCGGGGAGGGGGGCAGGAGTGGGGTGGGTGGGGGCGTAAAGAGAAGGGAAAACCAAGAACCAAGCAGGCGGAAGGAAATAAGTCACGTCCAAACAGATAGGCATACAAATTTACGAAACATATTTAATTTATAAACGCTTTCTCTCACCCGTTGCTATTCAGAAGAACAAACAATGACCAGACTTGCATCATAAGTCTACCACTATTCAGTCGTGTCCATCTAGTGTCTCCCCAGCAGCTTCACCCACTCAAGACTGACACAGCAACCAGACACTCACGCTGAATTACAATCGCTTTGAAAACTATTATGTACGTGTATTACGTTTCATGCATGTATGTACTACTGTACCACACTACTACACGAGGTTGCAAATTTAAAGACCAATAATTTTTACGAAATGCACCGTCTCCGCTTCGTACAAAGACAGTGTGAACCTCAACTTCCGTTCACTAAGTCAAGTACTGAAATAGGGTGATGTGCACCACAGCCACTCAAGGTGTCGTGTAGTGCGCTCCTTGGGCAAAGACCACGAGGGTTGGGGAGGGGATGGGAGGGGGGGGGCGGTAATGATTCGGGGCAGTTAGACCAAAGTTTAGGACCCACTTTGCTTGAAATTATACACTGGTCGACGCAGGATTGAAGTGGAGATTGGTTAATGAATATACATGTGCAAAACAAATCCTAGCTTGGTACGCAAACAGTGATTACGTAAAACATAACCGGACAATTTCGAGGACCCGTTAATTTGTAACGAATTGATAACACAGTAAAGCTCAACTTTAAATTCTGATGCCCAAACAATGGTCTGCAGCACCTCACTACAAGTTAATTTTAACAAGTACACAAACCGATGCAACATGGCTGAGTACTACAGTCTGTAAGATGACAGTAAATGAAAGAAAAGGATCTTTTCTCTTCTTCTCGAGAAACTGACGTTATGTCGACGGCTATTTGACTTTAAAATAAACTGTATTAAATATAAAATGCACCACTGCTGCTTCCTGATTTGAAAGCATCTTACTTACGGCGTGATATATTAATGGATCTGATTACATCAGGTTTAAAAATACATGTAGTACTAGTTAGTAGGCTGAAGTGTGTGTAGGTGTGTGGACTTTTTTCTTAATTGGAAAGGGGATGAATCAGACCGATGCTGTGTCACATGATCAGAGATGTTAGAAACTGCTATGTCACTTGTTCAGTGCATAATATTATATATTTGCATGCTTTCAGATCTGCTGATAACTATGAAAAGAAAATATTAAAAAAAAAATAAAACTGCCACTCAATAACAGAACACCCCATCGCACAACAATGCTAAATATCAAACTTCAATTATACAGTGTTATGTCACTGCACAACAGAAAGAGGAAAAAGTGCCAGGATATGACAGGCTTACCGAAATGAACACGTTGGGTAGATGAATTTAAAAAAACATGTGTGGGGAAACTGAAAACAGTAAGTAGGTCTAGGAGATGGGCGTGGAAGGACAGCGTTGTAGGTTTGTCTACGTGTGAGAGTTTGTGTGTGTGTGTCAGTGTGTGTCTGTGTGTGTGTGAGACTGGGAGTGTGTGTGTGTGTGAGTGTTTGTGTGTGTTTGTTTGTGTCTGTGGTAGAGAAATTGAAAGAAAAGAGAGGATGATAAAATGAAGGAAGTAAAGAGAAGTTTCATGAGAGAAATTTAAAAACAAAAGGAAGAAAAATTTAACATGTGTGTCCTCGAAGATGACGTACACTCGCTTTTAAAATGAAACACAATAGCCATTAGACGACAGCAAGGACTGAAGGAGTGGAGATATGGTGGAACACTAAAGACAGTCAACTGCATCAGGCAAAAAAAGATAATAAATAATATATACCTAAAATGGAGGACTTCATATATTGTGATCGTGTGGGGCATCGATCTTGTCAAAAGAAGAAAAAACTTCCATAAAATACTTGTTAAAAAAAAAAAAGCGAATGTTTCTTTTCACCAAATGGAATACATTTTATGTATAATATTATACATCAAGTCCTGGTCAGATCACCATAGAAAGAACGAAAGTGGAAGTAGAGTTAGACAGGATTCAGAATGACAGACAGAGAAATGAAGAGAGTACCAGCATTATAACAGCGCGAGAGAGAGAGAGAGAGAGAGAGATCAAGAGAGATCAAGAGAGAGATCGTTCTAACCGGCTTTTACTCTGCTGACTGAGATACCATTCTGCCTTTTTCTCTTCCCCTCTTTCTATGCCCTACGAGGGCTCGGTAGTCCCTCTTTGGCAGATAATATAATAACATATATTATGTTTTATTTATAAAACAGTAATGAAACTTCAAAAGCAAATAATTGTATGCGTACTAGTAATTAGCATTTCAAAAGTAAAACGATATATGCTTATGAGGGCTGAGTGACCAAAACAGCGAATATAGGCCATGTCATGATAATAATATTATGATTAAGTCAAGTCAGAATGACATCACAATACAAGCTTTACCACGATGAAGTTTTGTACAAACCCAGTTTCCGTAATCATAACTGAATTTTTAAACCTAACGTTCTTCAGTCTTCATGAAATGGCCACACTGGTGGACAATGTTGAAGTCCCGTGGAGGAGCGAGCATACATTTTGTTTCTTCGCTATGACATGAGGTCGGCAGCAGCTCTGAGATGACCTTCTACTAGTTCTAGAGAGAATGAAAACATATGGTGCTTGTTTATAAGGGACAAAATTGTTAATTTTATTTTTTATGATATAAATGGGTGACAGAATATTGTAAAGATTAGAAACAACTCGTGCCTCAAAGGCCCACTGATCAAAAGCATGCCATTCAACATGGCCATGGTTTAATATTCATGAATAATTATGGTAATGAAATTATGGTCCGTCGAAGACCAACTGACATTTATAAAAGGTCGAAGGAGTAAAATGAGAGAAATAGAAACTGCATTGCTGTACGGTGGAAAGGGGGAAAAATATGCACAGTTGTGCCGAAGTTTTCATAAAATTGTAAGCTATTCGATATTGGAAACGTGTTCCTGTTAGTGTTAGCAACAGAATACCCGTAGGGCCGAACTAATTTTTTTTTGTTTTTTCGGAATTATGCAGATGTGGAACTGGGGAAAGCTTGAATTCCTGTTAAATTTCCCAACTGGGTTATTATCCTCGATAAACGATATCATTGTCTGGGTGAGACATAGGCTACATATATGCCAATAGTGATCTCTTTCTTGAACGGCGTTAACCTAAGTTATTCATTTGGCATTTGGTGACTGCCTCTGGCCAAGAATGCCCAATATACATACAGGTAATGGCAGTTTTGTCAATGTATGCACGTAATTTCAAACTCACATAGCACCGTGTGGCACAAACACATACTATCTTGCATTTTTATGTGAAACGTTTTAAACCTGAGAAAGATCTGATAATACAATAGTTTGTCATGTGACCTGAATCAGATTTGTGCACAAACATAATACATGGCATGCATAGCACTAGTAGGACATTGTGATAAAAATAGCCAAGTCACAGAAACTGGACAGAAAATATGGGAAGAGAAACACCTGGGAAAGTATTAAATTTATGAGGGTGTCATGGGAGGGAGAGAGAAAGAGAGGGAGAGAGAGAGAGAAAGAGAGAGAGAGAGATTAGAAACAACGACTAGAAATGTAAGCAGCAGCAAACACTAACAGTACTAACGCAGAATACACTACATGGTGATCATGAGAATGCCATTGGTGGTGCATGGTATAAGTATAAGACTAGAGCCCGCTCAGCCCACCCCAGTCCGCCTGCTTTCAGCATCACCCTCATTCTTTCGAATCTTTCTATCCACATTTTGCACCCCCCCCCTCCCCCCTTCTATACACCCTCATTTATACACAACGTCTTTCTCTCTCGCACTTTTGCTTTTTTTTTTTTCACTCCCGTTCCGCTGCAGCTCCACTACTGCCAACAAATTGCTCATGGAAAACACAATGAACACAAGAAAATTGACATGTTTGCGTGAAATCAAGTCGACACCGTGAACAGCATAGAGCCATTTTGACAGGCCAGAAGCACAAATGATCTACAAGAAGAACGAACAAACCACTGATCTGGACTTCCTGTGTGTTTGTAAACGAATTCTGTATCATGGTTTGTTGTATACTATACATGATGTGTGTACAGTGCAATGTTTTATCCTATAATGAAGAAAGCTCCAGAAGTCTGAAATTGGAGTTCACATTTTATACACGGATTTGTCATGGACAGGATGTTCAGACTCGGACACACGCCGTTTCAGAGTCTTGGCGTTGTCTGGGCGTGTCCCATCAATAATTTGAGAGGGCTCGCACGGTCTATTGCCCGTTTCCTCGTTATTGGTTCTGTATCATGTTGTCCGACTGACTCTATGTGTTTATACAAAGCTTTAGGTCTATTATAACAAACAAGCATAGATCTAAATTACATTGTACATAAGGCTGTTTTTAGTGATTAATTATTATCTTAAGTTGCAGGCCCGAATTACTCACCAGCTGTGCAGTGAGATAATCGCAGTACTGAATACACATAGAATGTGATAGATCTACACTATTTTAAAATTTTTGTATTGGTTGAGGAAAAGTGCAGCTAAGTCAAGCAAATAATAGGCAGCAGCCTAAATGGGGTTATACACTTTCAAATAATAATTATAATTATGTTTTTTTTTCTTTAAATGATTCACCGATTGGCATAATGACATATATCCGTGCCCCCTGGCAGTCCGGCACTGACGTCATAATACATGCACAAGTAGGGGAAATGCACTAAATGTCATGAACTACACAGGAAACAAAGACTGAATGGGTCATATTATAGCGACAGCAGTATGAAAGGTCGAGAACCCCAAATATTCACAAACCAATAGCACCAGATGTGAACTGTGCGCACAAAGATCATTCATTGACTTAGTTCTAAAAAAAGCCTAATCAGATCGAAGGATAAAATCTCGCTGTCCCTAGGCTGTGTAATTAGGTGTGTAAATTGGTTAGTATACTAAATTACAAAATTACTAGATTATATTTTTTGGCTTAGCATATCTTGTGCATATATTTCAAATAGAGATTTTTAAAAATTATAATACCTTTAGGGTCTTAAGTTTCAGTCTTTCACATTCTGCGTAAATTATCGCTTTACTATAGGATAAATGAGTGGATGCCTTCCCAAGTAGAAAAAAGTGGATAAGATAAAAATTTAGCTTGTCTTCAAATTTCAGCGTAGCTAAATATTCAAGAGAGAGACAGGCAGATAGACAGACAGACAGACAGACTGACAGATATTTATGCATACGAGACGGAAAAGCAAACAGAGGAAAAGAGAATAGGTCATAGAGAGCGGGAGGAGAATAGAAGACAGATCAGATGAGGAGAGAAAGAGAGAGAGAGAGGGAGAGAGACGGATAAAGAGAAGAAGAAAAGAGAAGAATGGACTTTTTTTATGGAGAGAGGGAAAAGAGAATAGGAGGCAGAAGGATGCGGAGGAGTGGGGATGGAAGAGAGATGAGAAAGAGAGAGAAAATAATGTGTATAATGCTATTTAATGATAACAATTTCGATACTTCGCGGTTCTGCTATAATGTAGCCTGTTATTTGCTGTACACATCACAGAAGTGTGCACTACAGGTATGTTTGTTTCTACAGGACACTCGTAACAAATGACTTATCTTGGGATGCGAACCTTGTGTGGGCTTAAATTGAGATCTAAACCGAGATTATTTAAATGATGCTAAGTAATACATGGTACTATTTTATTTGAACTAGCAGTGTGGCACACGATTCTGGGCATTTGTTTGTGTAGCTTTGACGTAAAATACGATATATTTATAATTTACGTCTTGATTTTTATTCTCCTTTCCATCCAAGTTAAACCTGCTCCGCCTTTTTTCTTGCCCTGCTACATCTCAGAAAACACCTGAACATGTTGTATACCGCACCCGTCAAATCTCAGAAATTTCAGCATTAATTTTGAATGTGACAATGATAATTATGGTTGGGAGAATTGTGGGAAGATTTTCGCGTAATTGAAAAATATGGATTAAAAATGGGCAAACCTAATGGAAAAATAATCGTGGAAGTATCATATCATCCGCAGTAGGCCTATCACTTTTTAGTATCAGAAGCGACAAATTCAGACTTGTTTCTATCTGCCTTTACTCTTTTTTTTTTCTAAGATAGTTACGACAACAACAAACACAAAGACCACTTATGTTGTATCACTCCTTTTAATAACTTTGGGGCCTTACTACAGGCATTCACTCTTTCATAATATAATGTTTCATCTGTCATCAACAGAAAAAATGGAACGTCTTGAGAGAACTTTCGTAAGAGGTGCAGATTATGTTTTTGTCACCTTTGTATTGTCTTATTTACAGTGTAAGTTACAGTTTTTTGTTGAATCTGGGAACAGTTGAAGAGTTGAAACTTTACTTTATTTTTTTATATCTTTCATCTTCCTGTTCATCATGCTCATTATCACCCTTTTGCACATCCGCTCAGCTAAAGCTGTGGTTTATTCACTCTCTCTGGTTCTCTTCTGTTGGCAGATTTACTTGCGCCCAAAAAAAATAAAAATCGTTCATAACGAAAATAAAGACTTCAGAAGAGCATTATATCTCATATAATATGTATGGTCTACATTGTAAGCCTTTTAAAACTCCCCAACCTCTCACTCTCAGTATAAATCATCAGACCGACCATTGACAGAATGGGGCCTGTAGTATATAATGGGGCCTCTCATGTCCTCGGAGATTTGTCATGCATTTCACGTGTGACTGCTTCTAGCGCAAAATTAATCACCGGACCGCCACGCCCACATACAGAGCTGCCTCAACAACAATGGTAACAAAGCACGTGTCTGTGTATGGGAGGAAGGGGAAGGGGGGGGGGGGGCTTGAGCAGCTTTCCCATCATGGCTTCAAAATCCATGACCCTCCCAAGCCCGCCCCCTTCTCCATTTTGTTTTCTTTTGGTTATTTCTTTGTTTTATTATTTTTCGCGAGTGTAACCAAAATCATTATATACCAGTTAGTAATTTATTTTTACGCTCCACTTTCTCCGTAAGGAAACACAAAACACTTTTTCCCGCCACTCCTGCACTGTTTCGTTTTGTTTTGTTTTGTTTCTTTTCGCTTTGTTTTTGTCTCTACCGCTGCGTCATTTGCTCGCCGGTTATAATATTCTGCATCATTCCTGCTAAGTCATGGTTTGAAATGTTGCACATTTTGCTTTCAACTGATGTGCACCACCTCACCTACGACCTTCGGTTACCTGTGCACGTTGCTGGCCTACCTTACTCACAAATTTTAGGAAATTTACGTATTTTGGCCCTCGTATCGTGGGTTTTATCAATAACAACAATCCTGACCCGGTTTTCTATGGTCTGTGTTGTTGTCAATGTCAGCCAGGCACCTGGCTCATGACCTCTTCACCCCATCCACCCCTGCCCCACACAGCCTGCTGTAAGCTTAGTCAGTCAGTGGAAAGCGCAAACATTAGGGAGTGAACGCGCTGAAGTGCTCACTCACTGAAACACCACGCGTGCAGCATGGCGCGCTGTTATCTTCTCTTTGTTAGGTGCCGGTGTAGTCGCAGATGGTAGTAAGGGGAGGGGATGAAATTGAAAAAGGCCCCGAGGAGGGGGGGAGGGGGTTAATAACTCGTGAGCACTTCGCTTTCACCAGCAGCAGGGTTTGCTGACGTAATACTGTTGGGTCAATGCCCGTAACAAGCCAGACAAATTAAACGATAAATTTATGCGAAACTAAAATGGAAAAGCAGGAAATGTATAGCATTATTAAAGCATTAATTAGCATTATTAAAGCATGCTGGTACTAGCACCCCGCAGCCTGGTCACAATACATGTACGCGTCATCTTAGAAAGGTGTCATAACAACAAGATGACATTTCGCAGACTTCCTTGATCGGCGTCTGATTATTGTACAAGCCAAACAAAATGTCCTTGACAATAATAACTGGTTGAAATTCTGCTTATGTTGATAGGCGTAAGGTAGAAGAGGAAGAACAGATTTCAAACAAAGGTGCTCGTTGAAAGACCACGTTACCCACTGAGCAGTTGGCTAATCGACAGAACGGGTCATCTAATTGTAATGGATACACACACACGCGTGCATACACTCGCTCGAACACACGTGACACAAGGTGCTCGCCTCTCATGCCAAGGGTCCCGGGTTCTAAACCCGGGCAGTGCAGGCATGTTGGAAATTGGATTTTTCTCATATTTTCAAGTCCCTGGTCCTATTGGGGGGTAGGATCGAGTACCTATCTTCTCGGATAAGGACGAAAAAATTCGGAGGGCCCGTGTGCACGTTGCGCACGTTAAAGATACCTTGGCAGTTGGAAATCGTAAAGAGCAGGCCGAAAGGCCGCTGCCCGGGCAAAATTGAAAATTGAAATTAATAGATTAAAATTTATCCATATCATCCCCCCCCCCTCCCCACCAGCAGCAACAAAATTTATTATTTATTATTAAATATATATTGTTATTAATAAATATTCAAATATTATTTGAGTTGTGTGTTGTGAACTGCTGTGAGTGTGAACTGTTGTGAACTGCGCCTAACAGGCTGCGTTACAATTTGCTCTGAGATAGAGAGAGAGAGTGAGCGAGACAGGGAGAGAGAAAGAAGCAGTGCAGTGTGTTGAGCGCTTCGCAGGCAGCTCCATTCTGCTCTGTGGTTGACATGTTGTTTCTGTAAAGCGCATAGAGCATTTTAAATGGATATGCGCTATATAAATGCTATACATTATTATTATTATTATTATATTCAAAACTCGCTTGAACATGACTGTGAATTTGTTAGCGAAGTGTGCTTGAGATATCTGCAATAAATACGGCCCATTAGTATCAATATTATAAGTCCTTTTTGTTTTTTTTAAACGGCTAGCTAACCATAACCTCTGAAATGCCATACTGATGGGCGATGCATCAGCCTTGCAGTTGCATACATACATGCCTTACCAGACACTTCCCTTGAATTTATGTAAAGCTGTTTTGGTCCATAAGTCCGTTTTTCAATCTACCATGATAGGCTCAAAGTGACTGTTATCGTGCTGATCCGTCCTTAAACCCAATCTCAAAGTCAGAGAGACTGTCTCCCTCTCTCTTTCTGTGTATTTATATCTGTTTCCTTCTCCTTTCTCTCCTTTCTCTGTCTCTCTCTCTCTCTCTCTCTTTCTTTCCCGTTGGTGGCTGTACTCTTTGCGGCATCCAAAAACATGAATTTTTTCTTTTTACTAGAAAATCATTCTACAGTGGTGTGAAATTTGATCTCACGGCCAGCTGGTGTTTATTTATGCACCTTAAACACGTTTTGATGAGAACAACGAAACAAAGGATAAGACTACTAAAGAAATGCCATATTAACTTGACATCTTAAATCATTGGCATCATTTGGATGAAGAAATAATTTAAAAAAAAATCAGTTCCTATGACTTCTTTCTGCGTCCGTGAATTTGTTAATGCAGGGGGGCACTCTGATGGGGTTGTGGGAGGAGAGGGAGAGAGGGGGTCTATGAGGAGATGATGGTGAGGAAATTCCTATTTCCTCTTTGCTGGCTTTGGCAATTAGAACGGTTTCATCCCCACACTGCAGGGTCCTTTGCAGAAGAAATGGTCGAAACTGGCCAACTTTCAGTGCTGTGCTGCCACAACAAATTGAAATGGGCGTGCCAGGTAAGTATAATTTACTATGGTTTCAGGGTCATTGAAAACACCAAATACCAAATTGATAACAATAAGAAAACTTGTCATTAGGAAATAACACCCAGAAAACAACACTTAAACTAATTTCCTACTGGCCGCCATACAGTGTAGGATTAGGAATGCCCAAATATAGGCTACTGTACGATTCCATGTCATGATCTTACTGGTCAGTGATTTCATCTGATAAACAAGGGATCGAAAGTTACAACAGTTAACCCTTTACCCGGACATCCACCATGTCTCTATTCATCTAAACTAACTTGAACCCTCTGCTGCCAGACAAGGATGGTTTTACCGTGCCATATTATAGGTTGTTGAGCTGCAAGATAGTAGCCATCTTATACATCTGATATCTGGATCTGGAGTTCATCGCCTTGGAATGACAAGGTTCTTGTCTGAAATGAGTTGCACACTACACAGTACTTCTACACGTCTTCTCCATCGTATGTCAAAGTGTCAAGTGGACTCGGTGTGTAATTTGTAAGTACACGTATTATTAAAAAGAAAACAAAAGTCGTATCATCAAAAGCTATGAGCATATGAAACTTCAATCAACAATTTCTCAAAAGTTGATGGAAGGGAGTTAGAATAGAACCTCGTCATTCTAAGGGGTCAAGTTTGGATTGTCCTGGAAACTGAATAAACTATACATTTCTGGAAACAGGAAAGCCAATGTCATTGTCACTAGATCTGGCAAGAAACCACTGAAAATTAACGGATTTGACTGGCCAAAGGCAGAAATAGGGTTTGTTTGTGGAAACGTTTTGTACTTTATGGTAAATTTTCGCCACACGAAAGTAAAAAATACAACTGGCAAATGTTCCCCATAGGGTTTCCTTAATTGCTGTGGGAACTTGTGACGAACATTTCTGTATCATAGTGAATAGTGGAACAATAAAACATACTATGCCACCAGCTGTAATTTCGACATTAAGCACTCTTCAGCACTGAAGTGAGACTTGGAGTGTGCATAAGTGACTCCGTAATTCCTATTTCATAATTTATGTCTGCTTGATAAACTAACACAAAACACCATGGATTGTTAAGTGGAGATATCGCGCTGTATAAATAGCCCAGAATGTCAAACTGCCACTGTGAATAGACTTTCCCTCAGTAACAAGTCCAGCCCATTTTAGAAGGTGGACAGAAGGATCAAGCGGATAACTGTCCTCCTCGCACCCCATCTACAGTACTTTCTCGCCTCCCATCCTTTTCTCCTGCTGACAGGACAGTCTCTTCGAAATGAACGAGGCAGAAAAGTACAGTTTTACTGCTTTTTGTCTTCACAGCGATGTGTTTTGTTTCATTAAAGGTCTACGCTGATATTTAGAGTACCGGTAAAAAAAAGACACATCCAAAATGCTGCGAGGATATAATTATGGAAAAGGGCGAGGGATAAGACAAGAAGAAAGAACGAGGAGAAATGCAGAACATTCGCCTTCAAAAATAGATTAGGCCACTGTAAGCCACCTGCAAATTTGTTGTCCTAAAAATAACGCGTATGATGAGCGCAACCGTCGAGAAGATACGGTTTCTCGATCACAACGCTGGTGTGCAGTGATTTAAAACGTGCAACGTTTGCGGTGAGACAGGTGTTTCTTTTACCGACTTGTTTTCTTTTTTTTTTTTCAACAACGGAAACAGTGAATGAGTCATTTGGAAAATAGATTAATGTAGAGCAAAAATCTGATCTCACGCCGTCTCCCACGTTGACTATCAAAAAATGCTATCGTCAGGAGACGGTAATTGTAAAGCGGAATAGAGAAAATACAGAGTTGGGCTCACACAACACAGTTCAGCTTTAGATTGTTATGTAAAATACAACAGTCCCTTAACTCTTTGCATGTATACCACAATTGCTTTTGACCAACTCCAAAAAAAAAAAAAAGGATCTCATCTTTAATAGCTCATTATTAACGGCATAATGTTCAAAAGCATATCAAAATGGCATATCAAATGCCTATAGGAAGCAATCTAAGGACTTTCATAGAAACGGGTCAAATTAAGGAGCGCCGATGCATCGGCGGCTGGTAATACTGTCTACTTTGGGCGCGCCGGTGATTTGGCGAGTGGTAGACAAAGAGTTAACATTAACAACAGCCATTTAAAGAAATCAAGGAGTGACGATTTGAGCATTATGGGCAGATTGTGTTTTGTTTGCATGTGTGTGTGTGGGTGGGTATGTTCTGGAAGTTACATTCTGTCCAAAATTAGGTTTGGCTGTTTGGCTACAACAATTCTGTCGTTGACCACCTGGCCACAATAAATGCTTTTTGGGAAACTGGCCAGAAGTTGGAAAACTTGTGAACAAAATTTTGTTTTAAGCATTTTGGCAACATGGCCCAAAATAGCCACTAACTAAATAATATAATCTCTTGCTGTGTATCTGTAAGCTTGTTTTCGCTGACAGGACACATGAGGTGAAGATGGTCCTAAATTATAAATAATGTTTATCTTTCCGTAGAAAATAATCTTCATTGTGATAGTATGTAATGAGGATGTTCAAACATAATATTTTACTGGATTTGTGTAAGGATTGCCACAGCTTTACATGACATAGTATATATATTATATAATTAGCTAACTCTCAGCGTCAGAACTTCTCTGCACCTTAACTACCATTGCTGTTTCAGTTTTTATTACTACCATCATGTCATATCATCTGACTTCTTGACAAACTGTCGTTTAACCCCCTCCCCCACCCCACCCCCGCCCATCTCAAGACAGTGAATGGCAATGTTATTGTTAACAAATAGTAATGGCTGAATAAAGAAAAACAACACATCAGTCTGAGTAATGAATTTGAGGACATTCACAAAAATGTAGCACGGGAAATAGAGAAGCTTGCATATAATCTAATTTAGAGAGAGAGAGTGAGTGTAGACGTTGTCATTGGTAAGGATGCAGTTTCCATTATTTAATATTAATCATTTCATGGAAAAGTAGTCATAACTTCAGTTGACCTAGAGAGAGAGAGAGGGAGGGAAGGAGGGAGACAGGGTAGGGGAGGAAGAGAGGGAGAGACAGACAGACAGACACACACATACACACAGAGGCGCGGAATGGCTTACTTTACAAACAATACAGATTTTTTAAATAATAAAATATGGTATCATTTGGATGGATGGATGGAAACACCGAGGATAGAAGAATATGTGGAAAGATAAATAATAATGAAACTAAGGATGGCACGGAACTGCTCCCACTTCTGTACTAAAGTGTGTCTAATATTGCAGTCCCATTTTTTGTAACACCACACGCTTGTTGACATGGCTACTTACGGAACACTTAAACTATGACTACCAAACCACTCTGTTGTCACACTATTTGGTTGATGTAAGCAGGAACCGTCCTCTTGACTTCAAACGTGTCACTCACGGTTTCAAGTTACGCACAACACTGCACTATTGTTGAACATAATTTTATTCGTTGATTTTATTGAGTCGTTCTCTCACATTTTTTTTTGTATTTGTTTTTGGTTTTTCATATATTAGTAATATTACATTTGTTTTCATCAGTGATGGTGATCCTTTTTCCCCCCTCTTTTAACGCATACTTGTGTCTCTTCCACCATCTTTCTCTTCATTCCTTCAGCCAGCTGTTCTTCTCTGCTTTTCTTTCATCTTTTACTCATTTGCTCATCCACTAACAATCCCTCATATAAATTAGTAAATGAATAAATAAATAAATAAATAAATAAATGAACAAAGTAAATTAACCTTGTATTCCTACTTCTCACCATGCAAACGATAAATAGACTCGTCAATACATCGATTCTTTGTGAAAGGGTAGGTGTCTTGGAGTTGAAAGTTGAACTCAGTTTATATTATGCTGGTGTATTGTATTACATCAGCTGTCTAGTTTTCAGTTGCCTAGCTTGTTTTGTGTTGCATTTATTTCATTAAAGTATCAAACACTGTCATTTCATTGAAATTTAGATTTATCCATTAACTTGTAAATCAGACTAATTAGGGTATACTGTTAAACTCTATCCCTGTTCTCAGTCATTTAGCTTCTAAGTCACACTCAGAGACATGCTGGATGTTACACAGACTCTACCCTTATTCCTAGCTCAATCCTTGTTCACAGTCATTTAGCTACCAAGTCACACCCGAGGAGATCTTTGCTGGTTATTACACAGACTACAAGACACTGTACCCTTGACACTAGCTTCGGCCCCGTTCCCGGCTATTCTCCTTTAAAAAAAAGAAAAAAATTCAGCAAAAACAACAACAACAACAACAAAACACAAAACAACACAGGATTTCAGTTTCGAATTTAAAACAGTAAATTGTCATCTTCTTTAATAATTCTTGGTAAGGCATTCCACACAGGGGCCTAAAATGAGAAAAGGCTGTGGGGCCTGCCTTTGTGCGCACTCTTACAGCATTGGCATGGCGTGGCAGACGCTGGCTAGAATAATAAAATCGTCGATACATCAATTAATGTAGAGTGCAAAATACAAAATGGCTTCGGTTTGCTTACGAGGAAACTTGCTCTTCTGGAGCCTTTTCCCCGAAATAATCATGAGAGTATCGATACCAGTGAACTATTTCTCCTTTCCCAGTCCAGGCACGTTGTTAACGATCTTGACAATAGGTTCCGATCCTTTGATACGTTATGCAGCCGAACGCGAAATTTGTCGATTCATACGACTGCATTGCCACAAATAATTTATGCACGGTGCTCAGTTGCTTTTGTTCCCGTACAGACATTCGATACTCTTTGAGGTGTTAGTCTCTCTCGGCCTCTCCTCCCTCCCCTCTTTTGTTTTTCACCCAGCCTTTCTCTTTCACTTCTATTCATCAGATATCACGCAATTTCATGAATTTTCATACAGACGCATTTAGCATGAAGTAGTCCTTACCGAAATAAACAACATACTGCCGAAATAAAGACTACATATTTTCCAACCTGGCGAAGTCCTAACATACCGGTTTCACGTGTATTAGATGTGACGTTTAAGATTCACACAGGAAGTGGTTAGGGCTTAATTTGTAGCCATGTTTGGAAATGTTTAACTTATCAGTCTTCGTGCAGTTCGTGGGCACATTGGTTATAACTTGCTTTTCGACACGGCGGTAATACCAACACCGATGTAGAGTTTTCAAATGTCCAGGGTCGAGGTCAGGATTAGAGATAGGGATACATTTTTCCTATTGCTGATTTATTTCAATAAAATGCCGCTGTGAGTCTTCGATGCATATATACCCGGCCAGAATAACAGTTAAGGTTAAAGTGATTACTAGACCAGAAAAAACATTTTTTTCTTCCACTTTTTATAAATTTCAAGTTTTCCATTCTTTCTTTCTGCCTTTGCTCTGTCGATCTTTCTTTCCTTGCTCTGTTTTGATGACCTTTTAAAGGAGCACTCATTTTCTGTCTGTCTTCTGTTAGCCCCATCTGTCCTTCCGTTATTTATTTATTTGATCTACGTGCCCGTGGGTGTATGTATTGTATGTGTTCCCTGCTTGAGAACTGAATGCCGGTCTGGCTATCCTCGGTCGTTTGTAATTTTCTAACGTTAGAATACAAGCCGTTTTCTTCTTCCCTGTCACCCCTTCCATTCCTGCAGATTCTGGACATTTTCATCACTTCTTTCAAAACTTTCCATCCTGTTTTCTATTTTTTGTCTTATTCTTCATTTCTTTTCATTTCCTCGTTTTTCTTTTTTTTTCTCTCTCTTTTGTCCCGATGTCAGATAGAAATCCTTCCTAGAGCACCGCCATTTTCTCGCCATTCTCTGGTCCAACTGATCGTCTTCGTCAGTCCACAGATCTGTCAGACCGCTGGTCCCTCTTTTATACCTTTTAAATAGAAAACTTCTGTTTCCCCCAGATCCTGTGTGTTCTACGTCCTCTTGTGTCCACTCCGTCACTTTTCCCTCCCACCTCGCCCTGTTTGATGATCTATCTGCAGGTTTTCCGTCCCTTCTTGCATCTCTCCGTGTTGTCCAGCTTCTTCTCCCTAGCGCGGTATCCCGCTTCATTACCGCCTTGCCATCGATCGATCTGCCAGTGCTGGCTCGCCCTCGGTCCCTCCCCCTCCTTCCTAGCCTTTAGCTCCCCACCCCATCCCCCTTTTTTGCTTCCTTCCACCCGCTCTCTCTCCGTCCCTCCTTCAGCACGCTATGCCAGGGAATATCGACCCAGCGCCCTATCCTTAGCCGCTTTGCTCTACAGCCACCAGCCAAATACACCACATCGTAAACCTGGGGACGTGGGTTCTGTGTGCACCAGCCTGTACGCCAGTGTGAGCAAGATTAATGGAAGAATGTTTAAAATGTGAGCAAGATTACTGAAAATAAAGTATTGTAGGGAGAGAAATTGTTGGAGGTGTGTCTAGGTGGGAACAAAATTTATGTGCTGAGTTGAACAAGGGAGTTGGCACAAAGTGCAGACTTACAGAAACTGAAGAACAAAATAGGCTTGAGCTGTTGGATATAATTATTATGTGTGTTGATGTGAGCCAATAAATTTACTGAAAGCGCATGCATGCATGAGCAAAACTGGGGCACTTTATGGCACAAGTGTGAGTCAGATTCCAAGATGCGTGTCCCTGCCTCTGTGAAATTGGTACATGTAGAAATTGTGTGAAAATGATGACCAAAATCTCGACAGGGAAAAAGAAATTTACATAATTCAGGCAAATGGAAATGTTGTATTCTTTACAAACTCTTCTTTCTCTGCTTTGCTTCAAATTTCAATAGTAAACCTGTACGCCCGTCCATTCCAAGTGGGAAGCTGAACGTCCAACAGAGACCTTTACATGATGACATCTTTACAGCGGACAAATGCGTACATTTCTGTCTCAACCACTCAACTGTAAAGACATGGCTGAAGTATATAATTCCTAATAAAGAATGAACAGGGGTACAAAATATGAAATGCAAGGGGACAAGGTGGTCTAGAGGCAAGGTGCTCGCCTCTCATGCCAAGGGTCCCGGGTTCTAAACCCGGGCAGTGCAGGCATGTTGGAAAGTGGATTTTTCTCATATTTTCAAGTCCCTGGTCCTATTGGGGGGGTAGGATCGAGTAGTTCTTGGAAATTGGATTTTTCTCATATTTTCAAGTCCCTGGTCCTATTGGGGGGTAGGATCGAGTACCTAGTCTTCTCGGATAAGGACGAAAAAATTCGGAGGGCCCGTGTGCACGTTAAAGATACCTTGGCAGTTGGAAATCGTAAAGAGCAGGCCGAAAGGCCGCTGCCCGGGCAAAATTGAAATTAATAGATTAAAATTTATCCATATCATCTCCCTCCCCCCCCCCCCCCCCCGCCAGAACAAGAAATAATAAAACAAGTAAAGTGAGGTGTAAATGCCAAGGGCAGCGAACCTCCTAAAATAAAGACCTCAAATCAAATATGAAATGCTGTTTAATCCACCAAGCTGCCCTATTTTGAAATGTCCGAGCATGATATTAATTTTTATCAACACACGAATGTATTGGTGATTTCAACATAACTAGTATGACGGGCATTGGCAATTCGAGTTGAGAGGAAAATGATAAAAGGGGTTTTTCACACTGGAAACAAAGAATAATTTAAAGTTTACATACAATGTGCGAGTGACAGAACTGAAGACAGTATTGAAATGTTTATTTGCGCGTCAGTTATTTTGTTTTACCATTTCTCGAAGAACACTAAGACGATGCTATCCACAAATTTTTATAGACTTTTGAGTTTGATTGGCTGTGTTTATGTCCATCGAAATATAAGGAAATAAGGCTGAGCCATCTTCGAAAAGACAACTGGATGTGATCACCCTGTGTTTGTGTATGAGTGAGTCTGGATTTGCTTGGGTTTATAATTTAAATTAAAACTTTCTGTTACACATTGTCACTGCATGGCATTGTGTAAGCATGGCCTAAGACGGTTTGGTCATACTAAATTACAATCCTATTGTCAGTCACTTTAAACAGAGAAATTAGAAGCTGTTCTGACTATTTTACTGGCCCAAGTTCGGTCAGTCTGTAGGATTTGAGGGCATGATATGCAACATCAGAGTCTCAAAGTGGAGTTCAAATCTTTGGTTAGGGTTGACATTGGGGTCTGCACATTTGTTAGGCTGAAAACAAGGAATTTACCTGCTAATGGATCTGGTGGTGCCATTATTGTTTGTTGTTTAAATTTTAATGTCACAGTGTTTTTATATCAAATGTTGATAATTATAATGAGTGCTTATGTGCGCGCCCGCATATCATGCGTGTGTGTTGTTGTTGCTATGATGCTGTGACCATAAGCACAGCCCGACGAGAACACACCCAAAGCCCGAATTACATCGTTCTTTTCATGTCCAGCAGTGAAGTAGAGTGCACAGGCATTTTGTATTTTGTACACTTCTTTAATCCCATTTGGGAAATTTGCCTTAGTGTCATTGCAGCCCAGTTACAACTGAAGCAGACACGTCGTCGCCACAGTGTTTTTTTGGGGGGGGGGGGGTGATAGGGATAAATCTAATTTAATTTAAATTTGCTCGGGCAGCGGCCTGATCGGCCTGTTCTTTTCGTACGTTTCCAACAACAGGAATGTCACTGGAGATACATGGCAAATTGTCATTGTCCGAGATGACATCTTCGAAAGTTTGAGTACTTTATCCCGACAGATGACACGTACATGTACAACTGTTGCTTCTCATCATACACAAAACATTTCAGACAAAAACTGCTTCTTCATGTTTCATTAAATTCACACCGAGGCCCTCCTGTTTCGAAGGCTCCCCCCCCCCCCTCTTTAAAAAAAAAAAAAGTTCTGTATGAAGTATATTGTATTGACCATTGGAGTGGAAGAAATGTGATATAATATGTACATGTAATGCAGTAATGGTTTTGACAGTACTGAATGCAACTGCGCTACAAAGTATCATGCTATGTGCTTACATGAAATTATGCGCTGAAAAGGGGTAGAAGGTGTATGCTATACATTGTACATGTAATGGTTTTGACAGTTACTTTACAGAATGCAATTGCACTACAAAGCATCATGCTACGTGCTCTACATAAATTATGCGCTGAAAAAAGATTAGAGGGTGTATGCGTGCGAGTAAATTGTACAAATATGGGTAAATTTGTGAGGAAATGCCCAAAGCAGAACTCTATCTTTGTTCAGTTTTGAAGTTTTTCGTTGTACTCAGGTTGTGGGGTCTCCACTCCTAACCCTCCGACAAACAATGTTGCAGCTAGGCAAATCTGCTGCCATCGTAGGTGCGAGTGTGCCCATTTTGAGCGGGCAAAATCATACTTTTGTTGTGTTTAGCTTTACCAGAATGAAGGCAACCTTTTGCCTTAACAATGGGACCACGCCTTCGAAGTGGGAAAAATGGTTTTGCGTGCTGTTTCCCCATTATTATTGACTTTTTCGGGTCGGTCTGCTAATTGAAATCGGGTGTACCATAGAGAGCTTTCGTTGCAAACCGCTTTATTGGTTCATCTCAAGTGTGACGTGTTTGTTTGTTTATTGCTGTTGTTGCTTTTGTAGATAATCAGTTTAGGGGGGGGGGGGGGTTGTAAGATTATTAGCCTATTTATACACAGCTGAGCTATCAAAGTGAGTTATAAGTATCAGGAATAGACGTAAGTTATGCTGTAAAATCAAAACAAATGTTCTTCTCTGGAAGTAATAATTTTACCTTGACATCTCTGATGTTCACATTTAAGGTGAAATGGGTAATTTGACGTTGATCGCCGTGCCATTTCCGACGTGCTCTGATAGCTGATTGATCGTTGACGAATGTACATTTATTCCGACTTTACTGAGATCTTTTTGGGTGTCTTTACATACTTGTGTTTCATAACTAACAGGATAGCATTTAACCACAAACAAACGTGATAGATTATATTATCCTACTTTCGTAACACCTTTCCAAACTAATGCGCTTCGCGATGTTTTCACATATGTAATTATAAATGAGTGGTATTTACCAATGTATCGAGACTGACTGAAGGAAATCTTTCGACATTTATTGGTGAATGGTGGAAATAAGTGGGAGAGTAGACTTGCATGAACCAAATTAATTCTGACTAGAAAGAACTTATGGAAAAGTGTAAGATTTACAAGTGCTTGTAAGTGGTACCCAAAACGATATTTCATCGTTCAAGAAATACATTTGTTTTGCTGTCTTCAAGAATTCACGATGCCGTTTTCTTATCCATTTTTCTACTGGTTTGAAACGGGAAATCCATAATATAAATGCATGTGTTAACTCCAGTAGTCCTTTTGACGCTCATCGTATTTTCTTTAAAAGTATACGATGTGGTAAAAATACATGGTGGAAAAATGTCAGTAACATTAATTTGTTCTTGGGACTGAGTCACAAACCAAGGAAATATTTTTCACGAAACTAAATAATTTTTTTTAATGACTCTCTGGTAGTTGGTGTCAAAAAGTTGATCTCATTAGAAAAAAACTGTGACTCTAATACATCTTGAACATCGATTCGGCCATTATCTGAGTCATTCGCCCAGCATCGTTTTTTTTTTTTTTTTGTGGAGGCATCTGCGTCAGAATCGTGATGAGAGGTTAGCTCTGGTAATCGCTATAGTATCGATCTTCTAGGGGAGCGTAAACAGAATGAAATCACGAAGTATCGGGGACGGATACTTGAGATGTGCTTATATCCTATTACATATTTGCATTATGTTTAACTTCTTTACTTGAACCCTGGAGCAATTTCCTCTCAACCTTTACTTTACTCTATGGGTTATAGAAGAAAATATGATTAACTTGCGAAATTCTGCTGAACTTCTTCTTAAGCAAAGCTGGTAATGGTATATGTATTTTGTTCCAAATTTGCCTGGAAAGAGGAAAAGGACAACAAACAAACAAAATGGCAAGGTGAAACATGAAGTTGCCACAATCATCGTGATGTAATCAAAATCGTTACGAACTAAAAAGATTTAAAAGGCCAAAACTAAAATTCCTTCCACGAATTAAGTCAATATCCAACTCATTATCGTCAATATTTGTATCGACATGAAATCTAAGTATGATGTTCAATTATTTGGATTACCTACGATATTAGTGTGAGTAACCGATCCCGAATTTGTAAGGGATCACCATAGTCATGAAACATGAAACCTCAGTAATCGCAACTCAAGAACCAGCAGTGATCTCAATATTGTGTAATTTATGCCATGGCGATGACACAGTGTCATAATATCGAGGTATAATGTAAGTCACATGGGAGTGGAAAAAGAATAAATTTATTCCTCATCTTGTCCATGAAATTAACCTATAGCAGGTGAGGTGTTTAAATACTTATAACTCTGATAGTAACTACCAAAGGAACGTCACCTCAGAGTGCATCGTGCGATCCTATCAAAGATCTTACTATTTAATTGAATTCTTTGGATCCTGCACATGTCGAGGAAAAATGAAAAACAAATTAACAAACATTTATAATATATATGTCAGGTGATTTTCTTGCTTTGGGGGGGGGGGGGGGGTCGGTCAGCTGTCAACCCTCCCCTGCCCATTCCCTTCAGTGCCCACAAATGGCCAGTTATCGTAAGTAAACATTTGGCTGAAATTGAGACAACGAGTCAGCATTTAAATTTCAGATGCCCAGTAAATGTAATTATTTTTGTCATTTGTTTTGGTCATCTTGTCGAAGAGGAGACACATTTACCTAAAGTACAGTTCTCTTGGCTTCTAACGTTTAATATTTTTTTTTCGATCATAATAATTATATTCATATTTGTGTAAGTTGGAACATTCCACCGATGATAGTCAAATTTACTGTGCGCGTAGTTTGGTCAGTTAAATTGTGAGTGATATTGTTCAATGCCGATTTTACAATAACCTTTCATAGTGCAGTCCACCGACCCTCTTTATCATAGCTTTGCCTTCTTGCTCGTGTATTATAATTAACTAGACAAAACACATTTCAGTTTGAGGTGGAAATAAAAATGCTATTTAGCGCTAAACCAAAGACTCTTTTCAGAAATTATGTACTTTTTGGACAGCTCATGTTTTCCAATATCAGGCGTGAATTTAAGATAAAGTTTCGAGATATTACAACAATCGAGGCGTATGGGCCGATGTGTAGCTCAAAGACATAGGCTCACAATAGAAAGGTGGGGTCCTAACACCTTGAAACACCTACTGGCGTTGTGAAATTTTCGCAGCACATGCATTACAAAATGTAGAAAGGCTATTGTATACTTCGATAAAGAAAGAAAAGATAGAATGCCACATTTTATTGACATCCGAACAGCTGGTTCAGTGGGGTAAGCTCGGTTGTCGGAACAGCCAATGCTATCCTCTGATCTAGTCGTTAAAAGATCGAATCCACCCCAGGAATGGGAAGCAAAATTTATGTACGCAGACTTTTACTGTATTTTTGCATAAACATTACATGAAGATGGATTATAAGACAGTGTATCTTAATCAGACACCGAATGAACCATAGTTAATAATTTACATAATTCACAATAAAACTAACGAGGAATTAATGGTAATTAGTTGGAACAGATCCATCCTGTAATCGGAGAAAACACCAGAATAAGCGCATGAAAACGAATCGATCCAGGGATGTGCGATAATTCAACTCTCACGGCGGATACAAATTCAGCGACGAACCGATTTTTATTCAGACTTCCTGAGGATCGAATACAAATAACGTTTGGGGGAGGGTGACGCCGTGTATATATTCTTACCAGAAAATTACATTGACAGTCTAGAGAAGTTTTTCCCATTGATTGATCTGCACTCCGTGGCGCGGTATATGTTACGCAATATATAATTTTGTAGGTTTGAAACAGAGGGGGTGGAGTAACACCTTAGTAATCAGCAGACGGATCGGATCTCACGTGGAGGATATTGGTTCAACTTCCGGGGGAGTCTAAAATGTCCGGGTCGCCAAGCACTCTTCCCAAATCAAATGTGGCCAAAGCATGGGACTTTTTTTTCTTTTTCCTTTACTCCTAATCATTGGGTACTTTCATTTCGTATATCTGAGATCTTCGTTCCACTTCTGTATTGTTGTACAAGAGATAAGGGTTTCTAAGTACTTACTCAAAAGGCCAAGCACTTTGCTTGCTGTAAAATTGATTGATTTTTTGTTTTTGTTTTTGTTAACGATTTATCAATGAATTGTTTTGTGTTTGTCCATTTGTTTGTCTATGTTTATCCATGGATTATGGACTTGTTAGGGGTGGGAACTTATTACGAGGGCATGGATTAAAAATAGCACATTTGAAAGACATGTCTTTGGACTCCAAGGAAAGTATGGCAAGAGCAAGTATGAATATTGTTGCCAGTTTGTACGATTTGTACAGTCATAATTGTGCTTACATTTTGTTCTTCATTTGACAGCGGGTGTGATTGTTGTCCTGGTTACTTTGTTGCAAAGTAAAGATCACAGCTAACGCCACTTCAGTACTCGCTATTCCCTTCTGTGTGTGTGAGTTTATTTGTTTGTTTTTTTTCATCAGTTTTTCTGCCCCAACAATTTCTGATTAAATAAATTTATAATTTTCATAGCCCTTGATGATCATTGCCTCCAGATAATGTCTGTCATCTTTTGTACGTGGGCTTAGGCCAAAATGTTGTAAGTGTGTCCTATCTTTTAAATGTTTTGGTATATTTTAACCATGAATTTATTTCTCGTTTCAGGGGCCGGTGAATCAGGAAAAAGTACAATCGTGAAACAAATGAAGTAAGTGGCTAGTTATTTAAGTTTAGTCCATACCAATAACACACAACATAGATTTGACTCCTTGCTCATGTATGCAGACTGTACAAATAGTGTAAACCTTAAATGTGTTCGTCATGCATATATTTAGAAAGCAAAGTTGAAATCATTACGAATGTGGGCAGGATCGTCTCAACATCATTGTGGGTCCCTGGGGCAAATGATTAGGATTTTCTTCCCCATTTCAAAAACCAATGTAAATTTGCATGCAAGGGGCCCTTCTAAACCTTTGGGGCCCCAGGGCAACTGCTCAGTGTGCCATGTCTTAAGACGGCTCTGAATGTTGGATCTCAAACTAGTGACGAGAGCCTCAGATTTTAAAACTCCCATCCTGAACATGCAATCGTGTTCGATGCAGTATGAAAAGAGACAAACTGTAACATTACCGAATGTAAAATAAGGACATTTTGTCAGCTTTTGTGGCATGGTCTAAATTACAGAAAACACGCCACTTTCTCAAATAGGCAAAAGGAAAAGAAGTGAATTATTAATTCTTCCTTCTTGTTATTTCGAAATCTTAATTCCGTTTGAATTTAACAATTTTACATAGGTGATTAATGGCCGGGAAGTATTCAGATTTGACCAGATCATCTCACAATTGAAGACCCGAGACCTACACCAAGATCAAATCACAGTTTTCTAAAAAATGTGGAAAGTCCCGTCTATTCATAGAATTGGTGAGCCCATCGCAGGCCTTGAGGCTGAGCTACGGTGTGACATAGTTCATTGGCCAAGTCGAAACGTTTTTTTGTTGTTTTTTTCAAAATCACCTGATTTTGTGACTTAACCATAGTGTTTTTCTCGGATCTTCAATTGTTTTTGTTGTTGTTGTTGCCATCTTGTTGTCGTCATTGTGTTTCATATAACGGTTCAGGTAAAGAAAGTGAACGATGGAGATAATGACCACCCCCCCCCCCCCCCCGCTAAAACAACAACAACAACAACAAAATACTACTGGAATGTTATGACTTCATTTCTCCATCCCTGCACCTGACGAAACAGAGCTGGAGATAAAGATGACTGACCATAATTTAACCTGCTCTGCTTGGCGCATAACCCACTTGCATTCATTACATGCCCGTCTGGGGTGAACGCCCCTGTAAATTACATTCCAGGCTGGCTGTTGTAGTCGTTGTCCTCCACCCTTGTAGTCGTGTCTGCCTTGGAAATAAGTGTGAGAGAGAGAGAGAGAGAGAGAGAGAGAGAGAGAGAGAGAGAGAGAGAGAGAGAGAGACGGACTTAGTTCTATGTCTTTTATGCCTTGTGATATATTGCGGCCGAGTCGTAATCTAGCAGAGACAGTGATTATCGTTTATTTATTCTGCTAAAAGTTTGAGTGATATATTATCTTATAGAAGGAGTGGTTAAACTGTGGCCAAAAAGCAGCTGTTTGGCATTTAATGTGTGTTTAGTGAAAATATTATTTTGGTTGAGCCCCTCCGTGCATCACAATTAGTATGAAAGATAGCAATTAAAAATCATTTTCACCTTTTGTAATTATTGAACGAATGAAGCAAAAAAGACACATTAATGCAAAGGAAAATGAAATAAAAAGTAATTTAGAAAATGAATAACGTAAAAATACGAAAAGTATGCTGATTTTCCAGGCTTCGGTATGAGAACAAATTACAGTACTGTGGCATGTTATGTAAAAGGACGAGCCTTGCGGCTTTGTTTCATAACTCTTGGTCTTCAAATATCTGAAATATACTGTATTTCGCTCCTTCCTCTAGAAAGCACGGCCTGACTTGTCATTCGTAGTAAATATTAATGAAAATTTCTACCACATCCCGGGTTTGTTGTTGTTTCAAACTTGCCTTTTGCTTTTTTTGTAGTTGCGCCTACCAATCGATCAGCGGTACGTCAGTAACTGCGTCTTGTCTTCTTAAGACAGGGCGGCCACAGCCATCTCCCGAGAAAATTCATGTAGTTAGCAAAAAATTTAATGTCATCCTTTTCCATCCCGCGCACACTGAAGGAAATATGCGCTTCGTGTCAGCCCTAACTGCCATCGACCCGGGAGAGAAAACAAGATAATCACTGTCATGAGATAAACAGCAATAAAAAACCTGCCACTACGTTTTAAAAAGTAAAAACTTTAGAAATAAAAGAAAAAAAGACAAGACGAAGCAAAACTATGGTGACTGGATCAATGACTTTATGATTTCGTGAAACGTGTTGCATCTTGAATCTGATGGAAACTTATATCTCTCCAATATTGCGCACTCGACTGATCTCTCTTCGCGCGATGATTAAATTGACTAAATATCTGAATTACGGAGAAAATTGGCAGGAATTAAACATAGAAAAATGCATGGTAAGATTACGAGCGCAGACATAACTGAATCTACCATCAGGTGTCATGGAGCCTCAATCCGAGGCAGTTCGCTGGCGCCAGAACGAGGCTAACTTCCAAGGATGTGGCCGTGTTCAGAAATGCCATCTGAATGGGTTACGATGTCAAATACGCTGTATCGGTGCACGTAGGTAGGGTGCCCGGTCCTACCGGGAAGGCATTTAACTCTAGTAACCGTCTCATGGCATTTTTTTCTCTCACCACACGGGGATTCGTTTTGTCCGGCTTTCTTTCTGTTATTGGACAAACCGTGTGCGTAACCACCCCGGTCTATCCAGTTTCCTGAACTTTCCCTAGCCCTTTGGGGGAGTGGTTGTGTGCGCACTGGCTTGGGGACTGTACTGACGGTACTGGCATCTAACTTTCTTACTTTTCATGTTGGGCAGAAGTAAAACCGGCATGCTACTTTTTGTTCGCCACATTTGGTAAACCATTCTTGGGATATCCTTTTTTTTTTTGGTTTTGCATGAATCGCTAGAGAGAAAAAAAAAGCTGCTGATGATACTGCGGTCTGTTCACGACTCAGCCACGTAGATTCATGATTAGTTCGCTTGTCAGACTAATTTGTCTATTGCAAATTTTGTGATGTGGTACGAATTTATAAGGTTCTGTGTGACGGGAGCTCTTTTGGAGGAATGGGGGGGGGGGGGGAGAGAGAATTAATTGCGGGAGCAGACACCTGTTATTGTAAACCGATTATTATGTAGATTAAGCGTTCATTTTTCTGAAACAGGAACATCTTTCGCCATCCGGGAGGAAGGGGTGAGCCGAGGACAAAAAGATGAGCATTGTTGTAAACATTCAGTTTTGATATTATCCTACAACAGCATAGTTTTCCCCGAGTCCCTGACTGTTGTGTATGTATGTGTGTGTGTGAGTAGGTGTGATGGCGTGTGATTGTCTTTTTTTATCCCCTAGGGTGGGGTCGATGTGTCGTGATGTTTGATATCGCCCGGGCGTGACTGTTGAAGTGAGCATAAGTGCATGGTGTCACACGTAGATAGCTACGACATCAGATCAATTATGGTGTTTGGATGGTTTCCAGAATGTACGTACGCGTATACGTCTCATCTCTCTCTCTCTCTCTCTCTCTCTCTCTCTCTCTCTCTCTCTCTCTCTCTCTCTCTCTCTCTCTCTCTCTCTCTCTCTCTCTCTCTCTCTCACTCTCCCTCTCTCTTTATCTCTCTCTCTCATATTTCCCCTTCTCCTCCCAGCAGCCACCAATATAACACAAACTCTTCGTCTGTTAGCACTCCACAGACTTTCAACTGTAACGTTTGCAACTGTAAGAGTCACTTACAGCAGCCTTTCCGGTCATCAGTGACTGTTTCTCAACAGACTGATAATAATTTGGGATTTTAGCTTTCATTTTCTGCCTCACGTTAAAAGAGAGATCTATCTGGGATGATGCTTGCATGACGGCGCAGTTTGCAACTGTATAAGTTAAACCACAAAATTAGCAAATGAACGTCTCCCATTCAGGCAACAGATTAAAAACTCTTGATCAGGCAAAGGCAACCTTTTAGAGGGCCAGGCCTGAAAATTGCGAGGATGCGGGGAGGATACTCTGACTTCTTACTAAAATCCTTCTGTAAATGTCACATGTAAGTATAATGTAAAAATTATATATTTTCGCTGAAAGTGGTAGGCGGGGAAGAGGATGAAATGAGAGAGAGATAGAGATAGAGAGAGAGGGGGGTGAAATAATAAATCTGCCATTACAATTGGGTAACTTGGAGGTTAAATGTTCTCACATTTTGTTAAAAGTAGATGAACGCATTGTTATGAAACTTTCGAGGGCGAAAAATAATGGTGTGGGCTAGGTTTTTATGGAGCCAGTGTGTAAATTAATGGCTCAGAAAAGTCATTAAAAAGAAAATATTGTGTTAGATCTTCTTTTTTTTTTTTTATAGTTCGTTGACTGGCGTGAAAAAAAATTTTCAATCAACCACCGGGGCTGGCCAAGTTTGCCTGGCAGCTGTAGGTTGCCCATGTCTGATCTAGATAATCAAAGAATCATTGTTATAACCCACTTCCATCTAATTCTCTTGTCATAAAGTCCTTGCTTTTTGGCTTGCAGAAAATGCACGAAAATTGCTAGCCCTATTGGGTCACTCGTACTCACGGAATCAAAGTGTGTTAATGTTTTTTTCATCTTAGACTGTGGGTTCAGGTTCATAATGTTTCATAGTTGTCATGAAATTGTTTAATATGGCAAGTAGGGATCATTTCTATAAATGTGAACCAACTAGATCAAATGCCAGGTAACCAATATCGTTGTCCAAGAATGAAATATAAAACATACCAACTCAACAATACGGAATTTCTGCTAACATACTAAAAAACGGTCAAACAACTGTATGAGGACTAAGATCCATATTATGCCTTTTGTTTTGACGTCACTATTCACTGCCGAGGCGCACTTTGCCAGTTTAAACACTCGGTTTCGTATGTGCATTTTTTTTTTCATCACCCTATACTGGCTTATTATGCATCGTCATCCCCCACTCATGACTCACAGGGAAAAACCTTGCAAAGCTTATCTGGCAAACGGAAAAAAAAAAAGCAAGTGATGGTGGGTGAATAAGTATGAATATATGTAAATAATTAATGTCCACGCGGGATCGTTGCTAACAAGACTAGCTTTACACACTGCAGAGTTTAGGCTTGCTGCTTGCAGCTGATAATGTAAGAGATATTAAATACATTTCGAAGAGAGAAAAATCCAATGAGTTTGGCATGGGGCATTTAAACAGACAGCGAAACAGTTGGAAAAAATTATCATGCAGGAAATGACACAACACAATTTAAAACCAGATTTGGTCATTGAATCTGCTCATTGGTGAAACTGCCCAATTTTATCACATTTCTCAAAGACATGATCTGATTACGGGAGTGAAAGATACTTCTCACGCTGAGGAACTAGATCTACCTAGAAAGGACGCTATGGATAGGTGCTTTAATGAAAATGATCGTTTAGCCCTTGAATTCAGCACGACAATTTTGCATGAGGCGAAAGGGAAATTGTCCGGTGACTGAGGATGGCAATAAATAAATAACAGAATGTGCGCGTTCTTCACCGTGGATCTGGCACCCTCTCCGATCTGGTTCTTTGTCTTCGGCTAAGTTAAATTTGCTCGTTTTTATGTCCTACCCAAACTCTAGACTTCCTTAACTTTCTGCCCCACACTGCACTCCATACATAGCAGTAACGTTCAGGCTGCTGTACGCTACAGAAACTGAAGGAAGCAGCTTACCTCTCATCCATATTTAGGGGTATTATTTCAATGCTAGCAAGATGATCCAGTCTTCCGCAGGGGTCTAACAAATCCTATGGGAACTTAACTAAATTTCCACCGCCATTCCGGGTCTAGAAACCTTATGCAATTTTCAAATGCAAATCCTGATCTGCCACTGTTTAATTATAATCAAACCTTGAGTTCTCTGATCTCAGATATGTATGACTACTTAATGTAGCATTGTTTCTATTTAAAACTATTATTAGTTATTGAGAGAGGGGCTAACTGGCATGCTGGCAGATGCAAGTATTTAAGCTGGATGTAACCAATTACCGAGTTAAATTTAGGCGCCATAATTATATAAATTAATATCAACTAAATAGCGAGGAGCAGATTTATGGGTTTTTTCTACAGGGGTTAGGGCAAAACAGCTATTCTGGCCGCCTTGGTGCACTTGGAAATCACTATTATTTATATATATAGTAAATTGCTTCCTGATTTGCAAGTGCTAAATGTGTGTGTTTGGGAGTTATAACTACTGAAGAGAATTGCGGTGGTATGCGCCAAAGGGTACGATAGAAACTGCAGTGCTGATGGGACAGAGCGTAGGAGGAGAAGAGGGAAAATCTGTCGGGGCTGACACCTCTTAACATTATTGCCACTTTTATAATTATCCGAGACCCTTGAGGGAGGTTTGGGGGGACTATGTATTCTTCGTATAGAGCATGAAAGATAAAGAAAAGTGACATGCTGTCTACCTTAGTATTTAGTGGACCGTATACGACAGTGGCGCCCGTGCAGATGCGGGGCCCTCTTGCAGAAGAGGCACAGCAAAGAATACATCTGACGTGATACTGCGTGTCGTAAGAGGCGACTAAAGGTGCAAAGGTCCTGGTCTCCCGAGAAGAGCCAGTTGGCGGTGGGCCAACTACCCACCCTGTAAAAATAAACCAGTTACAGAAACACAAGCAAATACTTTAAATCAGTCTTTTATCTTGGGAGAAGGGGGAGCATCTGCACCTGTAGATTCAATGAAGGACAATGGACAAAGCCGAAAGGACTCCACTGGCCTGACTGCTCCTTCATCAAACAAGTCACTCCGGATTGCGTCGTGGAATGTCCGCTCCATGTATGAAGCAGGAAAGAGTGCCCAGGTTACAATGGAGATGAGGCGATACAGACTGCACATACTTGGAGTTAGCGAGACCCGCTGGATACAGTCCGGACTGAAACAACTTAATTCTGGGGAAAAGATTTTGTATTCTGGAAGGGAGGACAAAAAGCATACAGAAGGAGTAGCGATCATCTTGAGCAAGCACGCCCAGAGGTCACTGAGGGGATGGGAACCCTACGGAAGGAGAATTATATTGGCATCATTTACTACAAAGAACAAGAACATCAACATGAACATTGTGCAGATATACGCCCCAACAAATGAAGCAACCGATGAGGACAAGGACGATTTCTACAACCAGCTTCAGGAAATAGTTGACACATTGCCAAGAAAAGATGTGAACATTATAATGGGAGACGCCAATGCCAAGATAGGACAGGACAATACAGGGTATGAGGACATTATGGGGTGCAATGCTTTGGGACAAATGAATGAGAATGGAGAGCGGTTTGCAAGTTTCTGCGCATTTAACAGCTATGTGATTGGAGGTTCAGTATTCCCACACAAGAGGATCCATAAGGCCACTTGGATTTCACCGGATGGAGTAACTGAAAACCAGATTGACCACTTTTGCATCACCCGACGATTCAGACGCTCACTGGAGGATGTCATAGTACAGAGAGGAGCTGATGTTGGATCTGACCATCACATGCTGCTGGCAAGACTCAAACTCCGCCTCAAGAAACAAGGTACCAGAGCAGGAACAAAGAGGAGAAAGTTTCAAGTGAGCCTTCTGGATGGAGACAAGAAGGAAGAGTTCCAGCTGACACTGAGGAATAGATTCAAACCCGTTGTTGACCTCGAAGAGACAGTAGATTTGGAGACTCACTGGGCTAAGGTAAAAGGAGTATTTACATCGACATGTCAGGATGTTCTTGGGGAAAAGAAAGTGGAACACAAGGAATGGATCAGTCAAAAATCACTGGACTTGATAAGGATAAGAAGAGACCTAAAAGAACAGGTAAAGGCAAGTCGTACAAGAAGCTCAAGAGTTGGTAACCAGGAAGAGTACCGAGCATCAGCTAAAGAGGTAAAAAAATCAATTAAAAAAGACAAAGAGGAGTTCATAGGAATGTTAGCAGAGAAAGCAGAGAAGGCAGCAACAGGAGGACACATGAGGATCCTCTACCAGACTACAAAGACTCTTGCTGGAAAATATGGAAAACCTGAAGTTCCTGTCAAGGATTACAACAGGAAGGCTCTTTTTGGAAAGGAAGCTCAGGCAAAAAGATGGATAGAACATTTTAACAGCCTCTTGAACAGACCTCCACCAAGCAACCCACCTGACATTCTACCCGCAAGAAATGATTTACCGATCAGTTGCGACCCTCCGACTAAAGCAGAGATTAATGATGCCATAAAGCAGTTAAATCGAGGCAAGGCAGCTGGACCAGATCAGATCCCACCAGAGGCGCTGAAGGCAGATGCTGCTGGGGCTGCAGAGGGTCTGCACTCACTATTCTCGAGGATTTGGATCGGAGGCAAGTTTCCAAAGGACTGGAAGGAAGGACACCTCGTGAAGCTTCCAAAAAAAGGGGACCTCAGCAATTGTAGTAACTACAGAGGAATCACACTTCTCTCCATCCCAGGAAAGGTTTTCAACCGGATTATTCTCAAGCGAATACAGAATGCAACAGACCCAAAACTTCGTGAGGAGCAAGCTGGTTTCAGGAGTAATCGATCAACCACCGACCAGATCGCCACGTTGAGAATCATAGTAGAGCAGTCGCTAGAATGGAACTCCCAACTGATAGTGAACTTCCTTGACTACGAGAAGGCCTTTGATAGCATCGATAGAGAAACACTGTGGAGAATATTGAGACATTATGGAATCCCAGAGAAGATGGTGAACCTTATCAAGAGCATGTACGAGGGGACAAGTTGCAGAGTCGTACACGATGGCGAGCTTACTGACAGCTTTGATATCAAGACTGGTGTTAGGCAGGGTTGTTTGCTGTCCCCATTTCTGTTTGTCCTGGTGATTGATTGGCTTATGAAAGAAACCACCAGTGGAGGAAGAAATGGCATACAATGGACCCCATGGACACAGCTGGACGATCTAGATTTTGCAGATGACTTGGCACTATTGTCGCACACACACGACCATATGCAAGCAAAGACTACAGCTCTAAACAAAATTTCAGAATCTATTGGATTGAGGATACATCCTGCGAAGTCGAAGGTCCTAAAAATTGTTGCACCCCCAAGCGCACAAGTCAGAGTAGGAGATCAACCACTGGAAGATGTAGAGTCCTTCTGCTATATTGGTAGTATCATTAACAATAAGGGAGGAACAGAGGCAGAAGTCAAAGCACGAATTGGAAAGGCACAGGCAGCTTTCACGTCCTTAAGCAAGATTTGGAGAACCAAGGATATATCTCTAAAAACAAAGCTGAGGATATTCAACTCGAACGTGAAGTCAGTCCTGTTGTATGGATGTGAGACTTGGAATGCGTCCCAGGCCTGCATAAAGAGAATCCAAGTTTTCATCAACAGATGGAAGCTACTTAAGATCAGATGGACAGACAAGGTGAGCAATGAAATTGTATGGAAAAGAACAAGACAGAGCCCAGTCAGAGAGGAAATTGGTAGGAGGCGATGGAGATGGATCGGCCACACTCTCAGGAGGCCAGGAAACAGCATCACGAAGAAGGTATTGGATTGGAATCCCCAGGGCAAGAGATCAAGAGGAAGGCCGCGCGGAACGTGGAGAAGAGCCAGAGAAAATGATGTGCAACGAAGCGGAAAGACTTGGAATAATGTAAAGAGGCTGGCCCATGATAGAGAGGGATGGAAAGTGTTTGTTGGTGGCCTATACCCTGATCCAGGGTGAGAAAGGCAATGATGATGATGATGATACGACAGTGGAGAGACATGGGTTGTGTTACATTTACTACCATGCTGAGCTATATTATGGTTTTTGCTTTCAGCATAAAATTTGCATACCGGTGTAACAAGCCAAAATATACCCCCCGCCCAGAATATACCCGGGGTTAAACTGGCCTAGCCCAGAATATCCCCCGGGGTATATTCTGGGCTAGGCCAGTTTATACCCCGGGGTTACTTTGGGCTAGGCCAGACTATACCCCCCCAGTCCAGATTATACCCCCTGCTTTTTCTTTAAAAACAAGTCAAGACCACAGTTTATTTCAGCCTGTTCTTCATCACTGTCATCAGATATCATATTAAGACATACATGAACACATTCTTGACACCAACAAGTCGTAATGCAATTTAGAGAAAATAATAATAACAATTTATTTCAGCCTTAGTTTACTTTGGTGTACATACATAGGCCTACATTCTCGACTCCTGTAAATCATGATACATTTTAGAAGGAACAAACATGCCTTAAAATGCATTGATATACAAAAGAGTTGAGTATCCATTCAAACTGACATGATTAGACTTCAGCATTAATTTCACTCGTGAGTGTTGATGATATTATTATTATTATTATTATTTTGATAGTTAGTTGGCCATGAGTAAAAAATGCATGGTATTTTTTGTTACAATGATGTAGGGAGAAAAGGCCAGAAAAGAACACACAGAAAAAAATAATAATGATAATCCAACTGACAGATAGTGCAATTCCATCATCCAGCAGATATAAAACTAAATAGGCACTTAATATTTGCGACTGATGAACTCCACCTGTCCAGATCCACTTGAAACGTTACAGAATGCTAACCAGTAATAATGATAACAATAAGAACACGAAATCATGTTATTTACTCTTGAAAATATAGAGAAATATCAATATCAGAATCATCATCATCATCTTGGAAATTGCAAAGATATGAGAGGAAGTGTAAAAATGGCAGCGTATGCCTAAAAATCATTCTAGAATTTAGAAGCAGCAATGTATGTGTATCAACTATATATAAAAAACGTGTTAAATCTTTTCAAATATTCAAGTAGAACTGGACAGAAAGCTTTAGTGAAATACTAAATAGCCTTGACAGTTGTGTAGGCCGACAGAGTAAGTCCACTGGGACAAAAGTAGTGCATTATAAAAGGTAATTAGATCTATAGCATGTTGAGGCAAAATTCGATGGATCATGTTACATTAACAGTATTTCTTGTCAGTGAGTATCATTCTTTGATAGGTTATTTGTAGAAAGATATACATTTCATGTACATTACGGTTTAAGACACTGGATTAATTTGCAAGGTATTTGAAAGACTGAACTTATGTGTTATAACTTATAGCGAGTAAGGGAATGTCACTCGCGAGTGAAATGAAATAAAAATAAAAAAAGAAAAGACCTTGTCCGTCTTTACCTTCCTAAGCTTAACACGTCCCTTGCCAAGGGATTTAACAACTGTGTATTTGTACACAAAAAAATATTTAAAATGACTTCATTTTTATGAGTCCGTTAATTATTTCATCCATTGGGATGTGTGTGTCAGTGCCAAACAAACAGTACCGTGCAAATTTTACTCAATGGCAATCAACTACAAAAACAACTACAACATGCCAACGAACGTGAGTGACACTAATCCAGTGCCTTAAACCATGAGCTACATAAAATGTATACATTTCTACAAATACGCTATCAAAGAATTTACTAACAAGACATGTTCATGCAACATGATCCATCGAATTTTTGCCATAACATACTATAATTACTTTCTGCAATGCACTGTTGTCTCAGTGGATTTAATCTGTCATTTTACATGACTATCAAAGCTACTTCGCTAAAGCTTTCAGTCCAGTTCTACTTGAATAGTTGAAAAGATTTAACACATTATTTTTTACATGTACTTGCACATATATTACATATATTATTGCTGCTTATAGATTCTAGAATGATGTGTAGGTCATTTTTATATTCCCTCTTATCTTTGTATTATTCCAAGATGATGGTGATTCTGATATTGATTATATTCTCTTTATTTTCAAGAGTAAATAAGATGATTTGGTGTTCTTATTGTTATTATTGTATATTACTGGTTAGCTTTCTGTAACGTTTCAAGTGGATCTGGACAGGTTAAATTCATTATGTGAAACAATTTTAGTATGTATTTAGTTTTGTGTGAAATATTTAATGTTTGCTGGATGATGGAATTGCACCATCTGCCAGTTCAGCTGTTAAAATGTTGTTGTTGTTTTTTTCTCTATGTATTCTTTTCTGGCCTTTCTCTCTGCATCAGTGTAACTTTGTTTATAGATCTAATTGTTCCGACATATCAAGCACATTTCTTATTTTCAAAAATTATAATAAGATTCAGATAACTTTACACTTATGAGTCTTATAATTAGTTCATACCTTGCCACTAAGTATATGTTAGTGGTGCCAAACAAAAAAAATACAATACATGTTTAACTCATGGTCAACTAATTATAAAAAAACCAGAACAATAATAATACCAACGGACACAAGTAAAATTAGTGTTAAAGTTTAATCACATCAGTTTCAATGGATTTTCTATCCTTTTGTAAATCAATGCTTTTTAAGCATGTTTATGTCCTTTTAAATGTATCATAATTTACAAGAGTCAAAAATGTATGCTTCAATATATCTGATGACAGTGATAATGAACAATTCAAACTAAAGTTGAAATAAACTACGGTCTTGACTTGTTTTTAAAAAAAAGTAGGGGGTATAATCTGGACTGGGGGGGGGGGGTATAGTCTGGCCTAGCCCAAAGTAAACCCCGGGGTATAAACTGGCCTAGCCCAGAATATACCCCGGGGGATATTCTGGGCTAGGCCAGTTTAACCCCGGGTATAGTCTGGCGGGGGTATAATCTGGCCTGCTACACCGGCACTTCAGTCGAGCACATGAATCCAAGAGTGGACGAACTCCATCTAATATGCTTTGGAGAAAATGGAATTTGGATTTTTTTTTGTCTTTTATTTTAAATAGTATGCCATGAGAAAAGACTAGTTAATTATTTCCCCTCGAGCGAGTTGGACCCTTTATCCCACTGAAAGACTGGAAGGACATGTACATGCCCATGAACTTATCGTGGTTTTCAGCAAAAAAGTGGAACCAGGCCATTGTTTCCTTTATGGTTTTATTTACTGTTTTGATTTTAGACACACATTTCACCATGTCACACTAAGACTAAAGTTTCTAGCCTCACAGCACTGTGTTCGCGGTGTGGACTGAATATAGCTTTATCACGAAGACGCTAATTTTGATATGGAAGACATTCTTAGTAACAACATAACAAATATGATTTTTAATGCTTTTAATCATAACTGCACGAATATTATTTTCTTGGTCACTTCGTTTGAAAACTTAATCAGAGAGGTATTAAGAAATGGAGCTATTATTGCAAGGTTCGAGTGAATTTTGGCGATGGTTAAATTACGAGATTGGGTGGAGTAGCAAACTGCTTTAATGAACTAGTGATTCGACACTTCAAACAATTTCTGAACATTCCTGCCCCCTTGGACGGTCTGAAAACTGTCTAATTGGGAAAACAGTGGAGACAAGAGGAACGTTCAGACAACTGAGTGTTTGATTAATACATGCAGTTCATTAATGTGTCCCCATTGATTTGCATCTACCCGGAACCCAAGTAAATATTTATCAGAGATGGGAAAACTCTTGATCACAACTGACCCAGTGCTTTTGATTGTTAGAGCTTCGTGTCCTTCTCAGATCGGCAGCGTGCATTTTATTTACTAAACTGAAAATCAGGTCCACTTTATCGACATGAAACCTGGAAATAGGCTTGTCAAATGAAAATGCCTCAGTTTTATTTAATGGCTTAACTGATACTGATTTCTTATAGAGTCATTTATTGATTTATTATCAATATTAGTTATATTTCTTTTTACGTTTTATTTTGACTTATTTCAGTACCTTTTATAAGCGTCTCCACATACAATTCAACAGCGCCACACTCTGGTATTATTCCCATAAACAATTCAACGAAACAGGTGCATTTGTATATAAATTTGATAGATCAGTTGCTTTTCGTGTAATCAGGCCGTTCAAGTGGTGAAATTGTCCCGTACAGACGAAGTTTACATTAATCGCCCGAGTTTTTTCTCAGATCCCGCCAGTAGGATTATCTCCCCTTGCGATCAAAAAGAAAAATAGAGGAACTTCCTGCGGCAAATAAGGCAGGCATTGTCCTTGGCATAGTCTGTTTTGTTCATGGGATAGTCCAGTTTAAAGGGGGGAAAAACCCCAACAACAACTGAATAATCATCTGCCCAAGCAAAAATTTAATGTGTAAACAGCTGATAAACTAGAGTCTAGCACGATATGTGAAGTTTGACGCTCATCTTTCATGGCACAGAATTTCTGATTCGCTGGTCTCAGGCATTTAGTTCTGAATGATAAACAAGCAATTGAAATTGTGTTAGTTCCGCTTTCAGCAAACAGCTAATTGATGATAGTTTGACGGCAGTAAATAGTACTTTCGTTTTTTTATTTTTTTTATTTACAATGAGAAGTCAAATGCTCGTTGATATCTAGTCTCGTCTGTGTGGTGTGAGAAATTCAACCTGTCCCAATTAACTGGGTGATAAAAGAGGTAGCTGAAATGATTCAGACTTGAATACGGCAATGTTGATTTGACTTTTTTTTTTTTTGTATAATCAGTTCATAATCGCAACTTTAGTTCTTGTATGCTCCAACTCCACTTTTCGCACAACTGAGAAATTCGACAATAAACGTTTGCGGCTTTAGTATTATGATAAGGAGTTAGAAAGGAACTGTGAAACAGCTTATTAAGTGCCACAAGGTATTTTAAACAAATGTCAAAATGTGCCTTTGTTATACCTCTTCTACATACCAAAAGATTTCTAGTTTTTTTTTTTTTTTTTTAGAAAATGGAGATATAACAAACAAGAAGTAAGGTCACGTAATGCTTGGGTGTGGACAATGATTTCAGAGATGGCAGATTAAGATCTGATCATCGCTGTTGAATGCAATAAACTCTCCGTTCTAAACATGAGACAAAACAAATCCGTCTTCCGTATATTCTTCAAACCATTCTGCATCCACAGAGGAAAGCGCACCCTACAGTCTACTCCTCCAACCCCTCACCCCTTCCCTTGTCCAAAATCAAATTATTGATGATGCCCTGGGGAAAAAAGTCATGAAGGGTTTAAAACTCCCTTTGCAGCAGAACCAGGAAGTATTTCGGGTTGTTCTATTGGGTGTTTGAGAACGGGGATGGTGTTATCTTTCGTTTACCTAAGAGAAAGGCTTGTGTGAAAGTTCGGATTGTTCCAGACGATGCATGGTAACCAATAACACTTAGTATCCCTGCATCACATCTCGTGTTAGTGAACGCCTCACCTTGATGGCCGGCTATTTTTAGCCAGCGAATATTGCCGCTCGGGCTTGGATCTGCTGGAGTTAAAAATAATAGGGTATAACCTGGTTAGCTTTGAGTACCTGGTGAGGAAGGTAAGGGAGCGGGGGGATGAGGAGAGATGGAGCTGAAAGGGGAAACAGCGGGAAGAAGGGAGAATACTATGAGAAAAAGAGAGAGAGAGAGAGAGAGAATGCGATGGACTGAAGGAAGACAATAAAGAGAGTAAACGATAAACAAAAAGAGGGGGGTGGGGGGTGATTTCTTTTATTTTTAATTCTCTTAGTCTTAGTTTTGTTTACATTTAGTTGCATTCCTTGCACTTGGGAAAGGAATGAAAATGTGTGGAGCCAGATAAATCATTTAATCTTCGTTTAACTAGTCGTGGTTTGAACACATCCACACATGCGCATTTGGTTTTGCTTAATACTCAACATCCGCTGCTAGTCGTCTGTGTGCAAGATACGAGCATCAACATATTTAACGAAACTGAGAGGCTAGTTCACGGTCTTCCCAAACTTTCAGGCATAATAAGTAATGTAGTCTTCAAATGTTGCCAATCTTGTGGGGTTAAAAGCCATAAAATAGTGGACGTTGTGGAATGTCACAGTCAGTGAGGCATCCATATAATTATCCAATTATTTCAGTGTCCGACATGGACACGCAATTCTGTTTATCACTACCGGTAAATTGTAATTTGTAATGTCAGTCGTGAAAAGTCTCTCAAAATGTACCAGTCTCCCTCCCTCACCCTCCACCCTCACTCTCGATAGCAAGGTTGTAAAGAACTCGCGCGTCCACATCCACATACATGCACACATTGTACAAGTCTATAGGAGCTAGAGGGTGAACATGTAAGCACCGAAAAGTTTATGGCCATGTGACCAAAAAGTTATGAAACTTTTGTGTATTGCCTCAGGTGTTTTTTTTGGGGGGGGGGGGGGGGGGGTTTACGGTAAATTACGTGGACACATCCATTAGGGACAAATTCAACTTTTATATTATTTACTTACAAGTTATTTGAGCCATAAAAGAGAGATGCATTTTTATCGAGTAAAATAGAAAATTTCGTTCTGCGCCCGTGTTTACACATTGCTGGTCCAAAACACAACTGTCAAATCTGTGTACTCTGCAAGAATTTGATGTAAAATAATTTCTGTTAGTCTTTGCATCAAATCTAAATGCCGCTACTGATGTGACCTAGATCTAGACATATGCGGCTGTGCTTGGTAAAAAAAAAAAAAAAGAATTGGCAGGATTTATCTTGCTCAGATCGGCAAGTAATTATAAACGCATCACATGTTGATGCAAATTATCATTTGATATTGTGTCAGTGTGGGGAAATATGGAACATGATGTGTTTACGATATTAGATATCAGTTTCAGGAAGCGACATTATTACCAGTACATTAACACCTCATGCAGCGTACACCCATCCATCGATCTCCACCCCATGTCCAGTTCAATGTGTCTGACATTTAACCCCATGCACTCCTTTGGGATTCAGATACCAATAAACGAATATTCTGGCTACGAACGCCAATGGTAAATCTTTAAAACGCAACTGGAACATCCATGGTAGATGAAAGTGGAGAAATAATCATTACTTTTAAGCTGTTGTTTGAGCTCACCCAATGCACCTTATTGTAACACACAATAGTGTGCACAGAATTGACAACAAATTTGATCTGCTCATTATCCCTTATTGTTGAAGGCATATTTATTACATATATTAACTAGCAGTAATCATCATCAGTATACTGTAATGGAGCTAGAGAATGAACATGTAAGCATTTAAAACTTTGTGACTACTTGACCAAAAATTATGAAACATTTTGTGTACTACTTCAATTCTGGACGATGAATTACGGGGAACTACCCATTTTGGATAAAATTCAGTCTGCAATGTTATAATTTACCTAAGATTTAGTTTGAGACAACAAAAAAAAAACAACAACTTATTTTTGACCACTGCAGGCAAAAAGTATGTCACCTCTCTTTGTTCTTCACTCCTGTTTTCGCACTGCAGGACGACAATCAACTTTCATTACATATTTGATTATAATCGTATTTTGCATTGTTCTAGTCAACGGGCCAGCTTATATGTGTCATGGGATCAGGGCTGTCAGTTTCTTATTCTTAGACTGACACAACAAAATAAGTTTGCAATTAAAAGACAGAAAAAAAAAAGTCGAAATTGTGAGAAATTGGGTGTGGCAGAAACAAATACTCACGCCACGAAGACCCCCATAGTTCTACTCAACAAATAATTGAAATTTAAATGAAAGTAGGAAGATACCTCCTCCCCCCCCCCCCCCACCCCGCCCCATCCTGAGGACTCACATCACACCCCTGCAGAATTTCATTTAACTGCGATAGCTGTATTAATACAACAGCCGCCGCGCAGTCTGAAAGCAGTCAACATTTCTGGACCAAAAGGAACCATGATCGCAAAACCTTCCATGCCAACACAGGGCGGACGGCCAATTTTAGCACACCGAGATGACGTAGTCACCAGTTCGCAGTGAAGAAAATCAATAATGTAATCTGGCTTGCTTTTTCTTTCAACCCCTGCCTGGTAACCCTAGCGGAGTGAGCACTGCTTTATTCAATCATTTCGCCTCCCCCAAGTTCAAGGCACTCACAAACCACTCGCGGTGACCTTACGTTAGAAAATGATGACTATTTTGTCATAGTGATGCTTTCCAAATAACCTGAAGGACTAACCCATCTTGGTGCTGTTGAACTTATAACTTTTAGCTTTGTATTCGTTTGGAAAGCTTAAAAAAATGACGTCATTGTGAGCCATTTTGATTATACTATATACCAGCTTTCGTCCATTGAAAATTAAGCAGCTTGTCACAGCATTTTATCTTGATTTTGCTCCAATTTTGCAAGGGTTAACCTTGGTATCACAGAAACTGAGACCAGGAAAAATGCACAGGGGCTGGAACTGTGGAAGTGGGAATTTTTCTGGTATCTCAAGACGGCAAAAAGCGGTACGGATATGGGAAACAAAAAGAAATTAATGAAATGAAAACACATTGAACAAACGGAACAACAAAAAAGATGCAGGGAGGAAATAAAAGCAAGAGTGTCTCAACAGAGGAGAATGTTTGAGTCCTCTTCGTTTTGGTGGGAAGTCCTTAAGATTATCAAGGTACATGAGAGGGCGTGGTTGGGAGGGAAAACAAAGGAGGAGGAATTACAATTTTAGAATTTAAAACTTTTATTTTCTTTCAGGGTGCCCGAGCTTGGGTATCTTGATTTACACACGTTATCTGGCAGAGCTCAAACGTACCTGGTTGGCCTGTCACATTGGTCTTTGTTTGTGGCATGACTTGACAAAGCTTCTTGGCTCACTGGCTGGCAATCTCTGCGATAAGATAATTTTTCTATGGAAATGACATTTTCATGTATCCAAGCTACAAACAATGAATCGATGACGTTAAACTGAAGCAAGACCTGACATGGCATTGGGAACAAATCTCAGATTATTTTTTCTCTACAGAGATTTGCAGTCTTGTTCCTTTTGATGTTTTGTTTATGGTCTGTCGTTCTAAAGAAAAACAAAACACAAATAATCAAGGGTTCTCAGATTATGTATGATTAATATTAAACTGTATTTGCTTAACATCTTTCATGACCTCACCCCAATTACATGTATATTCTTTACTTTCTGACATAATTTGCTTGAAATAATGGTCTTTGGCCCAGGTTATGTCATCATGATGCACACTGCCACTGTGTTGTTTAAAGCTTTATATTTGAAAACAAAAGCAGAGCAACAATTAACACTGAGATATATAATGTTCATTGTGATGGAATATGAAAACAAAGAAAAAAAGGAACCACGGAACCACTGTCAATGAAATATAAACTTTAAGCCCTCCTGTGATGTATCAAGTCCAATATGAACGAATTAATGTCAGTTCTGACCACCGTTTGAATCTCATGACTTCTAACTTTGAATCATATGGGAGTTATACAATTTTGGGGGTTATTATTACATTTATCATCATTATCATCACATTAGAACCACCAACAATCAGTGAAATCCCTGTCATATTCACGACCATCATTACAGTCATCACTCACCAGCACCATCGATGTAAGCATCGAACGTTGGTAACTCATGTTACTACTATCAGAGTGAACACCAAAAACATGGATTGGCGGTGTTTTCATCGAGAAATTTCAATGTAAGGAGGTGCTCGTGACGGTCTGGCTGAGAAACGACGTGTGACTAAGCAGATTTCCTGCATTGCGTACATCCATCATCACGCCTTAGCCGAGATGACAGTAATACAGTAACGATGTAAAATTATACGTATCATTCACAGTATGCTATGATTTGATACAGGATAATTTATAATCCTTAGTCATTCCTCATCATTGTGCTTTGGTATGATCTCCTTCTGTTTTGTCATTTTGTTGTTAAATCTTAGTTACTTCTCCGTGCAATATTATCATTATTGTGTCTAAGTGCTTTCTCCAAACTCAAACCCCTTTCTCTAACCACTCCTGTTCTCATGGACAGCAGTTCGTAGTTGTCATAATCTTTGCTGTTATCTATATCGAATATTTTGTTGTTTGGTCATGGTGTTTTACATTTTATTAACACCTTGGGTGTGAATTCTGTACTGAAATAATTATATTATATTATTATTAATACTTGTACATTTCCCTACTGGCTTACTGGTTGCTGAGGGCGAGGTGGATGGTGTGATTAGAGATGGGAGATCGAGGGTGAGAGGAATGGTTCTGATCATGACGTGAGAGCCTGGCAGTGGATCCTTGTGAGATCTTTAGAAATAATGCAAGAATTTCAGCTGCCTGAAGATTTTATGGGAACAATAGCGCTTGGAAGGCGAGGGTTGCGGAATGGGTAGGAGGGAGAGGGGGGGGGGGAGGGGCTGTCAGAGGAAAGACGATAAGAGAAAAATAAGAGACGACCGCCTTGTACGAAAATCAGTTCTGTGGAGAGAAAAGATATTAATTTTATCAGATGGGTCCAGATCATGCTCAAAACTGGGCCACGCGAACAGTTTCACTTTGGTGCTGAGTGAAAGCGATGATTTTGACCTTTTTTCGCGGTATTTCTATATATCTAAGCCCCCCCCCCCCTCACCCCTTTCCTTGCTGTTGTTGTGAACTGGTGTGAAACCGAACGCGAGCGATATTCTTGAATTTTGAGCCGAGATGTTTTAACCTGACGTGAGTGTGATGTCCATAGTTCTATCTACGTTCTTTGGTTTAATATAATGTATTCATCCAGAACTCAATATATTATTATATATTACTTTACCCTCTGAACTGTTCCATTCAGTCACCCGTGGTATGTATCTTTCATGTTCATAATATTTACACGGTGAACACGTTCGTGTATAGGAGCTGGATGGCCACAATGGAAAAAGCTTCTATATAATAGCGAAGAGAATGTCTGTTGGCTCGCGCCATTGCGGGGAGTTCGATCGCCCAGCACAAGCAAGCACCACACCCAATGCCGCCATGATGGTTTGCGCGCGCTCAACACGGAATTCTCGAGCGTGTAATCTAACTAGCGGTCAGGCTGGCTTGGAAAAGGGGGGGGGGGGAGGGGGAATGGATTGGAGTGCGGTAAACCAGATCGAACAATTTACAGCAAAGTCATCGAGCCAATTTTAACGGTTGAGAAGGTGATATCTAAAGACTAAACTACACACTATCACCATGAGCTGAAGGGTCGAAAAGAAGCCCTTAATGGCGTGCCTTTCTCTCTCAGGAGTTCCCTCTGCACAGCCCACCTCAGAATATACATGTTGGTAGATGTAGAGTAAATTCTAATGTGCGCAGTGTCTTCGGGAAAAAAATGTATAACATGATAAACCAACCAATCAGTGATTGCAAAACACAACGTTGTGAGTTAACACTTATTTCCTCGCCTAGTTCGGAATGTGGGCATTAATTGGACTCGAATTGATACAACAAGTTTTAGACCTGAAGTCTGAAATCATATATTGAAAATTAACCTTCTGTTGTCCTGAGCACCCACCCCCCTCTTCCCCGCAAAGCAAAGAAGTTGACGCGTTAAATGGAAAGCGATAGCAATGAGTCCTAATAGGTCTAGGTGTAAGACGTTGCAACATGTTTTAATTAGCCGTATTTTTAAAAAATGTAACTTCCATCATTTGTAAACCGGTTTTCAATTTACACCCCCCTCTCCCCTCTTTTAAAAAAAAAGTTTTCCAACCACTTGTCGTTAACAGTTTAAAAAATCAGTTGAGTTATTAGTGATCAGAGTGAGAAAACAGCCAGATAAGCAAGTCACACAACACTGATATTCAACATTGTATTACACTCATAACACCAGTCCCGGTGTAGCAGGCCAGATTATACCCCCGCCAGACTATACCCGGGGTTAAACTGGCCTAGCCCAGAATAACCCCCGGGGTATATTCTGGGCTAGGCCAGTTTATACCCCGGGGTATACTTTGGGCTAGGCCAGAATATAACCCCCCAGTCCAGATTATACCCCCTACTTTTTTTTAAAAACAAGTCAAGACCGCAGTTTATTTCAACTTTAGTTTGAATTGTCCATTATCACTGTCATCAGATATCATATTGAAGCATACTCAAATTATAAATTATGATACATTTAAAAGGATATAAGTCAAAATTGGGCAAAAAGAAAAGGTTGTATGTTGCAAAGCCCCGCGTGAGAAATAAAACCCAAAACAATACAAAGCAAACTAAAGAGAAGACAGTCAAGAACTCGCAGCTAAGTAAACTGTTTCACTTCGTTCCTGTTGAAGTCTTTTATTGTTCGTTTTTTTTTCACTTGACAAAGGCGAAAGCCGAACATTTGTGTATTTTCTGTCTTCTCTTTAGTTTGCTTTGTATTGTTTGGGTTTTATTTCTCACGCGGGGCTTTGCAACATACAACCTTTTCTTTTTGCCCAATTTTGACTTTGCTTATAGCCCTGCTGCGACCCCACAGTTTTTCTGTGGTTTTTGTGATATTTCGTTAAAAGGATATAAACATGCTTAAAAAGCATTGATATACAAAAGGACTGAAAATCCATTCAAACTGATATGATTAAACTTTAACACTAATTTTACTTGTGTCATTTGGCATTGTTATTGTTTTTTTTTTTTTTTATAATTAGTTGTCCATGAGTTCAACATGTACAATATTTTTTTGTTTGGCACCACTGACATATACTTAGTGGCAAGGCGTGAACTAATTATAAGACTCATAAGTGTAAAATCATCAGAATCTTATTTTAATTTTTGAAACTCAGAAATGTGCTTGATATGTCAGAACAATTAGATCTACATACAAAGTTACACTGATGCAAAGAGAAAAGGCCGGGAAAGAACACATTGAGAAAAAAAACAACATTTTAATAACCGAACTGGCAGATGGTGCAATTCCATCATCCAGCAGGCATTTTATACTTCACACAAAATACTAAAATTGTTTCACATAATGGACTTAACCTGTCCAGATCCACTTGAAACGTTACAGAATGCTAACCAGTAATATACAGTGATAACAATAAGAACACCAAATCATCTTATTTACTCTTGAAAATAAAGATATTATAATCAATATCAGAATCATCATCATCTTGGACTAATACAAAGATAAGAGGGAATATAACAGTGACCTACACATCATTCCAGAATCTATAAGCAGCAATAATATATGTTTGTACCAAGTACGTGTAAAAAAAAATGTGTTAAATCTGTGTTTGTTTGGCACTGACATACACTTAGTCACAATGGATGAAATTAATAATTAACGGACTCATAAAAATGAGGTCAGTTTAAAGATTTTTTGTGTGCAAATACACAGTTGTTAAATTCCCTGGCACGGGAGTGTCAAGCTTAGGAAGGTAAAGACGGACAAGGTCTTTTTTTTATTTTTTTTATTTTACTCGCGAGTGATATACCCTTATTCACTATAACACATAGGTTCTATCTTTCAAAAGCCTTGCAAACTAATCCATTGTCTTAAACCATAATGTACATGAAATGTATACCTTTCTACAAATAATCTATCAAAGAATAATACTCACTAACAAGAAATACTGTTAATGCAACATGATCCATCGAATTTTGCCTCAACATGCTATAGATCTAATTACCTTTTACAATGCACTACTTTTGTCTCAGTGGACTTACTCTGTCGGTCTACACAACTGTCAAGGCTATTTCACTAAAGCTTTCTGTCCAGTTTTACTTGAATATTTGAAAAGATTTAACACGTTTTTTATATTTAGTTGATACATATATATTGCTGCTTATAAATTCTAGAATGATTTGTAGGCCTACACTGCCATTTTTACACTCCCTCTCATATCTTTGTAATTTCCAAGATGATGATGATGATTCTGATATTGATATTTCTCTATATTTTCAAGAGTAAATAAGATGATTTCGTGTTCTTATTGTTAATATTGTATATTACTGGTTAGCATTTTGTAACGTTTCAAGAGGATCTGGACAGGTGGAGTTCATCAGTCGAAAAAATTTAGTGCCTAGGGCCTATTTAGTTTTATGTCTGCTGGATGATGGAATTGCACCATCTGTCAGTTGGGTTATTATTATGTGTGTGTGTGTGTTTTTCTATGTTCTTTTCTGGCCTTTTCTCTCTCTGCATCATTGTAACAAAAAAATACAATGCGTGTTTTACTCATGGCCAACCAATTATCAAAATAATAATAATGATAATATAATAATATCAACAGACCCAAGTGAAATTAATGCTGAGGTCTAATCATATCAGTTTCAATGGATACTCAACCCTTTGGTATATCAATGCACTTTAATGCATATTTCTTTCCTCTAAAATGTATCATGATTGACAGGAGTCAAGATTGTATGTATGTACACCAATTTAAACTAAGGCTGAAATAAACTGTTATTATTATTTCCTCTAAATTGTATTATGATTTATGGGTGTCAAGAATGTGTTCATGTATGTACCGGTATTAATATGATATCTGATGACAGTGATACAGAACAGGCTGAAATGAACTGTGGTCTTGACTTGTTTTTTAAAAAAAGTAGGGGGTATAATCTGGACTGGGGGGGGGGGGTATATTCTGGCCTAGCCCAAAGTATACCCCGGGGTATAAACTGGCCTAGCCCAGAATATACCCCGGGGGTTATTCTGGGCTAGGCCAGTTTAACCCCGGGTATAGTCTGGGCGGGGGGTATAGTTTGGCCTGTTACACCGGATTTACCATTAGGCTAGGTAGGCTGAGGCCTAGGGTCTCAAAATCTCGGCGGGTTATGGGAAGGGGTGGGGGGGGGGGGTGGGGGTCGCCGCCTCAGGCCAATCTGCATAACATTCTGTGACACGCCTAGCCTTTTCGTTCCTGATGTTACATTGCACTGCAGTTTCTGAACAAATCTTTTATAAGTTTCCCAGCTTATGTCCTCTTGAGAAGGAATTGCAAAGTGCGGAATTTTAGACACCTATCGTGGTCATTGGCTTTAGTCAAATTATTTAAAACACTTCCACCTTCCTCTGAGCGTGAAGGTGGGGGGGGGGGGGGTTGAGGCTCGCAGCTAGAATAGCCAAGGGCCTCTCTTCCTCTACATCCGGCCTGGATAACATTCTTATTTTGTACAACTGAGCGTCACTCAGTTGTCGGAAATTGAAAGAGTGTTTTGTCGTCCTGAAAGATACTAAAGATCGAGCATCTGTCTTGCAGTCTCTTGTACTTGTAGGATTGTCTTGCACATCATATTATAAGCCCTTTACTGTGTACTGTTGAGTTCTGTTCGGCATTTGCAATTAGGGTGATAATTATATCCAACATGATGATACATACAAACGTCGCACCTCTGACAAACACCATGTGTAAGTCCTTTCTAAGCACTGCTGGGTTCTGCTTGGCAATCGTGGACAAGGCAATATACCATAATACTTATAATTACATGTATAAGCTGCAGCTACTCCTACAATTTAAGATTTCGACAAACAGCAAACAATGGCTTCTTACTTCGTAGTGCTGGACTTCACGTGGAACTTTTTAAACAAAAACAAAAAATAGAAATTCATGTTCTCACTGGACTTCTCACTGTAATAATAATAATAATAATATATTGCATTTATATAGCGCCCAACCCCGTCGATGACAAGCTCTGGGCGCTTTAACAAACTCTTACACACACACACACACACACGCATACACATAAGAAATTCAAAAATATTTACTCTTGTTGCTGCCGAAAAACATCTAGCCTAATTTGTCTGAAAGAAATGGGTCTTCAGATGGCTTTTGAAAGAAACAATGTCATTAATTTCCCTGGTTGTCTTTGGAATGTTCTCCTGTGCCTGTCCACACTCGTATGGCTCCGCAACCGCAAATACACCCCCCTCCCCCCTCTTATTTTTTCTTCAAACTTTCGTCCTCAACAAAGGAATTGTATCGGCGTTGTTGTTCGAGAAAGACAAATGGGCATGATCATGCTTAACCCTATTTCACACTCCGGGTCTGACAGATCTCAAACATTCACTCTTTTCATCGTAACATCCCCTAACGAATGTAAAGTAGGGTTAAATGTATCTGAAACATATCCACCAGAACTGAATGTTCCCGAAGAGTCTTCCAAGAAAGCTTTGTTGTCTTTTAAAGCAGAAATAGATAAATACCGAAAACAGAAGTAGAATACTGAAGAATTTTTTTAATGTTGGAAATGAAAAGGCATGTTCATATTTGAAACTCGATTTTGAATTTTTGAAAACGCAGAGAAACTACAATGCAAGAATGCAAAATGAGTATTCCGACATCGGTGGAATATCTGACCGGAAGTAGGGAGAATGTAAGACAAGGACAGGTTGCAGGGAGGACTCAGGAGGGGCCTTTTCTCTGATGGAAGACGTACTTGTACCAAAGTCTATTTCTTTAGAGGTCTTTAACAAAGCAGGTGCACTGGGGAGGAAAAGCTTTAGTCTACATGTAATCAAAACCAACGTGTCTGCGTCTCATTTTATGTTTAGCCTTCTTCTCTGTACCTTCAAGCATACAGAATTCAATTCATATCAAAAAGTTCTAATTTGATGTTTTTGCCTTTTCTTTCCAGAATTATCCACGAAGGTGGTTTCACCAGTGAAGACAACAAGCAGTATAAACCAGTGGTGTACAGTAACACGATACAATCACTGGTGGCCATTATAAGAGCTATGGGCACTCTTAGCATACCTTTTGGTGATAATGAAAGAGAGGTAAGAACTGTGTGAAGTGATGGTGAATTCCGAATGGTGACAGATGTGTTTGTATCTTTTACTTGGAGGGCCGCTTGAACTACGGTATCGTAACTTGGTCTTTCAAGAGAGGCCAAAAGAAAAAAAAAAGTGAACAACTATCGTTTTCAGACTTAATAGTTACGATATTTAAAAAAAACAATTAAGAAAAAAAAAAGTTATTACACGGCCTGTGGGCTGCCCAATATCTCCGTTTTTTAACAAAATCTACTTGCGATGGTTTACCATGGGGCCCTAGATTTATCTCTGTAGTAACCGTTGTTCCATTTTGAAGCACGTCACATGATGCCCATGGGTCCGCTCTTGGAAGAGTTGGTAATTTTTCAACAAAAAATGTTTTGTGAGTTGAATATTTTTGTTGTTATGTGAAGTACCGATACTGTCAGTTTTGCGTGTTTAAGAAGTTTCGGAAAAAGCAAAGTAAAAATCTGGCAAAAGAAATAGGTGTATATTGCAGAGCATAAGGAATAATACAGAAACGACACAATAAAACGCAAAGGAAAAGGAAAGACAACTGGAAACACTCGCTTTTTAATGGTAGCCATTTTTTTTTGGTCTTACTTTGCTTCAAGCCATGCCTTAACCCCACATCTTTTCTGTTTTGTTTTTTATTATTATATTTTGCAAAAGGTAATTTATATCTGAGCTCTTGAAGGTTTATCATAATCTAGTTGTTTGAGGAAGAAGGAAAGTAAACCTGCAGCAAAGGAAGACGAGAGTAAATGAAAAGCTGCACAAAATAGGCCCTAATCGTCAAAATTTCATCAAAATCGTCATGGCTGTAACTAACAAAGGCAGTCAGCCAGATGGAGCCCCCAACATGCACACACCTACGAAAGCAGTGCTCACAAGGTAGCTCTAGTATTTACATGGGTGTAAGGATGTAGCCTACGGTGACGTCTCCGAATGCGATAATGGAGCAGTCAGGAAAAATGGAACGCGTGCTCTTTCCAGTTAAAGCACGGAAACCCCGCTGTGACGGCCAAACGAAGGAATCATAGCTGCTTTGATGACACCAGCGGTTTCCGGCAAACCTCGATTGTCGTCATAGGGTACACATTTGTGGCGTAGGCCACAGTACAAAAAGCGTTACTAAGCATAATTATAAGATTATAAGGCTGCTAACCTTGCGTGTATATTATGTTTTATTAGCTTTAAGGTTAACAATCCGTTGGGCTTGGCAATGCTGTTCGTATAGTATGGCCCAATGGTTTTATTCGTGACGATTATTTAATAGCAATGGAAGTTGCTCATGCCATGGGTAAACTCTTTCAAATCAATGTAATAGTGCCGTTGTTAGAAGTGCCTGATTTGTACTCGGTCATTATGGTGATGTCAGTGTAAAAACCACCAACAACAACAACAACACCCTTCTTCCTGGGTGAATGGATTTAGATGCAAATTAATTTAGGAATGGTTACTGACGTTAATTTCAGATCGATCCAACACTAATTTGATTCCATGTGATACTGCTTGACGCATGTCTACGTAATACACGTTCCTTCCATTTACCTGGGGGTTATTTTCAATCTCAGAGATTTAATAGACATAACAAAATCTATTTGTTCAATTGGTCGACTGAGACTAAACACGTTTTGTTGGTTTGTTTTGTTTTAATGAAGTTCATTATTTATGCAGTTCGGATCTTCTCCATATAAATGAGGTCGCACGTATACGAACTGTTTATAAGGCATTAATTTAATTCATAATTAGGTCCGACTAAATGCCAATTTTGTTTACGGAGGTGTAAAATTTCCAGTTTCATTGTTGTTTTTCCTAAACAAAAAATAAATAAATAAATAAATCATATAATCGTCCATTGTGTAGTCTTCAGCCAAAAAAGATGAAATCAGTTGTTTTGAATTTTTTTTTTTCAAAAAGAACCATTATAATTATATGACATAGTTGGCTTTTGGCATTGATACTTATTACAAAGGAATTTCATCAGATTGGAGCTCATGCCTAACTGCACCAAATGAAAAGAAGAACCTTTGCTCTACAAACAATAGAGAGTTGGTGTCTTTTCGGACTTCATGAAGATTTCTTCAATCAATGTGCTGTGGGGGAAAAAAGATTTACTGTAATAGATGTACTTTGTGTGTGTGTGTATGTTTTAATTTCGTACTGTGCAATACGGAAAGACCTAATTACCTGTCCCCCCCCACACCAACAGAGACGAGATCGCCCAATTTAAATTGGCGTCTTTCAGTGATAACTGACAACGATGAGGATGACTTGAATGATCTAGTACGAAACTGGAACAAATTAAAGAACAACAGTTGTGCTCGGTGCAGGTCGATAATTGATAGTCTGTGACAGACATAATATATGACGCCATCGTGCACATCATTCATTGTAATAAAACTCATAACCGTACGTTTGCCAGTTGCAGTTGCTTTGAATTTACTCGGGGTTATCATCAGAAAGTGACGTCATTATCATCATTGGCCTTGTCTTTGCAAAGGTGTCTCTGTGCAGGTTTTCAACTGAAATTTTGCATAGGTGGCATAGCCCACTCTGTGAAGTGGTTCGGAATTACACGTTGTGGATTGCAGTCCAAAGCCCGACTGCAGTCCACACCCAAATGCATGTACCAGCTACAGTGACATCTTTCATGTCAGCACAATACAGCTGCCTCTCGCGTACTGGAGACAGTTGCTATTTCTCTCTGCCCCCCCCCCCCACACACACACCCCATACACTTTCTTTATCTTTACGGTACCGTACTTTTGAAAACGAAACTGTGGCATCAGGGTTAGGTTGCATAAAGAAGTTTACCTCCTAGTCGTTTGACGCGAGGTCTAAATCTTGACGAGAAACTCTTGTTTTAATTGTGAACATTACACGATTTGAGGTCTTAAACATTAGGCTACGCATTAATTTGTCGGTTCGCAAACTGTGACCTCGCCATGTGCTGTGAAGGCACACCACTGCATCAACGTCAAGGCAGCTAAAGGGATACAGGACCTAGGTTTCATCCCCTCCATTTTGGAACGCAGCATGCTCACTGGTGACAACGACAGGTTGTAAATTATGGTTCAGAACATGCCAGTCGTTTTTCGTGCCCCATTTACATGATCAGCAACAACAGCAGTAGGTCCACTATGAACAGCAACATCCACTTTATTATGTACTTGGTAGACAAGAGTCCTCGATCCCTATCCCTTCAAGTCTACAACAACACAGTACGGTACAGCCATCTCTCTGGACTAGAGCACTTCCAATGCGAGCGCCGCCATCGCCATTGTGAAAGGGAGAGTGAGTCGGCAGTTCTGATGAATGAAAACGGCGATAGGGCTGCTGGCACGGGCAGAAGACACGGTTGCCATGGTGACATATGAATGGAGATCGATACCAAGGCCGGTGTCGTTTTGTCGCGTGGCACCAGGGGCGGACCCCTGACCTTTGACTCAATCACCCGAGAATTGAAATTGCTCGTTCTACCGTGGACATGAAGGATTTATTATTATTTTTTTTTTCATCTTGACATTCTTGGCGGTTTGATTTATTCTTTGATCATGGCACAGATCTGTTTTTCTTTTGGCCTGTAAAATTGTGACTGTAAAAACGTCTCAAGTTAACCCTTTAGTTGCGAACTCTCCAAAACTTATTTTTTTGTTTTCTTATTTAAAAAAAAATATTAATCCATATTTAACTACAGTTATAACAAATTTTCGGCTAACAGCTGAATCAACTAAATTCTGGTGTCTACAAAATTCCATTAAATGATAAACGAATACCACAGGTTTTGCAACTTTATCACTGGCGTGACAGTCCACTGTCGTTGATAATTCAGAGCTAGTTTTCAAAGGCTTAAAGGGCGAGGCGGAGTTACAGCTTATTATTTCAATAGAAAAGTAAATTGATACGACGAGTAAATTTTAGTTCCCAGTATCAACCCCCCCTCCCCCCCCCTCCACCAAAACAAGTATGCGGTCAGAAAATAAGCACAGGAGACTACTGTGACCGCATCAGTCAGACAACTCAAAAGCGAAGCAGTTCTTCTAACACAGGTTGATATTAACTGACAGCCATTGACATACAATATTAACTTCCTAGAGGTAGACAGCAATAGTACAGCATCAAAGACAACCCCATCTAATTAATAGTGGATGAATTGAGTGTTAGGAGGAGCCTAACCCTACCCCTCCCTAGCTAAACAGTAATAAACGTTTAACCACTTGCAATCTATGCTGAATAGGCCTAGATGATGCACATATTGAGTGTCCACTTTAGTGTCCAATAAACATCATCAGTAAAAGAATCTATTAACGGTTAGGCCTACTACAAAACCATAAACTGGCTTTGCTGGCTGTCATTGCCAATTAGGACACAGGAACTTTATTAAACCTTCTGCACTAACAATTTTTTCCTTTGATGAAGTTGACTGGATTATTCAGGGTTTGCGATAGTGTTATTTTAATGTATATCCATTGAATTCCGTCACTGTATTCCCTTTTCACATTACCCTTTGAATGTGGTGTATATCATATGCCTCAGTGTGATCAGAGCATAAACATGTCATGTTCAAACCTGTATTTAAATTATTGTGATATCCTTTCATAGCCTTTGAATTGAAAATCAGTTATCTTTAAAATTATTCAATGAAATGAAGGACGTCGCGTGTGCAAATCATTGAATACATAATATTAAATTGACAGAGATATCTAAATATTAAATTTGACTTTTTCTGTTCTGTAAGAGATAGTGGCTATCAATGTAATCTGAGAATATCATGTATTTCTTGTTTGTTTCCTGTACTGAAATGCAAATTTATCCTCTGATGTTATGACATAGATTTTGCATAGACACTGTGTACATGATATCTGATACGCGACATTGTGAAAATCTATATTCAAGTAAACTGTGATATGACCAGAAACAAGCAAGACAAATTATACAGACTACAGATAGCACAATACCCAAATGTGAAGTGTCAAATCACTGTTCCAATTGGCAAAATATTCTTGGGCAACAAAGACCCCTCTCCCCCCTCCTCCAATTTTTAATGAATGACCTACGGTACTTAAAAATTCAGGAGCCAGGGTTTTTCTGAGGGTGTCCTTTTCTCAGCAGTGGAGAAATTCAATGAAATGATTTTAAATCCAGCACAATGCTTTTAATTACAAACAAAATGAACAACAATAATCACCCATAGCCTCTTTTACTTTTAGCAAATCACATTTGTGAGTTAAGGTTAATTGACAGTTTACGTAATGAATCAGTAGGTAGTTAAAGAGTCTAATGTATGCTCTGCTGATTATGTTTGTTTGACACAGAGCCACTTGTGAACCTCATGGACATAATCTGAATTACGTTGTAAATATGCACATCTCAGGAGAGGGATAAAAACACATTGGAGAATATTTTTTATTTCAGTGTTTCTGGAGGTGGATCTGACTATATTTTAGAGGGGCGTGGGACTTCAGAATGAGGCGTAGGGATTTTTTTGTAGAAATCATAATTTCATAGTGTATTTTAGCTTAATTGTATAGGTAAACTGTTGTTTGTTTATGTCATGTTGGTGGTTAAAACATCGAACTTAACAGATGCACGACTTTAATGGTTATTCGCAATCACACTGGTTGTGCACGTTCCTGTTCGCTGGACACAAGCGTTGAGGTTGGGTGCAAGTTTCTTAGAAAATTGAAGTGGGGCAGGGGATAATAAATGTTAAGAAACACTGATTTATATATAATATTTAATAGTGGAGCCGAATAGTGAATGTCAATTTCATTGCTGTCTTTTCAGTCTGATGCGAAGATGGTCTTAGACGTTATAGCGCGGATGGAAGATACAGAGCCCTTTTCAGAAGAACTGCTTGCAGCCATGAAAAGATTGTGGGTGGATTCTGGTGTACAAGAGTGCTTAGGTCGTGCGAATGAGTACCAGCTCAATGACTCTGCCAAATAGTAAGTCCACCATATTTTTTTAGAGAAATTGTATATAATCTGCATTTAATAGTTACACCAAGTTTGTGTGTTTCTGCACTTTAAAGAGTTTTATTTCTAAAACTTTTTTTTTTATTGTGAACTCGCTTGGGAGCTTAAAGTTCAATAGGTGGCAGTGACCTCAAAAATATTGTTTTTGTTGATGATATTTTAAGTGATTTTCATGTTGTGTTGACTTCATCTTCATTCCTATATTTTCCTTCTCCTCTTCCATGTCTTATTTGTTCTCTTTCATGTCTTTTTTTACTCTTCTATCTTTTTCTACCTTCTGTCGGCTGGACTTTCTCTTTTCTAACTTCTCACTTACCTGGGGCTCTAAGTAAGTTCCTCACATGTCTCTCCACTATGTACACTCTTTATGTGTGTTGCTGGTATTGTCACAGAGACAATTTATATGTATCTTTGGCTATTTTATGGTAGCTTTTACTTTTTTAATGAATGCAAAATTTGCAACTAGATTTATATGCATGTCATTCAATACATGTACTAATTTGCATTTTTGTTATTTCTTCTCCAGCTTTTTAGATGACTTAGATCGTTTAGGTGCAAAAGATTACATGCCCACAGAGCAGGATATCTTGCGAACCAGGGTGAAAACCACTGGGATAGTTGAAGTCCATTTCTCTTTTAAAAATTTAAATTTCAAGTGAGTACTACTATTTGATGTTTAGTATTCTGTATAGTGTGATAACTGAGTATTCAAATTTGAACTACTAGATACAAAAATTACAATCATTAACAAGCCAAACATGTTTCTTTGCCTCCTTGAAACTCTCATGAGGAATTATTGTCTGTCCACTGTCTTACATTTTTATGACTAGTCGTTGCAAACTTGTACAGTAAGTACCATCACATGATTTGTCCACCAACTATGCATATAACATATAAGTTCTAAGTAGATAACAATTTCAATGATATAAAGATAGAGAGTAGCATGTACATTGATTAATTATTTGAGCAAGTGAGTATAGTACATTTCGTTTCCTTGGGGGCAAAGTGTAGTAATTATTTCAGCCATTGCCTTCAGTGTCATGAGAGTGATGTAAAATAAGATTTTCCATTATTTAGTGGGATTGAATTATCTTGAATCCTGGTTTTTTAATTTTCTGGTCCCTTACCATGTTTACTGTGAACTGTAATTTTATCCTCCATATTGTCCTCAGATTATTTGATGTGGGAGGCCAAAGGTCAGAACGAAAGAAGTGGATACACTGTTTTGAAGATGTGACGGCCATTATATTTTGTGTTGCTATGAGTGAATATGACCAAGTCTTACATGAAGATGAAACAACAGTAAGTTTCTGCAACTCCAATTGATAATCAAATTGTTGAAGAATCCACAACCTCAATTAATTTTTGAAGTGGTTTTATAAAGTACCGGTGTAACAGGCCAAAATATACCCCCCGCCCAGAATATACCCGGGGTTAAACTGGCCTAGCCCAGAATATCCCCCGGGGTATATTCTGGGCTAGGCCAGTTTATACCCCGGGGTTACTTTGGGCTAGGCCAGACTATACCCCCCCAGTCCAGATTATACCCCCTGCTTTTTCTTTAAAAACAAGTCAAGACCACAGTTTATTTCAGCCTGTTCTTCATCACTGTCATCAGATATCATATTAAGACATACATGAACACATTCTTGACACCAACAAGTCATAATGCAATTTAGAGAAAATAATAATAACAGTTTATTTCAGCCTTAGTTTACTTTGGTGTACATACATAGGCCTACATTCTCGACTCCTGTAAATCATGATACATTTTAGAAGGAACAAACATGCCTTAAAATGCATTGATATACAAAAGAGTTGAGTATCCATTCAAACTGACATGATCAGACTTCAGCATTAATTTCACTCGTGAGTGTTGATGATATTATTATTATTATTATTATTTTGATAGTTAGTTGGCCATGAGTAAAACATGCATTGTATTTTTTGTTATAATGATGTAGAGAGAAAAGGCCAGAAAAGAACACACAGAAAAAAATAACAATGATAATCCAACTGACAGATAGTGCAATTCCATCATCCAGCAGATATAAAACTAAATAGGCACTTAATATTTGCGACTGATGAACTCCACCTGTCCAGATCCACTTGAAACATTACAGAATGCTAACCAGTAATAATGATAACAATAAGAACACGAAATCATGTTATTTACTCTTGAAAATATAGAGAAATATCAATATCAGAATCATCATCATCATCTTGGAAATTGCAAAGATATGAGAGGGAGTGTAAAAATGGCAGCGTATGCTTACAAATCATTCTAGAATTTATAAGCAGCAATGTATGTGTATCAACTATATATAAAAAACGTGTTAAATCTTTTCAAATATTCAAGTAGAACTGGACAGAAAGCTTTAGTGAAATACTAAATAGCCTTGACAGTTGTGTAGGCCGACAGAGTAAGTCCACTGAGACAAAAGTAGTGCATTATAAAAGGTAATAAGATCTATAGCATGTTGAGGCAAAATTCAATGGATCATGTTACATTAACAGTATTTCTTGTTAGTGAGTATTATTCTTTGATAGGTTATTTGTAGAAAGATATACATTTCATGTACATTACGGTTTAAGACACTGGATTAGTTTGCAAGGTATTTGAAAGATTGAACTTATGTGTTATAACTTATAGTGAGTAAGGGAATGTCACTCGCGAGTGAAATGAAATAAAAATAAAAAAAGAAAAGACCTTGTCCGTCTTTACCTTCCTAAACTTAACACGTCCCTTGCCAAGGGATTTAACAACTGTGTATTTGTACACAAAAAAATATTTAAAATGACTTCATTTTTATGAGTCCGTTAATTATTTCATCCATTGGGACTAAGTGTATGTCAGTGCCAAACAAACAGTACCGTGCAAATTTTACTCAATGGCAACCAACTACAAAAACAACTACAACATGCCAACGAACGTGAGTGACACTAATCCAGTGCCTTAAACCATGAGCTACATAAAATGTATACATTTCTACAAATACGCTATCAAAGAATTTACTAACAAGACATGTTCATGCAACATGATCCATCGAATTTTTGCCATAACATACTATAATTACTTTCTGCAATGCACTGTTGTCTCAGTGGATTTAATCTGTCATTTTACATGACTATCAAAGCTACTTCGCTAAAGCTTTCAGTCCAGTTCTACTTGAATAGTTGAAAAGATTTAACACATTATTTTTTACGTGTACTTGGTACATATACACATATATTATTGCTGCTTATAGATTCTAGAATGATGTGTAGGTCATTTTTATATTCCCTCTTATCTTTGTATTATTCCAAGATGATGGTGATTCTGATATTGATTATATTCTCTTTATTTTCAAGAGTAAATAAGATGATTTGGTGTTCTTATTGTTATTATTGTATATTACTGGTTAGCTTTCTGTAACGTTTCAAGTGGATCTGGACAGGTTAAATTCATTATGTGAAACAATTTTATTATGTATTTAGTTTTGTGTGAAGTATTTAATGTCTGCTGGATGATGGAATTGCACCATCTGCCAGTCCAGTTGTTAAAATGTTGTTGTTGTTTTTTTCTCTATGTATTCTTTTCTGGCCTTTCTCTCTGCATCAGTGTAACTTTATATATAGATCTAGTTGTTCCGACATATCAAGCACATTTCTGATTTTCAAAAATTATAATAAGATTCAGATAACTTTACACTTATGAGTCTTATAATTAGTTCATACCTTGCCACTAAGTATATGTTAGTGGTGCCAAACAAAAAAATTACAATACATGTTTAACTCATGGTCAACTAATTATAAAAAAACCAAAACAATAACAATACCAACGGACACAAGTAAAATTAGTGTTAAAGTTTAATCATATCAGTTTCAATTGATTTTCAATCCTTTTGTATATCAATGCTTTTTAAGCATGTTTATGTTCTTTTAAATGTATCATAATTTACAAGAGTCAAAAATGTATGCTTCAATATGATATCTGATGACAGTGATAATGAACAATTCAAACTAAAGTTGAAATAAACTACGGTCTTGACTTGTTTTTAAAAAAAAGTAGGGGGTATAATCTGGACTGGGGGGGTATAGTCTGGCCTAGCCCAAAGTAAACCCCGGGGTATAAACTGGCCTAGCCCAGAATATACCCCGGGGGATATTCTGGGCTAGGCCAGTTTAACCCCGGGTATAGTCTGGCGGGGGTATAATCTGGCCTGCTGCACCGGCTTGCCGTTATTGCCCACCATACCAAAAATTTTGTAACATACTTATTTGCTGTGTAAATTGGGGACATTTTAATAATCTGATGATAATTCCACATGTTTTAGTGTGGATGGTTGTAAATAGTTTACACCAAATACTAACCCTTGCCCTTGACTGTGGTGTGGGATTTACACTGTATGTCCCAAAATCAATGGTGTGAATGCACTGTAAATATACATGATATGTTCTCAAATTGACAGTTTGAATATGAATGTGCTGTTAACATTTGCCATACTTCCTACTAAAACCATGTAACCTGTAAGTTCATGCACTTAAAAATATTTTTTTAGCATATGGTGGGGGAAAACATGAAGTACTGAAAGTGTTAAAATATGTATCTTATAGGGCAACAGGGGCAACCTGTACTTGTTTTTCATTTCTGCCATCTAACAGTAGATTCACTTCCACTTTAGTGCAGTGTTATGTCATAGGCCCATTTCTGTTTATCTCAGTGCAAAAAATGCAAGTACATGATACTGGAGCAGATGACGGTCTGCATATTACACTGTACATGCCTCCATTATGTAAAAATGCAACATTGACCAAATAAAATCTCAACTTGATTTAGCATGGAAACCTCCAACAACAGCATTAACATGAAATTTAATGTTAACCACAGCAAGCTATTTTTCATAACACAATAAGGAGAAAGATCAAGATCCTCTACATGTTTGTGGATAATTAAGTAGCCTAATGACAATCTTGAATCTGTGAATATAAATAAATAACCAAGGGTGGACCAATTATAGAGAGCAAGTGAAGCAGTATTGTAGAAGAGTGAAACGTTAGGAGAATAAAAATTATCTCAAAGGGAAAGGATGGAAAACAACTTGATGAAGATGAGGATGGCATGTCTGTGAGCTATATTATTTAGACAGTATTATCTGTAATATTAGAGTATCCATAACAGAGTATAATAATAATATTGCACTGTAAATTTCACTTCCCAGAATCGAATGCAGGAGAGCTTGAAACTATTTGATTCCATCTGCAACAACAAATGGTTCACAGAAACCTCCATCATCCTGTTTCTGAACAAGAAAGATCTATTTGAGGAAAAAATAAAGAAGTCACCATTAACGATATGTTTCCCTGAATACACAGGTAAGTAGATATTTGCGAAGACATAAGTATATAATATATATATATATATATACAGTCAGGAATAAATTAAGTGTTTGCTATGCATGAAAATCATATTAAAATATTAATATATATTCAGAATGATTTTTCTAAGCCTTTTGGCTGAATTGGATTTTGTTTGCACATTTTTTTTAGGGTTAGAGTAAGATTAGGTTAGTTTACTGGCCACAATGAGCTTGTCCTTGGCAACAGTAACTTTTTTTGCAGATACACCTCAAATTTGTGAAGAAATCCTGTCGCGAGCAATTTGGCGACATAGACCAAATAGTCCTTAGCTATTTTGAAATTTGCAACTCTGACTGTAAATTTGACCTTAACTTCTTTGGTGATCACCAAACAATGTAGCTGCACATTAACCAATTATATAATCACATATATATTATTTATATGTATGTATGTGAAGATATCAATGTATAAATATGAGTGGTTTTCAGTTAGTCATTTTTTAGTGCCTGGTTCTCTCTGTTACATCTGGAACCAACTTCTGAGTCCGCCTACAGAATATTAATGAAATGATGTATTTGGTGAATGAATTCACGTGGACAGCATTTTTGTCTAGCTTCTTAACAACAGATTTGCGAGTAAGATGTTTGTATTTTTTGTTTCATTTCAGGGAAACAAATGTATCAAGAGGCCTCTGCATACATTCAGGCACAATTTGAAGCTAAAAATAAAAGCTCAGTGAAGGAAATTTACTGTCATCAAACTTGCGCTACGGACACTAACAACATTCAATTTGTGTTTGACGCCGTCACGGATGTCATTATTGCAAACAACCTAAGGGGTTGTGGTCTTTACTGAACTCATTGTTTCATCCGTACATTTTCTGTTTGTTTGACATACAAGGATAGAAATTTGAATGAATGTCATTCTGAGATAAACTACAACTGGAAAACGACTCATGAGCATGTGTGGCAGACAACATAGCAGGATTGTGAAACTCCAGTTTCATTATGGAATAATTAAGATGAACTCTACTGTTCAAGCTTGTTCATGGAGGATGCTGTCTCCTGATGGAAACAACTATGTGCTCCCAGCCATCTGAACACAGTGTGTTTGATTCATTGTGATTCTTTACAGCAAATATGGATGGTAATTTTTCTCTGTTCATATGTTACGAAACTAAGTAAAATTTTGAATGAAAGCTAGTCTGTGACAGTCTGAAGTCAAACTTTTTTTTTCTCAAATGTGGCATGCTTTGCAAAGAGGAAGCTTCCGATAAGGAAGGGATGCATTTCTGAAGAAAGAAAGCATGCAAAAGGCACAAATTAGTTAACATAATTATGTGTTTGAAATTAGCTCCTTTTCTTGTTTTGTTCTTTATATTTCTGTTTATTGTCACATAGATCATAAGTGCAGATGTAAAGATATAACATTCATACATGCCACAGAGCCTGTAATGACAAGGTTAATAGCTGTGATTTTGCATTTCAGTTGAGACAGTTTCTCTTCACTGTTTCAAACACACAGAATGTTTACTGATTTTGCTCAGACAGAACCTGTGTTCGACATTTAGTCTGCTGGAATCGGTTTCTTATCCGACTGACAATCTGAAAGATCTGAAATATTGTTGGAAAGATTCATCTTGTTGAGCAAGGTGTGGGTTTGCGTTCTGGTAGATTTCCCAGAAATGAAAAAGAGGAAGATACAGTTTTTACTCATAAATACACTTAAGTTTTTTTCACAAACTTGAAAATGAAGAACACTATTCTTAAGAGTTTTATTTCATTATTTTTGTATTGTACCTGACACCACAATTCCCGTGTCAAAATTTCATGAAACATTTGGTATTTCCTTAGCACGCTATTAAAATTAAGTAATTTAAATTATGAAACTACCGATTACATCACATTAGCACATTTATGTGAAATGCATGAAACATGCTGTTCATAATATTTTGAAGATGTTACATTATTTCCTGATTTCATTTCTTCTACATTTGCTCATGGTAATGTAAGTGCTTAAGAACAAGTTGTTCTCATTTATGTATTGTGTGCACTTTACTTTACAAGACGGGTGAGATTCATTTTTCCCAGGTCTTGGGTACGGTATTAATAATTTACTAAATGCTTTTTTCTGTGCTATACATAGGAAAATAATTTTTTTTTCAGTAATTATTTTAGCAGACCATTTATATCATGGCCTTTACCAAGTTCATAGTGTAAACATTAGAAATTCAGTTCAGTGAAATCCCTAATTTGGTGTTCTGGATTTTAAGCAGAAGATTATCACAAATATGATAAAATTTGCTTCCTGTCTCAGTTACACTGAGATTTGACAGGTGTAGAAAAAGCTGAGTACTTTGTACTTGTCAGACCAATTACTGGTGAACACTATGTACGAGATGTCTGATTGTGAAAATGTAATCTAGTCAGAGTTTAATTGCTCAAAAGCTTGTTTTGATCTTTTCCAGTAGTAGGATGCTAATTCTGTCTCAATGGAAACTTTCCTGGCTTTCTTTTTTTGAGCTGTTGAAAACTTTGGGACAATTAGTTCATGCATGATTAAATAATAATTTTGTAAGTAATCTGATGTGGAGGAAAATGCAACCACTCATCTTTTTTCCAGGAATATTGAGTTAGATATAATAATAAAATAATACTCTCCCAACTTGCTAAATCGTATGGAGGGGTTGATTTTAAATTTTGGCTTTATCAATTGTGAAATTTAGGACAACACATTTGCCAGATTTATTCTGGATTTAGTTGTTAGTTTATAAAGATGTAGTGCATGACACGGATGGAGATATTCCTGTAACATATTACAGTATTTCATCACTACACTCACTGACTAAAAATTGCTCTATACAGAAATATCGTGAGAAATGTGGAAGTGCTGGTTTGTTGAATGTGTTTCATTTTGCATAAAATATGAGAGTCAGAATTTACCATGAAGAGAATATTCCATAACTTATTAATTTTAGATCAGTTCCTTTTGTCATTGTTTCACGTAAAGAATGTTCAACCAGGCTGATTCTGCCTTACCCAATGAGTTGCATCTTTATTTAATGTGAGTTTAACAATTTAAATGATCAGACGACAAATGTTTCTTCGAAATATTAGGAAAACAGTTCTATAGCTAATTTGTGGCTAATTTTGTATTTCGATGAAATTTTCTGGCAGCTGTTCAAATTATAGTATGAAATTTATTAGTGTGCAAGCCCTGAAACATATTCTAATGGCCAAAATTCTTCATAAATACACTCTAAAACAAAATGTTATATTAAGAAATTTAAACGATTGTCACTGAAAAGTAATATCTATTTGATAATAGCACTTCATCAGCCTGAAGACAATACCTGCCAGCATACTTCGAGAAAAGTAGCATTAAATGGTTTAAAGTTTTTCAAGTTGCAGTAACATTAAGCATTTTGACTGGTAGATTTTGGACATCAATGATATCATAAACTATGCATACTGGATGCTGAGAGACTTCTTGAACTTTTCAGCAGAAATCGGCAAAATTTAAAGCTCTGAAATCACAGAGGGAAACTAAAGAAATGGTACTGCTGAACAAAGTAAAACGTTAAAAACGTAGATTTAGTGTTGTCATTTGAAGTTGAAGAATTTTCAGCATTTCGGTTCTAAATCACGCTTGACAGACAGTTTTCTTCCAATTAGTCCATTTCATTTCATGTTTTGCCTCTTTATATTTTCTTCTTCTCAGTTTCCTCTCTGGGGTAAAAGAATGAATCCCAAACTCAGTTCTCTCTGTAGCTCGTTTGTGCATTCCCTGTTTCCAGTAATCTGTACACTTATCTAGGGTGCCCTATTACCACTCACATGAAGCTTACATCAAACTAAAACCTGGGAGCTCCAGGTTTTATTCACTGCGTATAGCAATTTTAGTTCGAAACTACATTAATTGTAAATGAAGAGTTTCAACACAATATACATGTATAAGGTCTTTTTATACTAAATTTTTTGTTAATATTTGGTATTGTTTATTTCTAGATGTATATTAAGTTTTGTTCTGTTTTTAATTTGACTACTCCATTTTATAATCACATATCATCACCTGGAGACTGAAAACCTTGTTTTGTTTTCCTTGTTACTTATACTTTGATTTTGTAATATTTATTTGATGAAAATATCGAGGAATAATTGTTATCAGTTATTAAAGTCACAAACAAATGACTTGGGTAAGAGTTCATCAGTCGTTAATTGAATCACTTTAAAAACCATCAGCAGTTTCTGATATTTGGCAAATAGATGTTATACTAAATTTAGCTGACAATGACTCAGTTACGTCACACTCACCTTTGGCAGAGGATCATATGAAACATTCTGACGCATTCACAAAAGGACAATAGCAAGACAAAGATATTTTAGAAGACAAATCACTGTTTGTTCTGTTTTGTTTGAGTATGAGAGGTGATAAAGAACAAAAAAACCGTGATGTGTCTTAATAGGTTAGAGCAAGAAAGTTTTTGGAGTTAGTATTTCTATTCATTTATTATTTTTTCCATTTTTGTTTAGCGTGAGCACAAACTTTATGGATGGAGTTGAACGCAATTTAAAAAAAATAGTACAGAATACTTTGTTGTCTATGTCTTGACTTGCACACAAGAATGTTTTCTAAATTTCATTTTACCATTGAACTGTCACAGTTTGAGTTTGCAAGGAAAATACATGTTGCCGTTTCATGTCCTGTATTTATATTTTCTTGCAATGTATGAATGAGTCTTGCACATTAAATATTACTGTTGGGGAGGGTTAATGACTATAATTAATCATATTTTTGTGAAAGAGCTCGTCACTGAGGAAGTACAAAAATAAACTTCCTCAGACATTGATGAAGAGAACTTGTATCTTTATTCTTGTGGCTGCGAATGGTTAGAAATGCACTGTGCATGGTGTGAGTGATTAGTTCAGTGTGATTGATATTGTAACCTTTTTCATAATCAAGTGTACATGATATGACATGATATGATATGATCAGGATTTTAAAATAAAAAATCACCATAAAAATATGTTTCGTTTGCCTGCTTGACTGTGCACACCATAAATGAATTTCGTTTTACTTAGAATGCTCCCCATGTGCAGTTATGAGTGCATGTTTATATTTGATGTGGCTGTCATAACACAGTTTTACAATTGAATGCTTCAACTTGTACATTTTTGCACTTCTTTATCATATTTCAGTTAATATATTTGTTTGTATTATCATTATGTTAGAATTTATTCAATGTTTTTCATTATTTATTATTTTACTTATGGAGAGAACACTTTGAATAAACTAAAGATGGTACACTAATGAAAAACATCATGTACCAAAAGATATTGTTGTGAATCTCATCATCTTTGATTTGTTTCACATAATTGTCTGTGTGCCTGCATTTTACAAATGTAAGATATGTATGGGTGGACAGGTGTGCAGAGCTGGTCAAGAATTGTTTCACATTTGATTTAAGCATTTTTACAGATTTTCATAGTTATATTTTTAATGTCTTATTCATGTTGGTACTTTTGTGTTTGTAATTTTATGTGTTCACACATAAGAATCTCAATCTGAGTTAGCAACAATCATCATTTGTTCGAGATTTCTTTCTGCACTCCTGACTCTGAACAGAAATCATAAGACTAGCCAGACCTGAGGCTGGTCAAGACTGAGAGGCCTGTGTGCAGTGAGAAACCCTTTTTCTTTGTTGTTGCTTAATCCAGTTCTAATCTATGGTAACTAGATGTAATCCTCCATGAACAGAAAATTAATCAAGGAAACATATGAACAAGAAGTTTCTGCTGCAATAAATTACATTTATTGTGCAGTAAAGTTTAGTCCGTGAGTGAGTTAAATGCCAACAGTTTTGACTTACTAGAATGTTATGGAAATTTGCAAATTGTAACATTCTCATGTACAGCAGTTTTACTGTAGGAAAGTAACTGCCAGGAATACATTTGATCTGAATCTGTTCCACATTAGAGGTTAGCTGTACAATTGATTAGTAGTGGTTACCGTTTATCTTTTGTGCACAAATTTTTTACTCATCCTAAAAGATCTGTTGGAGTTGATGGCAATGAAGAGACAATAATCAGGCTAATCTTGCTGTATTATTCTTGTTTAACAGTTGTTTGCTCATATTTTAAGTATTATCATCAATTTCAAAAGTAGAACTCATCTGATGGGCACAAATCCATCTGTTTAGTGACATTAGATGAGAAATTATTATTCGGTGACAAATGGTGTTTACATTTGTTCATGTTGCTTTATTTACAACTGAAGAAGTTAATAACTTAATGAAGAGTACATGAAATTAAAACATTGTGTTTCCAGTATTCAGAAAAAGAGATGTTCAAAAGTGATGGGCACATATCAAAATTTGGAAAGCAGATGCTAACTGATGATGAGACCTACCCCAGGTAAAGACAGTGCATAGTGGTTATTCACTAGAAAGTGTTCCATCCAAATAAAGATGAATTCTTGGAAGACAGTGAGACATTCAACTAGTAGATCATTGTTTGCAAACATCAGCACAAAGTAAAATCTTTCCTGCAAGGAGCATTAGAAAGCAAAATACTGCAATGATAGAAAAAAAAACAACAACACATTGGAATCTAGAGGTGAAACACTGATCTGGAATTTGTTTGGAAATAAATGTAATGTTGCTCCTGAGTAACGTCATCATCCATTTCTCTTTGGACAACTTCTTACAAGCATATTAGGATATGCCAGAGGGGCTATTGTATGGTAATAAAAATATTTTGCATTATATTTCCATAGCATTGGGCCTTTAAAAGGTCAGTGTCAGTGGTGATTTCAATAAGAGTCGGCAGTGTGTAAGATATTAAACACTCCACACAATTTCATCTGCAACGTAATTCGTGAGGACTTCAGTCTAAATAAGGTACATGTACATGTAATAGTTACTAGCTTCGCACTGATATTGCTAACACATCTATGTCTCTTAAAATCACTGTAGTCTGACTTTATCAGAAAGCTGTTGGTTTCAGCACTTGAAGTCAGTAATGTTGGCAACCAGTTTTTAATGCAGTCGTTATTTATTACTTTATGGACAATGGAAAAGCTAACATTATAGGCTAAGGTAGTGCTGGATGTTGCATGGGGAGCCAGGTGTAGCCTACGTCTATTTGTGGGACAATGGACAATTAAGTTAGATGTTAGCCAAATGAAAAGATCACAAAAGATTTTATAGCAGGATATTAGTGTATGTAGGAGCCATTTTGTTACTCGTAATATATGTGTTGGTTCCAAGATCACTTTCCTTTATGAGGAACAAATAACCAATGTTTCACACACTTTCTCATTCACTCACTCCCGTTTTTTCCCAAAATGAACAGCCCATCTTGTTCTCTTCTGTCACTTGTAACTTTCACTTGGAATAGGTCATCATCCGTCATGTCTATGTCTATAGTGAGAATGAGAGATCACGTGAGTGCAGATTTAATGTTTGACATTTGCATGGTCTGATAATTTCATTCATTAGTGCCAGTAAATTGCAACACTCTTGATTTGTTGTTACACCATTATGATTTGAAGATGTCAGGATGATATTTTTAAAATGTTAAAAGTGCAGTGATAAAATAACTGTCGATTACTTACAATTTCCATGATTAGTTTCAAATTACGTTTGTTGGTTACATAGGAAAGGATAGTTTTCTTCTTCTACTTTTTTTTTTTTAATCTCTCTCAACAATGGCACCAAGGAAGTACTGGAGAGTATACAGCGACAGACAAGAGATTAATTAGTGACAGTCCATTCAGGGAATTTAGAATAAATCGTTCATGCTTTCTCAGTAGTCAAACTGATTCAATGGACTGATTCTCAAATTTCACCCTGACTTACTCTCAATTTCATAAAGAATTTAAAATATGTGGAGTAACAGTTTTATTTAAAATTAAACATTTTTTGGGCTCTAAAAGAGATACAGCATGCTTACATTTTCTTCTGATTTATGGGGCTTAGCTGGTAAGCATTAACAAGATACAGGGCACTGTGACTTTGACAGCTTACTCAGTTACTGACAAAATAGTAGGCTGAATGAGAGATGAAATGTTCACTACAGAGATTATACAGGATCAATTAACTAGCACTGAAGTCATTTTTATTATTTTTTTGACATTTTTTTGTTTTCTAAAGAGAAAGTGCAAACTTGATATTTAACTGTGCAGGAAGACAGTTAACACATTTCGCTGGGTAAAACTGAGATAATGATGAACCATGATCTAAGAAGAACCGTTATTTTGTCAAATTCACTTTGTGTCATTTTGTAACACAATATGTCAATGACATCTCAGCAGAGCCCAGTTTTTGAAATGGAGATTTGTGCTAGATAACTGATGATTCTATAGAAAATTTGGTTACTGTGCATTACTATGATATATCAATATGCATAATTCTCAAGCTTAATGTGTGATCTATTGTTCACTTTGTTTATGTCTGTGTATATTTGTTGGTCAGTTATGTTTGTGACTGCACTTATAATCTCATATCTGACAGCTTTTGTCATATTGCAAACAGAGTATGAAACATTCTTGGTGAATTCAAAATTTCACAGGATTTTTACAGCATAAAAAAAGTAACACTAAATTCCTACATGTTCCATTTCGTGCAGAGTTAGTGCTCAATTCATGAAAATAAAAATGTTTTCGGGGCAGTTAAGCTGAAAAGAAGAAAAAATTACCACAGTAGGGTGACTGTGAAACAGGGTTTTGGGTGTTCTCATCCCTTCAGAAGCAGAAAATCTCATGACCTCAAGCTGGGTCGGGCTAGAAGAATGTAAAAAAATAAAATTGCCTGGAAATGTTTAATATCTCGCTATTTCTGTGTGCATACCATGAAATGAAATTATGCATGAAGCCAAAGTGAGGCTATGGCAATAAGAGAACTAGAGAGTATAAGTGACCAGAAAAACAAGAGGAAATGGCGACCTTAATAGGAGGAAACTAGCAACTGCACCTGTCTCGCTTTCATGTTTTCAATGATAAGCTGATTGGTCCTGTGCTTGTACCGGTAATCAGGATTGGCTTACTTGAAACATAAGTATTGCTCAAAAGTAAACGCATATATAATATAATGTTTGACTTTAAACAACTATTGCATTTCTGTCCTTAGCTCATGATTTGAAATGCATTGTCAGTTTGTAGATCCCATTTCAATCACAAAATCTCTGCAGGAGTTACAAGATGTAAATTCCACATTTGTTTATTAAGCTCACTATATTTTATTACTTACTCTTATTTCATTTGCTCAAATTTTACATAAATGCCCCATATGGTTTTTTATTCCCAAATCCAAAACTGAAAGTAACAGTGTTGTAGAAATAAACAGTATTGGTACATAAGTATTTGATTATAAGGACCTTAGGTTATCATAGGATGAACTGAAGTAAAGCAGAAAAACGTAAGTGCGCTAAAAGGAGTTTCATTTGAGATACATGTAGTGTATTCTAAAACTAATGGTGTAATTTCGATAAGCATAAAAAATTGTGTTGCCCACCTGATAACTGAATGATACTCTTGGTAAACAATTAGATAACTGATTCCAGCATTATAAATGAATAAGTTCCAGACGAACAGTTTGCATCAAACAGTCATTGCACTTTCCCTTTTTTATTTACCTCTTCTGATAAATACCAGTAGCATGAATTGCTTGATTGTGAGCTTAAGTCATGTATAAAAAAAGAGATCAAAAAGAAAACTTGATAAATCATTGCATGTTATTCTACCAAGGAAGTGGACAGGGGATTAAAAAAATGAAACAAACTTAGGAGTGGAGGGAAAGAATTCAAACAGAAAGATAGTGAGATAAAAAAAAAGCTTCAAGAATCTAAGCTTCAAGAATGAAGGCTGCCCACATGAAAAACAATGTATTCATTTCAAGATTTCCAGCCCTTTGAACAGTCAAACTCTGATAAGTTAAGATTCAAACCGTTGAAGCTGGTAGTCTAAATGTTAGTGATAAACAAAGCTGTCAAATATAAGATGTTTTATACACAATTTATATGTTATGTACATGTATTTGATATTTCCTTATCAATTTCATATTTGGTGTATGCATAGACTGTAATTTTTAACAAAATGTTCTCCCCCCTCCATGAGAGATGGTAGTGTTTGTCTGTTAACCTATTCATGTCAAAATTTAATAATCATCTGAATTTATTGCGATTTGATTATTACACTGTAAGCTTGTTTGTAACATAAATGTCGGTGTAAATGATGTGATAGAAGATGAGGTAAATCTGAACATAATTGTGGGTGTTTGAGTCATGATGGGATGAGTGCAATCTTATTAATATTCATCATTATAACTATTATTATCTAGTCAAAATTTGAAATGGTAAGAAACTTCTTAATTTCAGCATATTTTCAGTGCAATTGTTTCTATATGTGTAGGTGTTCAACTATTCTTCAATTCACTCCTGCCTGTGAAGCATAGCCCGTGGGTCCATAGGAGACTTGAAATGAAACAACACAACACAAACCTTTGGGGTTGACATTAGGTGCTGGTTGCTTGTATCAACCAACAGTGGTTGACATTCAGTGCGCGGCTGCTTGCATCCGGCACTCCTCCTCACCCCTGTGTTCCTCTGGACCCTGGTCTGCACACTACTACTACTACTATACTATTACTACTACAACAACATCAGTATCATTTTCAGCAGGAAATAAACTCTCAAACTTTCACAAAAAAATAACGTTTTTCTGTCATTTTTTATTGCATGTGATGGCTTGCCTGAATATTTTTTAAATAATTCTGAAAATCTGTAGGGTTGCAGCAATGCTTGTAACAAAATAAAATGTGGCAAAAAAAAAGATTGCATGTTGTAAAATCCCACCTTTGAAAAAAAAAAAAACACAAAAAACTACTAGGCTGTAAATCACAAAGAATTTGCAAAGAAAGGGAAAACAGCATGCTTTTGGTTGTCAAAGACGAGGAGCCAGGTTAATCTGAATTGTGGTTATGAATGTTAACAATTAAAACAATATTGAAAAAAAAAAAAGATATGGGCTTCCAGCTGTTATGGGTTACAACATACCCTCTTATTTTTTTTTTTGCCACATTTTAACCTTGTTTTTCTGAAGTACATCAGAACTCCAATAGGGCCTAGCTGTGCTGAATTTGCTATCTCTTCATACTCAGATGTTATGATCTTAAATCTATGTTATGATCCATTGCTCTGAAGGAAATCGGCTCGCTCCAAGTTAACTGGACCAATTGGGCTCCGTGCTAAGGTAATCTAGTCACAATTAAAATTACCACCCCACCCCACAACTCCCACATCCAGCTCTATGTAGCAATATGAATAAGGTGGCAAATGTGTTAAGACCTCATTATCAATTGGATAAAACACAAAACAAAGCTGCTACATGCTGTACACAAAAACCTTATGTATAAATGGCAGGCTAATTGCCAAATTCAGAGTTATTTGCAGCCAGCATCTTTCTCATGCCTACATTAAACACGTTCTTCAAATCTTAAAGATTGTCCATGAAGCTTCACATCCCATTCAACATGCATAATGGCCCAAACTGGTGTGGACATCTGACTTCTTCAGATTGTACCTCAAGACTATCACTGCATTCTATTGCCTTTATCTCACAATCCCAAAAAGCATAATCTTCTTTATCTCTTTCTTTGAATCATTTGAGGATTTTTACATTAATGAGTTTAATTGTATGAGTTTGGGGTTTAATGATTCTGTTGTGTTTGAGATCTATTTACTTTTGTAGTATGTCAACAATTAAACATTCATGAAAATACTTAGCACAAGACAATTGGTCAATACTGTGCTGACCACTATAATATCAAACTTCAAGATCAAAGACACATTTTGAACCAATGGCTTAGATGGATTAAGACCATTAATACACGATGGCTCTTATCAAAACACTTGATCATACTGTAAAATATCACAGAGAGTGGATTTTTTATATTTAGGGTTTCAATTTATCATAAGCAGAAAATACATGTTTTGTAGACAATCATCTGCTTATCATTGCAGTTGAATTTATTCCCTTACTTGGATCTGTGTCCACAAAGGAAACACAGAAACAGCACTTGAAGAAAACTATGAAGCTGATGTGAAAGATCCAACAACAATGATCCACTTATGAAGACCAATTTGTGTGCTAAAAAACACAGTTTGTGAGAAAAATTAAATTCTGCATTCACAATACAAATTGCACAATGCATGCACGACTGCCAGTAACTTTTACCGCTGAGCAAAGTTTATTCTATTTTTTTCTTTTAAAACAAATTAGTCAAGTGCGATGGTCATGAGTTGGTCAAAGATTCGCACAAAACTGCCGGATGATTTAGCTAGAACTGTGCTTCAATAACCTGATAGTATTTAGACTGGTGAAATTAATCATCATGAAGTGAATGATTCATATTAAAGAGAAGCTACTGACTCCAACTTGCTACCCATCAGATTTGAAGAAAAAAAATATTAAAAAATGAGAGTGACAAATACAGACCAATACAATGCATATATACAAGAAAATTAACAGTGAAGTGCAGTACTTGATTTCTACTTCTTTATTTTTGTTCTCTTTGAATGAACACAATTTAAGATAATAGGATAACAGGTGACCAGAACAAGAGCAATGTGGTCACTTGCCAAAAGGTGCCCTTCTTTTCAATGGGCTCAGTGAAATACCTTAAATAGGAAACCATAGATACTTTTTAAAATAATCTAATGCTTAATGTGCTCAGGAATGGACAAGGTACTTGCAGGAGCAGTTTTGAAGCAATCGGACCATAAAAAAATAAAAATTATGAGAAAAAAATAGAAAAAATGGATGGTGTTATAGTGGTTCCTAAGAATGGTGTCTACTTTAATTTATTATATGGTAACAATACAACAAAACTCACTGGGTACTGATCAAGACAAATGTATGAGCTAACTAAATGCTGAATTGGAGGTCTCTAGCAACCTAAACTAAAAGAAATAATGAGTGATTTCAAAATGCGTTCCGTACACAAACTTTCGTGTCAACGGTATGGGGCCAAAAGGATGAACACTTTGAAGTCGATATATATAGAATTACTGCACGCTTCAAGCTGTTTTGCATGTGGTAAGGTCTTCCCTTCAAAATCTCAGAGTTTCTAAACCAAAGTGCATCCCTTGAATGTGCTAGATCATTTTGTTTTTGGTCCATCCACTATTGCGTCAACTTTTACCTACACAGGACGGTTTGTCGTATCGAAAGGTAAAGAAGGCTGTGACATCATACAATATTGAAAGGCAAGTTTGCCCTTTCGAGAAGCATATGTAAACATTTGAGAACTCCACGTTTGTGTGTTTCTTCACAGTAAGTCCACACGTTTTGGTGTCATCACATTTTCATATTTCATGTACGAAACGAAATGCGCGTTAACGATCATGTACAAAACGAAAATAGAGCTGAAATAATAGATTACAAACTTATTCACGTGCAAACGGCATGGACCGGCTATGGTGACCTGTTTTCAATATTAATTACGTTTCAATGTGTCGTTTGTACACACAAAAGCGTATTTGTTGGTGTGTTGTAAACAAAAAGAGATTATCATTGTGCAATGTTGTTGGTGTTGTGAGCCTGTAATCTATTGCATCCGATAAGATTATTCATGTCAACATTGTTTTTGGTTGTAGGGAGTGGAGAATGGGTCATTTTTCATGCAAGAAAATACTGCGTCATACTCACATACGAGACACTTTGTTTTACGCAGAGACAGTATAAACCAAAAAAGACAAGGAAAGCCATAGGTGAGTAAAAATTGCATTACACTTAAAATCAAAGCTCTTATAATTGTATAGGAGAAGAAGAGGATGATGGAGAGTTGCTCCTTTGTTCCGCACATGACATGACACCAAATATGTTTACCAAATTTTCTAGAAATAGCAGGAATTTTCATGATTTAATAGATGAACATGGCAAATAATGCTAATGTTGAGCTTAAATGTCAACTGAAGTGGAATATTTTGCAATAGTTAGCCATTTATAAGCCTTTCATGGTGTCATGTTTCATGTACAGAACGCTGTGGGAAGTGACTTTTTTACCCTTCTATGGCAAACAAAAACTATGCCACGAACTACTTTGAAAGTACAAAAAATTATAAAAACAGTAGTACATTATTCACAAGATAAACATAAAACAGGACATTTTGGGGCAACATTTAATTTTTTACTTTTTGTCCCAGATCTTGGGAGTACCTTTTGGCAACTGACCTTGTATGAGCAGTCATATACATGTATACCTTTGTTTAAGATTGTTTACATATAAATCCCTTCATCCACAAAACTATTACATAGTGAAATTCTGAAAAATTAAAAAAAATTGAAATACAGCATGATCTCTGAACAGATTCAGTCATGTAAAACGTAGATCTACTCTGAAAATCACATTCATGTGTTATGTCAGAGACAGATTTTTAACTGTCAAAAACGCATGCTAAAGAAGAAAGCTAGCTGTGACTGAAAAATGGTTCTCAAGATAAAGTATCACAAGAGAACCCATCCTCATTCAAAGTAATGGTAAATATTCACATGAGTAATGAGGTAGGACTGAAATTGCAAATTTGTCCCCATTCAAACAAAATAAAGACACTAAGGCCAAACCGATGACTTTCAAATAACCATACAAGTTACAATTGAACCTTGTTCATGGTTCACTGACTTTCATGTGTAATTATTTTGCAATATCATTTCACTGAAATGATACCATACTGTGCTTTGGTCATAATTCTGATTAATTAAAAAGAAAAAAAAATTAGGAAAGGCAAAACATTTCAATTCAGACAACAAACCAAGATGGAGACAAGTTGTTGAAAATGTTCATTTCATAAAACAGTAAATATTATACATGTAGTATCAATACTACCATAGACAAAATTCTAACAACCCTACCCTGCTGCCTTAAAAAAAGAAAAATATTCATATCCTCCTCTCTCACTAGTCAATGTCCTTCACACCGTATAGAATTTGGAGTTTGCAGCTTGGCTAAGTGTACTTTCTGCTGGCTTCTTTCTCTTCAAACAGCTTCCTCCCTGCTATCACTTTGAAAGACGCCCGTGGAGCTCCCGCTACCTTCTACTACAGCTCACTGTGTATTTGATCCAGCTTATCCATTTCTTCTCTACAGAGGTTTTTCTGTATATATTTCTCCTGTGTAAAAAACCTATGTACAGCACTTGTAACTCTTAAGTTGCGTTTTCATGCGTACAGAACGGAAACAGCAAAAATCCATCAAGTAGTGAAAAGAAAGAGTGTTTCCATATGTACGGAAATGGCATGAAAACATTCTATTTCACTACCTGAAGGGTTTTGATATTTCCGTTGCCATTTTCGTACACATGACAACCCAAATTTAATCTGATGGTGGGTCAATTAATAATGCTGACAATCTGTCAAAATGAAATCATAACATCTGACTTCCTTTCACATTAGAAGTCTCACCTCTTTTCACAGCGAAGGAGATAAGGGAAACTGTAATTGTTACATTTCAGTTTTGTTCTCAGTAAAATGTATTTCCCTGCTACAAGTTCTCTGCAATTTATCATTTACTGTTCCTATCTTGGTTTCTTGCTTTACCAAAACCTGATGCACTTGAATATTTATTTCCAGCAATTTCAGACAATATTACCATTTAATGACCACAAAATGCTGTCCAATTTCCGAAGAACAAAACAAGCAAGAGAATGTCTCATTCTGTTCTAACAGCACATTCTGCGAGTTTTTATTTTCTTCACAAAAGTCACTGTTACCGGCTTATCTCATATTAATCAAACTGAAAATTTTTACCCTCTATGAATGATAGTACATGTACCAGTATGTCAATATTCCAAATTTCTTTGGAGCCTTTCAGTTCTCATTGTACATGGTAAATTCTCTCACCAATCTGCACTGTGTTAAAGCTTAACTTCCACTGAGCCAAAATTGCGAGCCCATATATTGTAATCTATAGGGTATAGGATTTTCGCATGACTCACATTCTTGCCTTCACTGAAAGCCATCTCTTACATCAAACACAAAGTTTACTGTGTGTTATCTACCATAAGCCCTAACAAACACAAACAAAATCATTCACTTCACAATCTTCACTAAAACTATTTCATAAGGTTAGTGACAGCAGTACAAAGGCATCAACACGCAGGAACTTTGTCTGTCAGGGAAGAAAATAAAAATAACAAATAACACATTATGTGCCTCTGTTTCCACATACAACATACAATCTCTAAACACTAAAACAGAAGTATACTATTAAATAAATTATATAAAAATACCACCCAGATGCAACTTCATCACATCCACTTCATAACCTGAAATACACACAGGCTCAAATTCTATAAGAAACTTTTGCATACCACTGCTTTTCGTAGCTGTCACTATGTAAATGGTAATCATTATGGACTGTGACACAGTTTGGGACAAAAAAACAAAAGAGAAAACATTAGCAAAAAATTGACTATTAGCAATTTCTGATAAAAACCAGCAGGTTTCTTCTCTCATACCACAACACAAACAGACAAAAATGCTACCAATGAAACAAGAGTTCTCCAAACAGATTAATTCAAATTTATATACACACATTTATTTATTTTCTCTCCTCCACATTTGACAACTTGTCTGCTCTTACAGCAGAGCTAGTTTCACACTACAAGATCCATTATGCTAATTAGGACATCCATATGTATGTAAACTTCAGATCAATGCCATATAAAATGTTAGATTTCTAAACTCTCAAAACCATTCAAATATGTCACATTTTTGCCCTGACCCATTCTCTCATAACCACCTCAAATCAACATCCATAGGTAAACTTCAGGTCGATGCCATCTTAAAACATTATGTTTATGAACTCTAAGACTTCAAACCATTTACATGTGTCACATTTTCACCCTGACCTGTTCTCTCACAACCAGCTCAATCAACATCTATACATAAAACTTCAGGTCGATGTGATCTTATGTTCATAAACTCTCAGATTCTAAACCATTCAAATTTGTCACACATTCACCCTGACAAATTTTCTCACAGACTTGCAATGCCATTATCATTCAACACTTAGGGATGAAGCAGATCAAGGGCCAGTCCAGCAGCGAGCCACCGGTCTGGCGCCTACATCAGCCTTGGTCTGTTTCATCCCTTAGTTCCAACAATGGTAATTAATGATTCACACTGTCAAAGTGTATACAAGTTGAGATGATCTAGACAATCCTCTCCTTAATACATCCTCAATACATCTTTAACCGCCTCAGATGAAAAAATGGGGAAATCAACTGCCCCAGAAAAGAAACAAAAACCAAATGAAATGGAAGAAAAACCAGATTTGGTGCCAGAATTGTCATTTTGATGTTTATCACATGTATGCTTTGTCTGCTTCGTGTACCTTCTTAGTTCTTGTGCAAAAAAATGTGTTACAATGCAAGGTTTGAGCATTCCAAACTCTCACACATTTAATCTATTGTCACTTTTTTTTTTTTTTTTTTTTAAATGAAATCACAAAAATGTCCAAAGATGATTTTGCAAGCCATCTGTTATCAATACAGATGAACCCACCTACAGTGTCTACTTGATTTGAAAGTTCAATATGAAATCAAATGAGTCACAAGATTATTTTCCACTTCATGTAATGGTTTGTCCCATGCATTCAATAAACTTAGCACCATCATTTTATGCACCATTGCATAGAAGAAGACTAGAATTGTGATGCATCATGACGGTTCGGTCCACAAGGTACATTTTAGGTAAACTGAGTAATTGATATCAAGTGAAAGAGAACTCTTTTCCCTTGGATTTGATGCTAGATTCATGGAATTCTGAACATTTTTAGACTGTGTTATAAGCAACTGAAGTTGATCACTATCACTTTTTTTAAGACGTAAAATTTTGGGAAAAGTTCGTTTGGGCAATTACTCAATAACCAGGCCTGTACCTTCCGGACTGAACCGTCATGTTGCATCACAATTTATTTAATTCATAAATACATCCTGATGGCTAAATTCAGGCAAACTGGATCTTTTACTATTCCTTGTGTCTGTCATATCACCTGCTAAAAAACATGAGACTGAATTAAACTTATGACAAAGGGATTATTCCACAATACTGCTGATGGGACTGCTTTGCCCAAGACTAATCCATATACCTTGAGGTATTTCAAAATTCATGCACTACAGATCACTCTGTCTACACTCAGCATGACTTGTGTCATTTAAACCCCAACATAAGTAAACATGTTACATGTTGAAGATGTCTGTACGCATCCAGTTCTATGACAATCCAGATCTTTCACCAATACTAAACATCAAATTGATCTCCTACCTCCTGTTCATTTGTTAAAGTACAAATTGTCATTCAATTTTCTTCTCAGGATTCACTTGAACGTTTCATTTACCCAAAAGCATGCCGGTGGATATTTCTGGAGTGAATAGCAATATTAATAAAAATACTCTTGTCCAGATCTTGACTATGAGTTGGGACAAGATATTACCTCTCACAAAATAGGCTAACATTTCTGTCTTTTTTTTCAGCTGGGATGAAAAAGTGTAAGTAAGATATTTTGTCCTTGGCAACAATATGGTACTCTGGCTGCAGTCCAAAAGCAGGGAAAATTATTGGTTTTTGCAAAGAACAGAAAAAAAAAATCACAGAAATAAATAAGATGGACAGTTGGAAAACAAGTATAGAAATGTTAGCTAGCTACGAGGTCGGGGTCGCTTCAAGCGTCTCCTCACCCAGCTAATAACAGATGATAATGATTTTCTCTGAGGCAAATTAAAGATGTCTTCTTGTCATGGAGCTGGCCGAGGTTTGAGGATGAGTTTTCCGTTCTGAAAGTAGAAGTGAAAAACCACAACAACTTAACACTCTGAAAACATTTTGGTCCTTGACATGCAAATATGCTGTATGTGTGACCAGCATTTTCTTACCAAGTCTATTTCAGCTCATAAACCCAAGTCACTGATCTTATATGAAAGTAGAACTGCTCTTTTTCTCTCAACCTACAAAGAAAATGCATTCAGACATAATAAAAATTCCATGTTTCTTATAACAAACACTTGTGAAAGTAATTCTATTCTTTGATATCAGTGATGCATTTTACATTTTCATTAAATGTCAGCAGATAGAAAAGTTCACAAAGAGGCGTGAAACAAAAGAGTATGTTCAGAGGAAGTTTCACCACGGCACTGAATAGATAAGACAATCCGTGACACGATATACAATATGTTTCATGACAATTCACAATTTTCATTTGTTTCAGAAAATTAAGAATATTTCCAAGTATTATTAGAAATCATGAATTAACATCTTCAAATTTGTCCTACATTGTGCATGTTATATTTATTATGCCTATTTTTGCATTAAAAAATTTTTGAAATACTTCCAGAAGACAGCAAAAAGTGTAAAAAGGCCAAGAGCATACTATACATGAGAATTTTTCTACATGGCATACCAAGCATTCTTGGAATGGTGATTAATGACTTTCTTTAAAAAATTTAGAAATGTCATTTCGCTGCCATGTCTGTCCGACTCTGTTTCATTTTTACCTTCAGTCAACCTCAAAGCAAGCCAGTGTATGTCATTTGTTAATCAGCAGTACATCCCTGATATAGAATCTATGTGTAACAGGTGCTGGCTATTTTGTAATTAATGATATTTTCTTTGTATGACTTTTTCTGTTCATTAGTTATCTATATTTAATTTTGAAATTTGTTTAATTTCTTATTAATGTCCCACAGACAGGTATGTCATGATTACTTGATGCTCCAAATTAACAGAACCACAACTGTTCACCAAGTACATCAAGTTTTTTTAACCCACTGTATTAACTGAACTACACAACTGTTCAATACAATGAAAGTGAACAAGATGTTAACGCTCACCCTGCACGCGACGGCGTAAAGCCTGCTGTCCGGTCAGTGACCTTACTCACGGAGAATCTTATCTAGGGTCACTGACCCTTGCCGCGACGATGAACAAACTACCGCTGTCCACGTGGTTCGGTTTTTATTGATCGGTATGAAAACATTAGCTGCTATGCCTTATCACGCTTGATAATGAATTAACCAGCAAAACCTTAGTCTGTCAGTCTCTAACCAATGATCTGATTTATGATTCCAAACTGACAGCTGTAGTTTTCGTGAGAACAAAGCATGATAACTAGCCACGCCCTCGAAAGCCCTACACAAATGGTTTCATCCTGATTGACACATACTAATAAAACAATGTGGGCATTTGGGGCAAAGATCATTTCAGAGCTGGTTTCTGATTGGTTCTTAGACACAGACAACTCCAGATGGTGGTCAGCTTGTGAGAAAATGAGATAATATTGCAAATTGGTTGAGCAACAGTTCGCATGTCGATGTTACATCTTTTGATAGTATGGGGAGAGCCTTTGAAAGCTTAGTCTTTGTGATTCTGACCAGTGGTTCACTGGTTAACATGTCCATGTCACAATGCCTTTGATTTAGAAGAGATACAGTGAACAATAAGACGGTGGTTACGTCTCAGAAAGGTCAGTGACCCGACGTGTGAAAATACGGGTTGCGCATGGCACGGTCAGCTTGACCTTGCCAACTAACCCTGCCCATGCAGAGTGAGCGCTTGGGAAGCTTGGGTGACATTCAACGCCCTGTGCACCGTGAGGGTTAATTGCTGAACAAGCAAAATGTCAAATTATCAGATGTGAAAAAACTTATCTTTCCCCCTAAACCACAATGATATTAGTTTGTTGAAAGCATAACTGTAAACAAATCCTGCTAATGTGGAGGTTTTCAGAAGATAATTAACGAGAATCTATGATAAAGTGAAATGCAAAAATGAAGGATCTGATACATACATCATCACAAGACATGTTGTACTCAGCAAGGAATGTCCGACATCTAGAGGCAATTCTGTGAATTTTGTTAAGGAAAAAGTGCTCAATAAACAAATATGCATGTCCAAAATAATACTCGCTGATTGGTTCTTAATGAAGACAAGAAGAGTAAATTCAGAAACAAGCTGTAAGGAGGTTTAAACATTTGTAAACACCAACACCACAAACTTTGGAAGGTACTTTACCTCCCACTTTTGTCAAACTACCCCTCGTCCCACGCTGAGTGAACTCGTCCGCGTAACGCTCCGTGCGGGGATAGCCAGCGGCCAGTCAGCCGATCGTTCGTGTGTTGCTGATAACCTCGGCGGTCGGGTCAACGGGTCCCTGTGAACACTTGTATCGTGTTTACTTTAGGACGCAATAACAACAACAGTGGTGGATAAATCGTAAGTGACCTCTATGATATTTGGATAAAGTAGGCCTACTTGTGATGATATGCAGTAAGTTTCATTGTTAAATGGGAGGCCCAAAATCAAGAATTTTCTGCATTTACATGCCGTTTAACACACGTTTTATCATTTTCCCAAGACTTCTGCGCTTTTTCTGCCCCTAAGTCAGGCCATTCAGGTGAACAAATTATTTTTTAAGCCAGGCACGTAATTTACTAACCACATGTATCGTGGCAATGCCTTCTCCCTCTACTACTATGTAAAGCTTCCACGTACTATGTTGTTAGTTTTATCGAGAGATGTGATTTCCAGGTCGTAGAGTACATACATGTACTGAAAAGCAGTTTAATCAAAGCAATTACCACATCAAATAAAGACAATGACCAACAACAAAGTCAGTCATTTTCTCCCAGCTTTCCCTGATGAAAAACCTAGACAGACACCCTTACACGGCTGTTCCACAGCGGCGCACTTAGTTTCCACCCGCTGCTGACCCGGTCAGCCTGGTCACGCACCGTTAAAGATATGCGGTCACTTTGACCTTGGCTCAGTAGGCCGCCGATAGTGTGTTAGTTATTTTCATGCAATGAAACAGGGACAATATCGACATCTAACACACAGAATCAAGTAAAAAAATTATCCCAACAGGCAGAACAAACTTTGAACTTTAATACAATCTAATTTTTAATGAGGTGAATAGCATACAAGCACATGCAGAGAAAGCAAAGATTTTGTATATTTTCCGACATATTTTCAAGTGTATACTAAGTTTTTAAAAAATGATATTTAAAAATCTGAACGACTGATCTTTGAAATGTTTGGTGTCATGTAACAAAAACATCGTAAGCTTTCAGGAACAGTTTCATTTTTTCCGTTCTATTCAGAAATACAGCATTTATAGCCGAATTATCGATATTTACTTAATGAATCTATCTCACGAAACTGTGAGGCACTTGCTCTTAATACATACACACATACACATTTTGTACACAAAATAGTTTCCAATGGACTATTTACAGGCTAGGTCTATATAATTTGTCTATTCCTTCATCTTCTTTCTCTTCCTTGTTTCGGGAATGAGCGTTCTCAGTGCAGAGGCATTCTGCAGGCGGTGTGCTTCGACGGTGGCTTTTAGCTGCTTTCCCTTTCCTTTAATTCCAACTGTTCTTCTATCTTCGCTAAACTGGAGTGAATGAGTTCACCACCTTGTTCACCCAGCAAACCAAGGCCAAATCCATATGTTCTAATAAACGGCAGACAGTGGTGTTCTAACATGTGCTGTTTTGGTGTGACTGTGTTGGGAAAAAATCGTCTGTACAGTTTTAAATATGTTGCGATTTTTGTTTCTATTGGGTCATACTCTGATGGATCGATTTTGTCTGTGTGGGAGATGAGTTTGTGAACTTGAGCATAGCTACTGTTGAGTGAATCAAACTTATGTGCTATTGCCTCAGCTGCGCCTACTATGTGTTGATCTGATGTAAGGTTTCTTATGTATGTACAGGTGTGTTTGGTAAGACTAGTGTGAACTGCATGCTTCAAATACTGATTACAATGGTTTCCTATCAATGAACGACTATGATATGCCTGAGGAACAATGCCGTAGCTTTCCAATATCTTATCAAGACTGCCAGTGACAGGGCCCGTTCTTTCAACTAACGGGGTTATTGTCATATTTTGAAGTTCTTCTGCACACGCATCAACCTCATTTCGATACCTACATCTATCTGCTTCAGTCTCTGAAAAGACGAGACAGCCTTAGACAAGCGGTAGTAAAGCAATATATCTTTTTTGAAATTTTTACACACAAATCGTCTCTAGTTAGCCTTCTTTGCTTTTTGGCTTCTCTCCCCACATGTCCGGCAAAGTTTGTTGAGACACTCTACATGCAGTTCGTAAGAGTGTTCCATTTACAAGAAGTAAAGATTTGTGGGCTACGTTTTAAAAGCCAATGCAAAACCGGACACAAGAATGCAGTACAGCACTGCGCACACACAAGAAGCAGTAACAAAAATGTCTCTAATCCACAAGTGTTTAAATAGAACGAATTAATTTTTGCACATAATCATTCCTAACTGGTTCTTGCAACAGATGAAGGAAGAATAAAACAAATTTATCGTTCACACTTTTAAAAAATTCACTTTTAAATTAAAAAGTCGATTCACAAATACATTTCCAATGAGTGTGAGAAAGAAGGCTGTTAGGTTCACATATGCGGGGATAGAGGCAAAGTAATGTGTGCGGGTTATACATGAGAGTCTCAGCTTTAATTTGATACCTTGCCCACAAAAGTCAGTGTATAATTTAAAGTTTGTGCACAGTTGTAAATTCAAGCTAAATTGTCGAAATTCTACCTGACTCGCCTCACAGCGATATCGCCGAGATTTGTAAGCGGGGTCCGCTTGTCAAGCAAAATTTATGACCTCTGGCGGTCAGCCGACCGGGGTGACGGGGGTCAAACTAAGTGCGCCGCTAGGATAGTGAAACTGAACGGCCGTGCTTATGCAACATGCCCTAGTATTACATCGGAACTCATAATAACAGACAGAACTGTGTCTCAAATACGCACATGGCCCCTTTCTTCTCATTTCACAAGTAGATGACAACCAGCATCAAAGTAAAAGTTTCCCCAAGATTTTCCCCAGTTTGAACTTCAGACCGTCAGTACTATTACATGAGTATGATGAATAGTTACAAATAGTTGCATCGTAATAAACGTAATCGGACGATACCATTTTGTTAGATATAGTAGGGGTGACAGGATAGATAAACGCACGAAAATAGTGTGGAAAAAAAACACGTGAAAAAATCGATAGTCGAGGCAACCGAATAAACAAAACACGAGGAGCAGCGCTGCCCAACAATATACTGGCCTCCCGCTGGACACGGTTTGAGGTATGTAGGCCACAATATTGGCCTTACGTGTCTCGCGTGTTGTGCGGGGAGGCCAATATAGTGGCCTCCTGCAGGACGAGGGCTATTACCCACTAAAAGTAATATCCACACCAAATTTTCATCATAATCAGTGGTCCAGTCTCAAAATATCCCAAAACTGGTAACAGCTGCAAGGAGATATTCATTCCCAACCACGAGAAATTCACACAAAGAAAATAATAAAGCCAGAATGCTCAGCACATACTAGTGGTTAAGTTTGTGGTTTTACTGAATATAAATCCTTTGATTTTTTTACTCTAATTGTTTTCATGAACAATTACAGCTAAATTGTTTGGAATTAATGTCCTACTTCTTGCGACCCAAATCAACAATTCTTTGGCTGTGCGGTTTACAAATAATTTCCCATCAACAGATGAAAATTTTGAGACACTGAAAGGTAGCAAAGAGCAATTTTAAGTACAGTTGCTGTGATGAATGATGCAGGAAAGGATACATGGATGCTGCTACAACTCGCTTGTGTATACCAAATAGGAATAACAGTAACAGGATGGAACAACTGATGGTAAAGAATGGGTGATTCCATAATGACTGTGACAAGCTAACCTGTAAAGAAATAAGAGGCATATTAGCATTATTATGCAAGCCTAACTGAACATTACCCAGATTAACATTACTAAAACTATCTAGGTAATGAAATAAAACTTCTTCAAAGCGAGAAACAACATGACAAATCTGAAAAATGTTCAAAGTATGAAATAGTTTCAGCAAAAAATTAAAATGCAAGTCTAGTGTCACAGACCTGCTAACATAATCATACAATGGCCAACTGGATTAGCCCTTATCCTCAAACCTGGCTGGAATTTCCTTTTTTGTTAAAAAAAAAAAGGTCCTCATTTCCTTCCCAACATTGAACAACCTATATTTGACAGTAATGTAATGAAATGTAATAACTTGTATAGCACTCAGATCCCCTCCCCAAAATGATGTGCTCTATGCCGATGAACTAAAATAACAAGGTTAACAAAAGATAAATTCATCATACTCCCACACATTAACAAACACTTGATCTACTCTCATCCTCTAATCTTCCAAACAGCCCTGTAGAATATGGGATAGCAGGCAGGTCTGAAGTCTCATCTAACTAAAATAACATACAAATGGATGCAAGAGCACCTCCAATAGTTCATCATTTTTGTTCTTACGACAATGCAAAACTTAAAAATGATAAAAGTGACTAAGCCAAGGTACCTGATAGCTGACCACTGGACAGTATCAAACTGCTTTGTAAAGAAAGTAGGCTACAACAAACTTCTATGGAATCGAAATGCTTTATGGGGATAGGTAATGTGAAAGCCACAGACACAATGTGATAAGCAAAGTAAAGGATTTCCATAGGATTCATTCAGGAATATTTGCACAATGTTAAGGCCGTCAAAATTTACCGGCCTCTTTAAAGTTTATGACCTGTCGTCCATTCTAATATCCTGTCATTCTGTCGTAGCGATACTTACCTGTGATGCCTCAGGATCCCACAACCATGTCCATGCCCCTGCCATAGTGCACAAGGAGACAAATATGAAGATGACTGAGGAGTGAAAAAACAACAAGAATAAAGTTTCAACTAGGATATTAAATCAAACCGTTATCTTTGATAGATCTTGCAGAGTTAAAGGTTATAGGATAGTCAGGGAATAGTGATTTATCCTACATCTTGATTTACTAACTTAAGAGTTACAAGTGCTGTTTATAATTTTTTTACACAGGAGGAATATGTAGAAAAGCCTCCGTAGAGAAGAAATGGATAGACCGGATCAAATATATAGCAAGTGGTAGCTGGAGGCAGCGAGAGCTCCACAGGCATCTTTCAAAGTGATAACAGGGAGGAAGCTGAAGAGAACGGAGCCAGCAGAATGTACTCTTCAGGATTTTATTAGGCAGGTTTCTCACTTTGCCAAATGACTACAGGTGCCAAGAATTGCACGGTGCACAGGGCGTCGAATGTCACCCAAGCTTCCCAAGCGCTCACTCCGCATGGGCAGGGTTAGTTGGCAAGGTCAAGCTGACCGTGCCATGCGCAACCCGTATTTTCACACGTCGGGTCACTGACCTTTTTGAGACGTAACCACCGTCTTATTGTTCACTGTATCTCTTCTAAATCAAAGGCATTGTGACATGGACATGTTAACCAGTGAACCACTGGCCAGAATCACAAAGACTAAGCTTTCAAAGGCTCTCCCCATACTATCAAAAGATGTAACATCGACATGCGAAGTGTTGCTCAACCAATTTGCAATATTATCTCATTTTCTCACAAGCTGACCACCATCTGGAGTTGTCTGTGTCTAAGAACCAATCAGAAACCAGCTCTGAAATGATCTTTGCCCCAAATGCCCACATTGTTTTATTAGTATGTGTCAATCAGGATGAAACCATTTGTGTAGGGCTTTCGAGGGCGTGGCTAGTTATCATGCTTTGTTCTCATGAAAACTACAGCTGTCAGTAATAAATGTAGGTGAACAAATTATCTTTTCAGCCAGGCACTAACAACATTTAACATAACAAATTAACATTGCATTTTCCCTCCTCCACTGTTTAAAGGCTAAACTACCATTATTTTTGTTTTCTAAGCACAACCTTCTTAAAGACCTTAGCAAGAGATTTGATTCCTGGCTCATAAGAGTACATAATTATACTTCTCAAAAGCGGCTTTAACCGAGGCAATAGAAGATCTCTCTAATTACCACATCAGACAAAGACAACGCCCTGTAACAAAATTGCTTATTTTCTCCCAATTTTCCCTGATGAGAAAAACCTACTGACAAACACCCTTATGCAGCATTTCCCCTAGTACATGTATTTCATCAGCATTCATAATTGCACATAGAATGGCTTCTCAAATAAGCAGATGGTCCCCTTCTTATCATACTGCAAGTAGGAGACAACCAGCATTGAAATCAGAGGTTTCCCATTGAGTTTCCCCAGTTCAAACTCCTGGCCACCAGCACTATTACATGAGTATAAATTTTACTGTTACTACATTTCACTGTAGTAAGCATAAATAAGCATAACTGGACAATACCATAATAATATGTAGTAGGGGTGACAGGACAGATAAAACAAGCAAAACTAGCATGAAAAAACTATCAGTGGGAGCAGCCCTGTGAACAAACATGAGATGCTGCATTGCCATGCCAGAAAAATGGCTGTGTGAAGGTTCCAAGTGACCTCACCAGCTTCCCAGTTTGCAAGCAGGGGGCCACTATAGCGGCCTCGCACAAAATTAGGGTTAACATCAATGGTGCAAAGAAGAACAAATAAAACCACATTAACAATAACATGCTGCTCCAGCCATTCCAGAATTCCGATTGGTCTAAATACCAGAATTAAATTGAGATCCCCACAACACTGAGTTTGTTGTTTTTCTGTTGGCTATCATAAAAATACTCTCCAACCATGCTGCATCTACTTTGATAAATAATTCGAGTAAATTTGCATAAAACGAAAAAAAACCCAAAAAACTCCCTTGTATGGAAAGTGATAAATCATTAAATGTCTTTCTCAAAACAATACAACTTACTTCTCCAGAATCTTGCTGCTGGCTGATGACCACTGATTACCTCAGTCAGTCGGCGTTCAAAGGCTTTCAGATCTGTTGAAAGGGGGGGGGAAGAGGTTGAGATGCTTAGTCTAGGAGTTGAAATTAGACAATGTAAAATGTTGGTAGCCTGCGGTGTCCTTGCTGTTTGTTTTCCATAACTTTCCACCCGTTTCCGCCATAATTCGTACTTGTGTATCCATTGTGTGAAGATCTTGGGAGAAAACCGACAGCCCTGACATTAACATGAAAAATTAAACCAACTGATGCTATTGAAAAACAAGGGAAATAGCAGAAAATTGTTGCTGACGATTTCCACCGTTGTATGATTGTGAAGTACAAAGAATGATCTGGCACTGCTTCTCAGGACTAACTGATCCACACAGAGACAATGAAGCGCAAGACAATATTTTTTTAACAACAATCCCAGGCAAACCTCATTCAAACAAAAATACCCCCTGCCCTTCCAAAAAAGTCACCCACAAGTGCAAAGTGAAACAGTTTATACAGGGGTACCTTTAAAAAATGCTTACGTCGATTTCATGGATTAGTCGATGTTAACATCAAGTTACGCAATGTCCACCGCAGCGGGTCCGTTTAATGCGAGGTCGTCGGGGAAATGGATTAGATTTTGAAATTACAGTCAGACCCTTCAAAGCTTTAAAAAGTCACTTAATGTGACCTTCGTTTTAAGTTGACATTTTTATTTGATCCCTTCCCTAGTGCACCATTTCTGCAAAAAATGATGTTTACGGCGATATCGATGTATCAAACTTAGATTCTTTTGCCGATATCATTTGGAAGGCTGACAACAGCAAAAAATTGTTATTACTCGATTTTCCTGACTGACCCAATTCAATTAGGCTAGTCTATCGAGCTCGACCTGTGCAGATACCATCTCCAAGGCCTAATTTGCTCTCCCATTGTGTTCAACGGTGAAATGTGAAAAGCAAGCCACTCGCATTAGGCATTGGTATGCAATATTGGGTCACATAACGGGCAATACGCGCATTACATGTAGTGGGCTTAGTGAATGTTCATTTTCCAGAGGCGGTGACTGTCCGCAACAAGATCAAAGACATGAATGATTGAAAGAGATTCCACTTTTCACTTTTTTAAAGTCAACTTCACTCAGTTTTGTATTGATGGTTCCTTTTGTCTTCTTTTCTGTTTCTCACGATTACCAGGAGGAGTTCCGTATGTGTTACATATAATTTTTACTGCTATTAAGTGAAGCTCACTGTTACACATTGTTCCAGACTTTATGACCAATTATCACTTCATATTCACAATAACATTTGTAGCACACTTGCCCAGAAAAATAGTATAATCCCCCCCAAAAAGTCAAGTGAGACAAAATCCGAAAACAGCTGCCATTTTGAAACTTGCTAGGGAGAGGTCACGATAACAAAATTTACAAAAAGCCTGACTGGCAAAGGTTTGCTTGGTATCGTGTTCACAAATTTAAACTCACAACACATGGAATGGTCAGATGGACCTGGGGGCGGGTGGGTCTAGTCAGTTTGTATCAATGGGTGGTAGTCAGATTGACTAAACAGGTGAAAAGGGGCTGGGGTAGCCATTGGCGATCGATGTACACTCAAGTATATAAAAAATCTCAGATCATGCAATCTCCGAGCAGCTGAAATCGGATAGTTTTGCTACTAAGCCGATTCATTAAGTTTAAAAAACTATGCAAATTAACAAGGTTGGTAACTTTCCGTAATTTAGGTCAAGGGTGCTGACTGTGAGTATTAGATTAGTAAATTATTAACAACATTCTGGTAACTCACCTGCATGGCGAAAGGGTTTGGATGTGTGATTTTGGAGCGAAAGGGTGTGGGTGCGGACCCGAGAACTGTCATGATTTATAATCCATTATATATTTCAGTAACTTGCAACCTTTGGCATGACTAACTGACCAAACTATGCACTCTTCAGGCCTTAAATTTGGCAGGAAGGTGGCAATTGAGATGAGGAAGATGATGGCTATAATTAAAATTTGTTTACTTCAAAGAGTTATACAAATACAAATACAAATATATTTGCATGTTTGTTTCGTAATATATAGTATAGTACCGTGCATGCCCTAAAAAGTAACCGTATCAAGCGTTCAGTTTGGTGCATGTTGTGGTGCGCATGAGTTCTGAAGCAAGACTGTAGTTTATTACTTTTATTATACTAGGGGGAGTGGGGGGGGGGGGGGGGGAGAATCACATGATTGTTTATTCTGGGCAATGCCCGGTAGCTCATCTAGTTTATAATAATCATACGTGTTCACTTTCAGATGTTTCTACTTCTAGAGGAGAGAAGATGAGATGGAAATGAGATAGAGAGGGGGGAGAGAGATCAGATACATTAAGAGAAATCGAAGCATGCCATGAATTATTTGTTTCTTTCTTTAGAAAAAGCCCCCACAAAATACCCAGCCCCTTTTTTTTTCAAACCCCTCAAAATAAACCCTCTTTAGCATGTAATGTATTCGAAACTCCCCCCCCCTTCCCTTATCCACCTACTAAACTGCCTATTTAGTATTCTGCCTGTTGTCATGTCGCCTAAAGATATTGAAAAGGGTGCTCGCTTGCTCAAGACAGAGAAAAGGACACTAAAATACAAACCAGACTGAAAAAACATCAGTGTAATCGTGTTTTGATCTAGTGGCCGCACTTATGAGCAATCAGTGGCCGCGCAAGTGTCTATTTAGCTGAGGTGTTGTTGCATGTGTTGTTGTTCTACAACTGATTGTAAGGGATTGGCTCTGATCTGCAGTAGGCCTATAATTATCATTGGATGACTTACTTTCACACTGACCAAAAAAAGATTTTGCTACTTCAACTCATTAGTCTAGCAACTGGAAGTGGAAGTAAACAAAAGCAGCCCCATCCAGCTACTCTATAGGCCTATTGCGAATGGCGTCACAGAGTGTTTTCGTTTTGTACTTCCGACACCTAAAATGGCAGGTGGATCAGCTGATCAGTGTAACTTCGAGATATGTCTAAGCGGTTAAAATGCCTGCTGGTTGCATTGCAGTTGACTGTTATGTCAGGGGTGGAAAGGGTGTATCCAAACTGGTCAAATTCCTTACCATCCGTGTAAACAAAGGAAAGGAAGTGAAAGAATTGACCGAACGTCTCCCATGTGCGCGAACGCACGTGTCATTGTTTACTGTGGTGGACTTTTTTTAGCTCGCTGCCGATTGGTTCGCGACACCTGAAGTGCTCACAGTACAAATCAGCTGACGAATCAAAATCAATGCTACCATCGCCATGGTTATGCGTCAGTCCTGACAACTAAAATGGCCGATATCCGCAATGGGCCTGTATTAAATCTAGACAGTAGCACTACAATCTAGACTAGATCTAGATCTGCAGCAATTTAAAATGAGACTTAGATCTAGATTTAGTAGTCGAATCGAGGTGAGAATCATACCAAAATGGAAACAGGTTACTTCATGACCAAAATACAGTAGTCTCGGTCTAAGAACCCGGTCAACGGGAGACAGAAAAAGCCGGTTTTTAGGCGGACCGGGCACTTAAGCGGATACCAAAGGATGCCACCCATATTTGACTACCCGTGTCCATGGCTTATTATCCCCCTTGATTGCTCGGACCTGGGTCATGACCTCATAATGAAAATTAAGCATTGAATTAAAAAAAAAAAAATTTTGTTTTGTTTTTGCGAATGGTCAAAGTTACGACTTATGGCTAGCAGAATGCTCTTTTCTTACAGTGATGAGTGTGTAACTAATGGAATGATTCAGACTGAACAATCAAGTTGTGAATCACAGGTGCCGATTTTAGACAATAGAGGATTACCATTTATTATGTATGTTCTTGTATCTATTATTTCAGCTTTGCACTGTAACACACCATTCAAGGATTCCTTGATCAGTGACGTAGTACACAAAATAATGGCAGTTACAGACTGCAAGTTCATAATCCTTTGAAGACTGTTTATTTCATTGCTGTTAATAAACGAATCATTTCAATTTAAAGAGCAAAGACTCTGTAGTCATTTATAGCTTTGCAAAGACAATGGCCATTCATCCAATTATTAATAGATCATCATGAGCTATTTACGGACAATTACCATTCAAACAAGCAGTTTCATGTTGTCGCTATTATATACTTTTATGTTCATTAATGCAGGAAGCATTGCTTTATCATGGACTAGCTGAGGTCCCCGGCCCTGCCCGGGATAAATCGGTTTGAATATTGGTTTCAGTTCTGGGTGGTTATTAATTACGGACCTGCTTCATCTGGCCTGTTCCTATTTGTTTATTTTATTTTTGTTTGTTTGTTTTTAATTAAGTCTTACTGCTCTGCCTTTGTGAGTTGACACCCTGCGCATCCCGTACAAAAGCATGATTTGCGCACGGGTTAGTGTGTTTGATAGTGAACACATCGCAGGAAGTGATAACGAAACCTTAAAATGGTGGACCATGACTCGAAATAGATCTAAATGATGGCGAAACAATAAATTTCCAATAAAAAAAACTACACCGATTTGAGACTTCTATTAAAAACTGTGCACCCTTACATCTATTCTGATGCACCATATAAAATTTGAAGTCTGAGTGTTGAGTGGTTCAGAAGCCTTTTGCAATGAAAAATCTCAAGTCCACATATAGATGTCTACAAGTTGTTATGGTTCCATGGCTCTAGTTCTATGTTGACATAATCAAAATGTTTCTTATACCTAAAATAAGTTATGCATGTGATTATGTGTGATCGTTCATTTTCAGTCTTTGTATTTATACCTCTCAAAGACTTGGGGGGGGGGGGGGGCATAGAGGATTACCATTTATTATGTTATGTTCTTGTATCTATTATTTCAGCTTTGCACTGTAACGCACCATTCAAGGATTCCTTGATCAGTGACGTAGCATACAAAATAATGGCAGTTACAGACTGCAAGTTCATAATCCTTTGAAGACTGTTTATTTCACTGCTGTTAATAAACGAATCCTTTCAATTTAAAGAGCAAAGACTCTGTAGTCATTTAGACAACACGAGGCCCAGTGATACCCTGTGTAATAACCACAATCAGCCCTAAGTACATGTGCCGTGCAAACCAAGCACGTGGTCAATTATGTATAAAATTCTGCCCCTCGAGTCCGACAACAGTAGATGTTAGGTAATGACTAGATGCTAATTTAGTCTAGGAGGGGCCTGCTTGCATACGAAAGACGTAACTGAGCTCCATCCTTTGTACGGTTCGCCTCCCCCACCTGTTCTCTTTCACTGTACTGTGTGGCTTTGTTCTATCTCGTCTACTTGAAAGAGAATTTTGCGTTTAATGTGGACATTTTACGTAAAAGTGTGCTCGCCTCTCTCACTCTCAGTCTCTGTCCAATGGCACTGCCGGGTTAAAAGCGGATTTTTCGTTTCAGAGCGGGTTCTTACGCATGTAAATTACAGTAAAAAAATTCGGTCTCGCGGCAACAGCGGGTTCTAAGGCGGATTGTGTTCTAAGGCGGCGAGTTCTTAGACGGAGACTACTGTATTAATTACGCCTCTTAATGGGAAGGACTTCCGAATGCGTTCCATAGCCCGAGTGAAAACAATACATAGCTACCCTGGAGTTTTTCCCTGAATATGTCAATCTGACTACTGCCCAGACGAACATCGGCCTACGGCCTCGATGAAACAAACTGACTACAGACAATGCACTAGGTGCAGTCAGCATGTCGGTGCAGTCAATATTTATTTTTCCATACAGTTTCATTTCTGGGTGTTTTTGTGACTAATCCACATTTTGTGACGTTCTTATCAAGACATCACAACATCACATCGCATATGACTGTTATCTAAGCTTGTATTTTGCCTTGAATAACTTTTCAAAGTTTTGTGTCCCCAAAACTTCCATCTTGAGTTCAAAGGTAAATTTGTGACCCTACAGTCTTCTCCATATAGTGGTCTGGTGTAAGCTCACAGAAGTGCTCTGGACACTCTACTTTGGGTGGATTTTCATTAAAAATATGTTTTCTGGGTATTATGAGCGTGATTATGCACATATGGCGCTGACTGCACTGACATGCATTCATCTGACACCCTGCATGAGGTGCAGTCACTAGTAGTTGCAGTGTGACATCAGTGTTGTGTTTGCATCAACTGGGATCACTAGCAGCATCATTTCTTATTATTAATATGATTACATGATAAAAAAGAGTTTTAAAAAATGAGCCACTGCACACCAGCTAATAATAGTAAACAACTGAATTTAATGAGAAACAAAGAATAATATTGTGGTAAAATCCAAATACATAGGCTAGATCTATATTTTTCAAGGCATTTTGCAACTTGATCAAAGAATAAGTCTAGTAAATTCAGCATGAGGACAAGAAAGAGTGGGAAGTCAGGGAATTGGAAAAGAAGAGGATGGGAAGGTTGATTATCACTATCAGACCTATTTTGATATTGATCGCACAGAGAGCATGCACTGATGGCACTTACATGCAGGTGACTGCACGACCAGCAACTTGTGACTGCACCACCAGCAGGTGACCGCACAGACATGCAGTTGATGCTTACACATGAAAAGTGTCCTGACCAGCACAGATTAACTGAGAGAGAATTTTAAGTGTTCACTGACAAGCCCAAAGTTCAGTGGTGAAACTGAGCCAGTCAGAAGCTTGCTGGACTTTGTTTACTTCTTGGCATTTACCATTTCCTGCCTCGTGACCGCACCTAGTGCCCTGACCATAGATCTAGAAAGCTAGACCTAGACTCTAGATTCTAGATCTAGATCTAGATCTAAAAATCTAGATCTAGATCTAGATCTAGAGTCTAGATTTTAATTTTAGATCTTAGGACTAGACCCTCACATCGTATATCAATCTGACAATGTCTAAGCACTTGTCGAGCTATGGAACGCATTCGGAAGTCCTCCCCCTTAATGCACCTGACCAAAACCACGATCCAGGAAACTGACATACTGCATCCAGTAAAAGAAACCATATGACTACCAATAGCATCATTTCAAAAACGGGTACCTTCTGTTTGCTCCGCCATTTTGATCAACAAAGATAGTCAGTTATGACACATATTTTGATTGGTTCAGAATGGCCAATCCGAGACAACATTATGATTGCCATTTGGAACGATCGGAACCGGAAATGCGAGCTTTGTGGAAGAGAAGAAAAACGCTCCAGATCTACACTGCTGAAGGGGCAGAAAGAGACCTACGTTTTGCAAGACAAGCGAAGTCGGGAATGATGAAGATATTGGTAGTTGTTTGAAAACAGAGGAAATAACACGCCAGTTTCTCCCGCCACGTTTATACATCGGAGGTTTCAAACGACGAGCTGTAGCTGTGATCGTTGAAGATCTGCAAAGTTCCTGGTCTGGTATGATTTCTTTCTAAATCTGAGAAAGTAGAATCTAGATCTAGATCTAGAATCTCGATCTATTGTTATTATGAACAGGAGCGAAAGAGTGACATTGTGATGATGTGCAAAATCTAACTCTGAAATGCGCTTCATTTATCCCAAGGGGTTGTTTGAGGTGGCAGGGGATATGAAGTTGCAGGTAGTACCAGTGATGAAGAATGAATTTTTAATGAATATTCATGTAGCCCCAATGTAGGCTATTGAAATGGCTACAGAATTTGCAGTATGAGATGAATTTTTGATTTTGTGATTTTTATTTAGGAAGAGCTCCTATGGAAGGTCTTCCGCCCGTCCGTGCCAGTCAAGAAAACACACTAAAGAGGGGACTTTTGAGCGGGTTTAAAAAAAGGTTGGGTTTAGTATTTGTATGGGACAAAGAAAGAAATAAGAGTTGGTTTAAATGGGTGGTATTTGTTGTATGTATGTATCTTTGTTCTTTTTATCTCGCTGCCAGTTCATCTCGATTTCTCTGCGTTAGAAACATCTGAAAGAGAACACATACATAGTAATCATAAATCATGACGATAGGCTACTGGGATCCGCACCCAAACCCTTTCGCTCCTGAATCACACGTCTTAACCATTTCGCCACGCAGGTGAGTTAACAGATTGCCGGTAAAAATTTACTTATACTCACAGTCAGTACCCTTGGACCTAAATTACGGAAAGTTACCGACCTTGTTAATTTGCATAGTTTTAAAAAATTATGAATCGGCTTAGCAGCGAAACAATCCGATTTCAGCTGCTCGGAGATTGCATGATTTGAGCTAATGAGGGCCTACTTGAGTGTACGTCGATTGCCAATGGCTACCCCAGCCCCTTTTCGCCCGATTAGTCAATCTGACTACCGCCCATTGATACAAACTGACTAGACCCTCACGCCCCCAGGTCCATCTGACCATTCCATGTGTTGTGAGTTTAAATTCCTCAACACCATCAAGTTTTGTTTCAGCAAACCTTCGCCAGTCGCGCTTTTGGTAAATTCTGTGATCGTGACCTCTCCCCAGCAAGTTTCAAAATGGCAGCTATTTTCGGATTTTGTCTCACTTCAGACTTTCTTCTGGGATTGTACTGTTTTTCTTGGCCAGTGTGTTACAAATGTTATTGTGAATATGAAATGATAATTGGTCATAAGGTTTGGAACAATGTGTAACCGTGAGCTTTACTTAATAGTGGTAAAAATTATGGCGCGGACGTGCGGAAGACCTCCCGCTCCTATTACATCACAATTCTGGGTTGTTTTGTTGAATAATTACTAAATTAGTAATTAGGTGCTTCACTTGGTAAGATGGTTCGAGTTGGAATAACGCATGGGGTGTCTTACAGCAATGATGCAGATCATGCACCTTTTTTTTAAATTTGATACTTTGGGAGGAGTTCCTGTTGGGTTATGTGGCCCGAGTGATTCACGATTTAGGTTACTGTCCTCTTTGATATGTGACTACCATCTTACTCATTACTACTCACTTTAGATCTAAATCGGGCCGGTGCAGGCATGTTGGAAGTTTGGGATTTTTCTCATATTTTCGTGTCCCTCATCCTATTCGGGGGTAGGATCGAGTACCTAGACTTCTTGGATAAGGACGAAAAATTCGGAGGGCCTGTGTGCATGTTGTGCTCGTTAAAGATACCTTGGCAGTTGGAAAGCGAAAAGAGCAGGCCGAACAGGCCGCTGCCCGGGCAAAATTAAATAAAATTCATCCCTACCATTCCCCCCCCCCAAAAGACATCCCACCGACCAGTGCTGCACTGTGGCGATGACCGACAACGCCCCTGCTCCAGTTATAACTGGGCTGCAATGGCACAAAGGCAAATTTCCCAAATGGGATTAAAGAGTTATACAAATACAAATAAAATCCAAAGGCACTGTGACAAGAACCCATATTATTTTATTAACTAGTGAACCACAAGTCGGAATCACAAAGAATAAGCTTTCAAAGGCTCTCTCCACATCAAAAGGTGTAGTCGTGATCGACTTGAACTGTTGCTCAACAAATTTGCAATATTACCTCATTTTGTCCTAAACTGACCATCCAGAGTTGTCTGTGTCTAGGAACTAATCAGACACATTTGTAAGTGTTACGAGGTTTGCCCCAAATAGTAATACCCAGACTGGCTCATTATTATGTGCCAATCTGGATGGAACCATTTGTTGAGGTGGGGGGGGGGGGGGCACAGCATTGCTTAGTTTTGCTACCATGCTTTGTTCTCAAGAAAATTTTAGCTGTCAGTCTGGCATCATAACTCTGATTGATCATTAATAAATTTAATTAGAGACAAATGTTTCGTTGTTTAATTTATAATGAAGTGTGATAGGCCATAACAGAAATGTTTTCATTTCAACCTAAACAAACCACATACAGTTCTGCACTGTGTACGTTTTCAAGGCCCATCGACCCAGACACGATTCTCTCTGAGTTTGGTCACTGACCTGGTCATGATTTGAGTTTTTCTTTCAGAAACATTGTTACATTTATCCCAAAAGATTTTTGTCATGAAAAGGGATTCTTGTTTGATCATTCTTGTTTGCATTCTGTCATGATTCCTGTACATGGATACTGTATGACATGATTTGAATGTATTGCATCTAGTTTTTGCTTGTTCAGTGCTGCTCAGGCTCTGGTATGGCTGATAAAAAATAAGACATGAATGCGGCTGCAACAGAGAGTTTAATAAACCAATGACTGGCATGTAGAAGACAAAACCTAAAAGATGTTTTAAAAACCCATCATTTGATTATAAAATTTCCCCAAATCACTGTTCAGTGGATGGCATAAATGATCTATTATAAACAGCTTGTACATTCCATCATAGTTATACTGAAATTTCCAATGCTTTGATAAGGAGATCTCTTTAGTTATAGTCACCATCTTGAGTCAGTGTGATTGCTTCAGCTTTAAATATCATCTTAGTTGGTTTCTGTTAGTAGGACATTGTGATTTATGTGGTAATGTGTCATTTTTATATTACCAATATTTGTATGGTACTTGGTCGGGCTTAGCTGAATTGAAACCACTAGCCAGCCCGCACAAGATAAATCTTGCAAATTTTCCATGGACCAAGCCCAACCGTATAGCTAGATCAAGGCTACATTAAAACATCATTTGGAATTGATGCAATGACTAATGCTAATAGAACTTACTATTGCACACAAAATTTCACATAGAAATAAGCAATCATGTGATATAACTGATTTATAACGTTCATTTTCAACCACCAATGTGAAAAGAGAGGTCAAGGATGTAATTTTTCCTGATCATGCTTTTTGATTCTACTCAATGAAAATGCGTCTCTGCTTTTGCAGCTCAAAATTTTTTACTATAATATAATTTATAAATGAGAGTAAAGACTGATTTTTGTTCAAAATGAATGTGTCCACGTAACTCTTCATCAAAAATTGATGCAGTACACCAAGTTTTTTCATAATTTTTGATGACATAGTTGCGATGTTTTAGCTGCTTACAGGTTCACCCTCTAGCTCAGTTGTAGTAAGATTTTGTGTTGTGTGACTCTTCACCTCTAGATTTATGCTAGATAGAAATTGAGGGCCAAAGGAAAACAGAGGATCTCATGCAGGAAATGTATTTGCATCATAAAGATGAGAATTGTACCAGCACATTTAAAATATAAGAATTTTTAGCTCCATCATCACAGCACAGAATGCTCATCCAGCGCAGTTATTTCCTTCATATTCTCGACTTATGTATGCTTTTCTTTATGACAATTACGTTAATAATAAACTTAAGATTAGGCTCTTAGACCTTTATCATTGAAATTGTTACAAGGTAAGTGAGAAATGCTTGATGTGAATATTCCAGCTGGTGGAAGTGGAGGAGTACAAGCGTTTTTGTATTTCGCGGAATGGTTTGTTTCGGTTTTTACGAGGCACGGAAGACTCTTTTTATATCCACCAAAATCCTAGTTTTGCTTCGCACCTGTGATGAAAATGAAAAGCTCAGTGCATTTTGTCATATCGCAAGCCTTGTATTTTTCTGTGCAGTTTGAAATTTTTTGGTGGGGTTTGTTCAGGGAGCAAAGGTAAGGTTCTTGAAACTTGAGAATTATGAAGATAATATCTGTAGAAAAAAAAGGAGGAATTCATATGTCATCCTGTTTTCTCATCTTCATTATTCTACATCTTTGCTGCTGTCTTTTCATGTCCTTACTTTGTTAATTAAAATGTTAAAGACAATGATTTTGAGAAAAGTGAGGATGGCTTTTTGGGTGAAGGGTGAAAGTGCGTTGAGTTTGTAAGGCATCCTTGATCATGCGTCCCGTTCAGTGTGAGAATATCTTCTACTGCTTTGCAACGGAATGTTTACACGCATATTACTATTAGTAAAGACATGTAAAAGGGGTATGGTGAAAATTTTAACACTTGTTGAAGTGAAAATTTCAAAATCTTGCTGCCTGATTTGTTTAATAATAAAAAAAATAAAAAAATAAAAAACGTTTACACACACTAAGGCAACAACAGCCCCCCCCCCCCCCCAACTCATCAAGCTGCATTATATACGTATGTGATATAAATTTGTTGAAGATTTCTTTTACCTTGTAAGGTAAAATACAATTAATTGACATAACATAGTCCCTATTCACAGAAATAAGAGAAGTATTCACCTGTATTTAAAGATACCTGCTACTTCTGCTAAGTTCTGCATTAACTATATTCCTCCCAAGTTTCTTTTACCGTCATTCCCTTCATTTGCTTTTTTTATCAAATCAAAACCGAGAACAAGATAAATCATCCTGGCGTTGCTGTAATTTTCACTTCCTTGCTTTTCATGATAACATATTTCATTTAAACAGCCAGGAATGGATTACGGTTCATTATTTCACCATTTAGGTAGGCCTACATCATTGAGGCTGAGTCTTGTCCCATAAACACATATTTCTTGTCTACTATTAGTATTATTCACCAGCTGTGAAATATGTTGATGAATAATTTGTTTTACTTTATTTTGTTTACCTTTGCTAGGTAGGACTGTGAAAATGAGTCGACCATGGCTCCAAGATGACTACAAGCAAAGTTCAAAGTCACGCTCACGATCACCAGCTGAAAAGAAGCAGCTTAGGGTTGACCAGTTTGGTCGAACTTTGCCATCACGTTCTAGAAGCAAGAGCCGAAGCCGCAGTGGAAGTAGAGGAAGAAGTAGGAGACAGCCAGATGGTCTGAGGCACAGCAGAGAATCAAGTCGTAGTAACAGGAACCAAGAAATAAATCCGCATTTTAATAGGGAGAGGAGCAGAGAAGCGGGTAGGGGTAGGGAGAGAGGAAGGAGGGACAGTCGAGAGAGGAAGCGACCCCGAAAACGGGATGGTAGCAGCAGCAGTTCGGACAGTGATGGTAGTTCAGGGTCTGCTCATACCCGTATCGTGGCGAGTACAAAACCCAAGTATTTGAACGCTCGTTTGTTTGTTGCCAATATTGTTTCCAAAGAGGTGACCAAAGATGAACTCATTAAGCAGTTTGAAAAATATGGAAATGTTGTAGGTGAGTGATCACATGATCTCATGCATTGTTTTCATTCCAAGTAAAAATGGTAGCTGATGTCATGTTGCAGTTAAAATTATTTGAAATACTTTTTTATATCGTTAAAGGGACCTGCTGCAGTGGAAACGAAAATTACATCCCAACTTTTCGGATGAATTTTATGCCATGATATTGTGTAACTAAGCAAAGAAAAACAGCCCACAGGTTCAATTTGGCTGTTACTCCATCTTGGCTAAGCTACTCAATACATATCGTCTGCCATAATTTGTTTTATGCAAACTTTCAAACATATTACATCCACACATTTCTACTGTTCAAGTATCATAAAACTGCACAAATACATTCTTAGATCTATTTAAAAAAATTTTGTCAAGACACTTTGTTCATACATTAAAAACTGTATTTTAAGTAAGTTTTCAAAAAAGTACATATTACAAACCAAGGATTCATTTCTGGTGATAAAAAGAATTCTTTAAAAAAGGGTAAAACACATTTTTTTTTAAAAAGCCCTCGTCAGAATCACCCAAAATAAGCAACATTACAAAGAAGCCTAGAAAGTCACATCAAGATTTGATACGAACTCTTTGAGAGATGTATATCTTGTGAATATTTTGCAACAATTTAGAAATCGGCCATTTTTGTGAGAACACAGCCTTATCTGCTTCAGTACATTGTTGATAAGATTGCGATTTTTAACAATTTATTTGCCTTGAAACTTTCAGACATGAAAGATAGATAGGTAAATGATGAGAAATACCAAAATACAAAATCAGTATATTTTTTTTTTCACTGAATCATGATTTTCTCTGCAACACAGCCTCAAAATATGAGGCAGATATTAAATTTAACCCCGAAAAGAGGGTTATGGCAGGCAGAAAGTAGATTTGCATTAAGATTGTTTAACTCACTTTTACTTTTATGTGGTATGAATTACTGCAGGAATGCCAGGTTAACGGATACAAATTTCAAGCCAACATGAGAAAGGGTGGTCAAAAGCAAATTTCTAAACAGTTCTTGCCTTGCTGATTGACACCATCTGTTGTTGGTTTTTTCCTTTATTTGAGTCAGATTTATTAACGATTTTGTAAACTCTGTAAGATGATAAAACATAATATTAATATATGATGTAACGTGACAAGAAAAAAGTTCCATTTTCTGCATACTGTGCTTGGAAATAGAATGCAGAATGTTCCCTCTTTAGCTATTTTATGGCATTGATGAGTGACAGATTGCATTAAATGATGGAACAGAACATCTTGTCTGTGTGTTGCTTCAGCAACCAGACCTCTCTGCACTTTCACTTCTCAACTTACCTATCACCTTACCTGTTAACAATTTACCTATTAACTGCTGAACAAAACTGAGTCTTGACATAATGTCTTCAGGGTGTTTTAGGTAATGAAGAAATTCAGAAAACAGAGCAGTTGTAGGGACATCAACACATCTTCTTAAATTAGAGAAATGCGGTCACCCTCATGTGGGTGGCCTGAGTAAGAGCCAGAACCTGCAGCTGGGTGGAGATGGGAAAAGTACAGATGTGGCAGATTCAGTGACAACTTACTGCACGCTTTCAGTGAAATATAAAAAATAGACCTGATTACCAAGCCAATTGTATAATACAGTGGCTGTTTCTTGTAGGAGCCTAGCTGTTTTTCACTGACTGAGCAGTGAAAGGCAATTGGTGTTTAATATTAATGACTGTCCATCATGATTAAAGTTGTGATTTTTATTTCATATTAGAAAAGAGTGGCATCATTTTCCTTTCCAGCATTTGCTGCCTGCAGGTTAGATAACTGATGGGAAAACATGTATTCTGAGCTTGGTTAAATCTAATGGAATTTTCTTGCCAGTTTATTATACCTGAAATTATATTGTGAACGAAGTTATTGAGATATTACTACTGATGCCATAGCATATTAGCAAGAAAAGTAACTATGATAAAAAAGGTTTGTGTTAATTGTTTAACAATGCCCTATTTTTTCTTGCTTGTAATTCAGCTGTATTACTGAAATCACAATCTGAAATTCAGCTCTCATTTAAGTTACAACATATAATATTTGCATATGTTTTAATATAGCTGGAAGTAATAGAAGATAAAATATTATTAACAGTTTAGATTTTGGTGTATATTTTGAATTCACAAAATTGATGATAATTGCAGGAATTGTTTTCACATTTGGAAAGTGATGGGAACTGTGGATGTATCTTTATAATTTACTGTTTCATGAGGTAATCATAGATCTATAGCCATAAACGTACATCTGGAGGAGGACATTAATCGTAGCAATTTGTGTCACTTCAAATATGAACTGAAGTTGTGTTAATTTATGGGTCTTTGATGTTTGCTAATTTTTTCAGTGACCTGTAGTAGTCCTTTTTTGAACCCAAGGAATGTGTAAAGTTTCATACAGCTCTATCTCTGCTATTAAAAAAAAAAGGTTGCTCACAATGATTCTGTTGGAAATCTCTACTCTCAAATTTGTTCCAATTGTGTTTTACTTCCTGTCAAGTGTCATTACCAGATGCAGCATGTCAGTGATCTACCCTTTTTCTTCTTCAGATGTGTTGGTCCACCCCAAAAACTATGCTTTCATTCAATACTTGAAGGAAGAGCATGCCAAACTTGCAGTAGAAGGAGAACATGGTAGTACCATGAAAGGTTGGAGACTGGGTAAGTTTGTAACTCAGAATGCATGAGAATAAATTTTTTTTTACAAATTCGTGTTTTTTTATTTGAGGAAAAGAGAAGGATCATCGCTGAGAGAGCATGATTTTCTACCAAGCCCTATCAATGAGTTTGCTTTAAATTCACCCAATTTTATGCAGACTTGAACTGATTGTGCATAATTATTTAAAAACAAAAATAATAAAAATAGCATGAAAACATTGAATAAACTGCATGCAAAATGTGATCCTTACAGCTGCTTTGTCTCTCGACATTTGTGATTCAGTTGATGGGGAAGCGTTTTTTTGATGCCATCTTCTTCAAAATAAATGTGAGGCCAGCATCACAGCATGTGCAACAATGCCAACACCTAGTGATGCTCCATCACTATTTTGTCCATGGTTATCAGTGGACGATTGTGCTGGTGCTAGACTGACAAAGAAAGCAGTACAGCTGTAGTGTATATGAATGGAGGAGACCCTATTGACTCGAAGCAAGTCCAGCTGGCTACCCTGAAGTGAAATGGCTAGAATTCTGAAGGGAATTTCTGCTGTATTTTGATTCCACTCTAAGTGTTGCTGGAAAAAATTATTATTCATATATTTCTTTGGTTAGGTTGCTCATAATCGAGCTGTTTGCTAGTCTTACTGTGAGTGTCGGACCATTTATGCAAACTTTCTGTTTCAGAGAAATATTCTGTTGCTGTCAAGATTACAAGAAAGGTCTTAGTATTATTAATGTGTTATTTTGTGTTTAAGTGGTATTTTTTGTATAAATCAAGAATTAATTTCATGCCTGTTATTTACACATAAGTATTGTTGACTTTGCTGTTCTTTTGTACTTCTTCATTCGACAAAGGTAATCTGTATTCTGTGTGATACTAATCTTTTACACAATAAAGCATCTGTCGCTAACCCATGTTTACTGGATTTTTTTTTTATTCACGTGCTTCTTGATCTTTACATTACATAATGATCAAGGTGATTGTTTTTGCATTTTTACAAAACCATTTTAAAATTGCCTGTGACTTTTTGTCACATTGAGCATTCCATGAAGATATGACTATGAGTGCATGGCACTGCATGCTGTATGATAACTTGATCACATAAGCATTATTGATAAGATCAACTTTCCATTCCCTTTTGTATCCATTGTTAGATGTGAAGATGGCAAATGAGAATCGCAGGACTGGCGGGTGTGAACCTGGTGGTCGAGGACGAGGGGGTGATCGTGGAGGTGGACGGGGAGGGTAGGTCATCTCCTGATAGCATTTTTGATAGTCATGTCAACTGCTAGTATTTCCCTTGTCCTGGTTAATGACTATTATTACATTATTGTGGTTTTGGTAAATACCTCCACCAGAGTGTTTTTTGCAGTGATTATCTTGCAAGTTGTATGTATCAAATTCACATCCCATAGCAAAGAAACAAATTTCTCTCAAATTACTGAAATTATTGAGCATACTGCAATGAGAAGCATCGCACACAGCCATTTTCTTTTATTTCTAAGGTTTTGCTTCTGACTAAATGGTATCCAAGAACTTTATAAAACATATTGGGAAATTATAAAGTTGAGAAGTGAAACCACAGCGGAAAACATGGTATAAATAAACGAATTATGATTTTCATTTAGACGCGGCTTTGGCAGTATGGAGAGAGACAGGTCCCCACTGCATGATGATCCCATGAGAGATCCCTACCTTGACCCTTTCAGGGCTGGAGGTCCCAGAGGTCCACCACCACCACCAGGACGCTATCCACCAGGGTAAGAGAGGACATCACTTATGCTGTGGTGTAACTGGGTTGAAGGATATGTAATTATTGTATTAAAATGCAATCAGGCAAATCATTCATTATATAATCGCATTTTCACCCAGAACCTTCATTTCATGCTATTTTTTTTCATTTCATGTCAAGAGGTACAGTATAATTTTTCCAAAGATGCCACAAAAAATGGTGGTGATCTTAATGTTTAATTCAGATAAGAAAGTCACATTCGTAGATCCAGATGGTTGAGGCCCTGATGCCATTTCATGGACATTTCAGTATCTCCAATGTCACGAGCAGAGTTATGGTCTTGGGGATCTAACGACTGCACGAGAGGCAGTTAACTCACACTCGGACACAAACACACAAGAAATTATTAAATAACTAGAGTATTTGTATGTCGGGCCGGCCGGGCCATATTATTACATAATATTAATACACTAAACAAAAGACAATAGAGGTATATTCAAAGCAAAAATTTCAATTACTAAACTTAACCTATCATATTCATGTAACTAAGTTCCTATCAAAGGTAATGCAATTAATAGCCAAATGGGTATATTATAAGAAATAAGATATTAATCTAAACTAACAGTTGAGTCGCCACTGGCCAGACGCCAGGCAAACTCTCCAGCAATAATACAGATTCTCAAGGTACACTGAAGGCTAGAACAGCCCAGTACATTCAAAGCCTACAGAAGCACAAATTGGCTTGTAGGTATTTAAGCAGCTTGTAAAAGTATATATATATATATATATATATATATGCAATCACTCAGTCACTATTCATTTCATCAACAAGGTGCCATATTTCTTCAATCGTATTATGGAGATAGCTTTACAATACAGAACACTCGTTCGTCGAGTGCAAGCTGTGGGTTTCTCAGACTTTCTACGAGGCTGTGGGTTTCCTCCCTATCTCTGGACTTCTATCAATTACTAGTGAAAAAGATGAGTTACCGTTGGTCACGCCTAGCTAGTAGGCGCGAACATCATACGAGCGCAGCGTGGACTCTTAAGGTCAGTCCAACCAAAACCTTTCTTTCTATGAGCTTTCTCTCTCTAGGCTCCTTCAGTCCGATGACAATGGACTAGTCTTCGTGCCACTCAGTTCAGGTGCTGGCCAACCGGAGATACTTCACGAAACAATGCTTCTCTCGTCTGTATTCAATGAATTTCAACGTTACACGATGTTTTATACTATCCAACTACCCAGTAAGGCTAGTCCGCTGGCCAAATTAGTTCAGCAATCTCATTGGCCGAAACATCCCACCATTTTGAATGTAGGAATATAGTCTGCACTATTCTACCAGCCAGTTAATGTGCAAAAACTTGTCTAGCCATACTTAACAATGTCATCTATCCCCACCTTGTCTCACCCCTACTCTATTACTTCCAATCACGAACATTAAAACCGAACAAGCGTGAATCTTACAGTTTAACTTTGCAATTCTTTACTCACAAACAATAATACTCGAGGACTGTTCAAGGCCACCAGCCAATTTCTCATGGCCCTGGTGAAAAAAAACAACTCACGGCTCTGCGTGAGATTTAATAACACTTGACCCATGCTATTTTTTTTCATTTCATGTCAAGAGGTACAGTATAATTTTTCCAAAGATGCCACAAAAAATGGTTGTGATCTTAATGTGTAATTCAGATAAGAAAGTCACATTCGTAGATCCAGATGGTTGAGGCCCTGATGCCATTTCATGGACATTTCAGTATCTCCAAGGTATGCCATTTTATGGCACGTTTCCATGTCCCTGAGCCCTACAGTATGAAATGGCAGTTATAATGGCACTAAAGTTCATGTGCTGATGGCATAATCCAGTTTGTAATAGGTTTCTGTCACTAACATTCTAGTACTGATGGCCTACGTAGTTCAGTCTGTGACAAGTTTCTGTTATATAGACACACCACAAACATGTACAATGACATTTATTTGTTTTGTCTTTGATTGCAGGGACTTTGGATTCAGGGATCCCTACTTCTCAGACCCTTACAGACGCGGTTATCCAGATCCATGGTTACCAGATGATCCTTACAGGTGTGGCTTTATTTTGTTTAGGATTGAATGATCTGTAAATGTGAAGTAATTTTTAAGTGGATTAATGTGATTAATAACTGTTGCATACAGTTTAGAAAATTTGTACTGTCAAGCTAGTTTACAGATATACCATGAAGTGGTACTGGAGATCACATAATTTGCTGATTATGAACAAAGGGTTGGGTTAGCAAAACTCACTGTTATTGTAGTTCTGTCTATGGCATTGAAATGTTCCATTGTCTACTCTAATGGGGAATATGACCTGCTTTTCCAGAAGAGATCCATATTCTGACCCATACAGGGATTCCTTTGCAATTCGGCCTCCACCTCCTCCAGTAGAGTGTGAAATTTTCATGGTAAATTCACAGATTAGGTGAGTAAATTCTGAAGTACTCAGGTTTATTTTAGACTGGTGAAATCTTTAGACGGTTGACAAGAAAACAAACTTCTAACTGAGCTGAAATTTAGAACCAAGTTGTTATCGGGGCTCAAATGCCAAGGGCAGAGATCTCCCGAAAACAAAGACCTCATACTGCAAGCTATTATTTTTGTCCCTACTGCAACCTGACACCCCCTCGCCCCCACACGATGCCTGTCATATGTACATCAATGGTGCTAAGCATTGCTAAGATATCTGATGGAGAAAGAAGAAAAGTGAAAAAAGAGATTCGGGTGGACAAAATATTTAATTTTAAAAAACGCACTTACCGTTAAACTGGACTGCATCATGTCATCGTTTGATCAGTTCGCATGGTGTGGCACTGAGATCGCCTGAGATTTTGGGATTGGCAATGCTGGCGGGACAAAGTTAATAAAATTTTGCATTCGGTTATAACGTGATCCCCCAAACTGACCTTATCAGTGGGGTATATAAAAATTCTTGCATTATACACAGATGTGATACATGTGCTATGAAAAAAAAAAATTATTTCTGCACTTGAGTATTTATTTTGCACTTCAGTATTGTTCTAATGTATAACTTTGTTGTGTCCCAATTTCTTGACCACAGAGAAATAGGGAACCTTATGTTTTGAACTTGCAAGTATTGGATAGGGACCACATTCCAAAGAAAACAGACAAAATGCTATTCATTTTAGGACAGATCAAAATTTCTCCAGAAAGAGAAACATCATTATAATTTTGCAGTCTGATTTGATAATGTGCCACCTTTGAACATAAAAATAACAACAAAAGAGCACTTTTTGCATAAAGTTATTGTTTATCATCTGTTACATATTGTGTGTAAACATCACATCTTAATAAAAAAAAAAATTGCAGCTGTTACATGATAATCAACTGTAAGCTGAATCCATGCCCTGTGGAAAGTCAGTGATCACAACTGGCCATTTACTTTCAGTGCCAGAAATAGCCTCAATAGGAAATGAAACTATGTGCCTCTTCTGGTCATTTCTTTGTTTGTTGTTTGCTTTTTTTTCCCCCTTTGTCATTGATGACATTTACGTTGGTTGTTTTTTTTCAGCTTGTATGGCAGATGCAATAATACCTTTTCTTTTTCCTGCTGCCAGGGCTTATGGTGAAGTTGTGGAACGTAGGGTGAAAAAACATAACATTATAACAGCTTTGTCAGTTATCCCAGAGGGCAGGACAGCCCCTCAAATGATTGAAGAGTTGACAGCACAGAATGGTCTGTTTGCCATCTTCATTAACCCACAGAATGAGATGCATCGCTCACTCACCCTCAACATTCTGCATGGCACTCCACAAGGTAAAATTTGTAGTGCAGTGCGGAATTCCATTGCTTTTCGTTTGGTTTCTTTTTTTGGCCTAAAGGTTTCAATAAAGGCATTAGTGTCATGGCAGCAGTGCTGTCTAGTGTTTCAGCATCAAATACTGTGTAGGATTAGCTTTCTTGCAATAAGTATTGCATAGGAACCGCTTAAATGTTTTGAACATTACATTTCCCAAAAAAGTAACCGTTTTGTGCGTGCGTATTTTTTCATCGATTCAACGCAAGTCGTGAAAATGAAAAGCTGAATAATTATGCTTTCCAGCCAAATATAGTCCAAATATTTGCGTCTAATGGTTTTTATGTAAGCGTGAGAAACGAGCTCAGTCATACAGTTTCCTCTGTGGACAGCTGGTATTGTGTTTTTTTGAGGTAGTGTGTTGAAACATGCTTTGCTCAGATGAAAGGTACATTGTATCTTTCAGTTTATTTTTTCAGAAAATGCAATATTCGGTCTGTCATTTTTGCGCCCGTTCATTTCATGTTGATAGCTTTTTGGAAGCTAGTGAAGGACAATGTGGAGCGTGTTTCTATTTTCTGTAATCGAATTTTGTTACTGACCAGCGCCAGCCGGATGGACTACATTTCAATTTTCTGTTATGTTGATTTTACAACATGGACGAATTTGAAGGTGAAATTTGAGCAAATCTCGGTCAAGCTTAGTAGCATAACAGTTCTTCATCTTTGCTTACCATCGCAAGCTGATGTCTGGGATGTGCAGGTCTAGACAGTTGATGATTATCCAAGGGCAGCCAAGTTTCAATACATGTTTACAGCTTGACGAATTTCTGATTTATTATTTTTTTTTGCTCCACACATGGACAGTTTCATTCATTGACAGTTTGCTTAATTTTATCAGTTTTCTGATATTTTTTTTTTTGCCTTCTTTGTGAGTAAAGGGAAATAAAGATGCTTGAGCCCTGTTATGCAACAATTACTCATACAGATAATTTCTGTTCATGGTTTTCCTTCTTTTTACTGAAAGGCTGCTTACATCGCAAAGTATTATCCAGAATTCATATATATACTTGGAAGTTTTCCCGACAGCGGTTGGAATTTTGACAATCCGCCAGCGAATCAATTTTCTGACCGCCAGCATTTCCGACACCGAATTAGAATAATTTTTGTCAGAGAACTGAAGCTAGTTCGAGGTGCTAAATTTTCGAATGCCAGAAGCGATGGCTTGACCACAAAGGAGAAGACGTGTGCGGAACACCACTAGATAGATGCACTCCCGACTTTAGACTTTGACTTGGAAATGCTAGCTCGGGCCTAATGTTTCAGACACCACAGTGTTGGAATTAGACTAGACCTTTGCATTGGTGCCAGAGCACATCACCGTAGAAACTCAAACCTACATAAACTCGAAGATGGTGTGAAGAATAAGTTGAGATGAACTAAGCTTGAGGAGAAACCGCAGAGATTTTTTGTGGCATTATGGATAGATCTAATGGAAAGCCTAATAAGTCCTTAATTTTCAGAAAAAAAAATTTAAAGTCTCATATGGCACAAGCTCTTGTCCATAATCCTCTTCAAAATAATCCAGCTTCATGCCACTCGTCCTCTTAGTCCAATTGTCTCTTCTGCCAGATTTATCTCCTACAGCACCAGTTTTGTCATCACTTTCATCAGTGCTTCCACCATCAGGATCATCCTCTTCTCTTTGAATCACATTCATACTCATACTGTACCTTTACTTCACTCTCACCATCCCTTATCAGCTGGTAAATTGTTTCAACTGTAATTTAAAGAACTACCATATAATTTCATTTACCTTCATGGTACAAATGTAAAACCTCATCCATAGGCGACATCACCTAACAAGTCTTTGACGTCATTAAAAATTCTAATAAAATCAACTGTCAGTCTGATTTTTATCATCCAAGGACTGGCCGGTGGTGACTTCACAATTTTCATACTTAATAACATTATCAAAAATGCGATAGTTGGCTGGCAACGAAACAAGTAGAAATCGGTGACCCACGGCAATGCTAGATGCAATGCATGGAGGCTAGGGCAGAGATTATAGTTGGTAAATAGTCCAACAATTTACACATTTTATTCCACCAGCATTGATGATCGTTAAGACTTTTTTGCTACATGTTCCTTATCACATGGGCCAATCAAAGTTTTAAATTATATATATAGTGCAGTGATAACTCAATAAATGATGTGATTTACTTTGTTGTTTGACTTTTCATCTTTCTGTGATTTTCCATTGCCTAATTTGCCCTTGGAAAGTCGTTTAGTGCTACATGAAGCACTTGTGACAAATAGGAGCGCTGTTGCTACTCTCTATGGCCTAGTGTGGATAGGGAGTTGCATACTAGTAATATCAAAAAGAATACAGATTGCCCAAGGCAAAACGCTGCATGCATTATTCCGTTTTCCCCGGGAACTGAGTCTGGTTTCCGCTGGTGGGATTACAGGGCATTGATCGGATGCCCCGATTTACTTTTGTCGGGTATTGGTCAGGGATATTGAGTTAAGGTTTGATGTCACCGGATCCAAGTATGATGTCTAGGGCCACAAAGTGGTGACGGAAGCTTTCTGCTTACCGGGGTTAGGCGTCCGATGGAAGCACCAGCACAAGTTTGAAAAACTTTCGATTTTTGGGCAGAAGTTGCCTTTGTTTCAACAACTGAAACAATTTCCAGAGCTCTTTATTTTTGTTTGGGTTTGTACATCGCTTTTTGGTACAGTGAAGTGTGTGCCCTCGTTAGCTGCCGCCGAGCAAATGCCATTAAAAACCGTATAAATAATAGGTAGTTTGTTCCGTCCCGAGTGCAGTTCAAACCTGGAAATTTTCACATGCAAATCGAGGGCTTTTGTTTTACCACTGAACCACTGCACAGGTGCCATCTCTGAGGTTGGCCAAGCAGTTTTATGACCATATATAAATGAGAACTGGATCTCACCCTGGAAGTCCCTTCCATTCTCATGCTTTGTTTGTTGCATGAAAGAAACATAATGCGAGTTGCCAAACTTATGGAAAATCATCCAAAGTAGCCACTAATTATAGGAAGTACACAATGTCCTTCAAATAATTATTTGCCATTACACCTCATTTCTATAAGGTTTCTTAACTGTTTTAATATTGAATATAACTTGTGTCCGACTTAATGTCTTTGAGTAGGTTACTGAGAACTTTACTCCTCCATGAGCTTTCGTAGGTTGTTTTTTGTTCTTGAGGTTGAAAATTGTTCCTGTAACCTCATGGATTCATTTAATCAGAAAGGAAAAAAAAGATTTTTTTTTACCTCTCGTATATCTACATACTGACCCAAATTGTTATTATTCAATCTGATTAAGTTTATCACTGAAGGGCTTGTCGTTCCCCTGTACTCTAAAGCAGACTCCCGTTTTCGTGTGTCTTTTGTTTAACAACCATTTCACGGCGATAATTTTCAGCATTCGTCATTTTGTTGTGAGTTGTGCTGAATGTACTGTGTTTCAGCCATTCATATTTTCAACATTTTCACGTTCATGTATGGAAACAGGGCCTTGGAAGAACACATTTTTCAATGTTAAGTCCACACAGATTGTCGTGTCAGCTAAATCCGCCTTTTTGTCGCACAGCTGTAAAATATGCTTTTGATCCTTGAGCTCGCACGTTGCCTCTACCGTATTTTGTATCTTCATGCGTCGATCTCGCATACTGAATGTATGGAATATTATTTGTCGTATGCAGATTCAGTGCTCAGGAACAGTGTTGTTGAATTACATTACAAACCTGCGCAGATTCAGTATGGCTTCTTGAAGTTTTAGTCCGTAACAAATGAAAATGCTATTTGTCAAGGAGCTTTTCAAAATTCCGAGAAGTAAAATCGCATTCATCCTTTCGCACTATAGTCCAAAAATGTCATCCGTTGGCAAATGACAGTGTTGTGATATTCATGGATTGCCGTTAGTTTTGCACATTATTTTTTTTTGGGTACCAGTGAACCAATCAAGCAGATGAGGGGTAAATATTGAAGACTTTTGGCACACTACTCTGTTCACTGTCTGATCACAAAGGGCCATCTTGATTCTTTTGCCTTTTGTTTAAGGCAAGGTAGTTATTGCAAAAAGATGCAGATTCTGGTATGTTCGTATTATGTCTGCTAAGCAACTCTCCTATGTTCAAATATTAAAGAAGGGAGTGTTTTTTTTTGTTGTTTTTTTTCTAGCACCCTAGGTTGTTTTGCATGCATATTTTTTAGGTCCTTGACAGATAGCTGTAAAGCTGTGTCCCCTGGAAATGCAATATTTGTCCTCCAGAACAGGCAGTCAGTTGCTTTTGCTATCTGTCTAGAACTTGTGGAAAGCAACATAAGGCCGTTTGTAGACATTATTAATGAATATTATGTAGTGAATGTATTAAAATAAGGGAAAGCATATAGTGTAGATGTGTATAGTGCCTTGCTTTGTGTAGGTTTCCTACTTTTTAACAATTTTTGTTCCATACAGGTAAGATGTTTACTATAACCGAAAGATATTGATTTCTCGCAGGCATTTGTTTTTTTTAGATGTATCATCCTTGTCATAAAACATGTCATCCAACTCCTTTAACAAGCGGTTTAGTCTTGTTATGTGAGAAACTTTGTCAAACTGTAAGGCTGCCATGACTGTTTCTTCCTCCAATTTTCTCCAACTAAACAGAACACAGGAACATGCCACTTGATGATGCCATCGCACTGGTCGGTCGTAGTTTTCTACAGTACGTAGATGGCTTGAGAGAGAAAGCAAATGCAGCAACGGCTCCCTTGTCAACAGCAAGCCCAGCACGTTTTCTCCCAGCATCCCCTGAAGTGACTTACCTCCTGAACCTGCTGGCTGACAATCGAGCTCTTACAGTGCAAGAATTAAATTCGGTTATTAAGTATTTACAGGAGCGACGAGACAAACTGATTGATGCTGAAAGTCGTCCAATAGTAACAGATGGTAAGATGTTTGGTAGGATATTTTTTTATGAGTGGGAAAGGTAGAGTGACTATCTGCACCATATGGCCAAATGGGGTTTTGTATCAGTGAAAGTTTTGGAAAGGTTCAGGGTTAGGATAGGATCAGGTTTAGCTGTCTGATCACATCACTCATTTTAGTGGACAACATGGCCGTAATAATCTTTTTCAAAAATTGGCGACAGATTGATAACGAAATTGCTTTTGTGAATACTATAGATATATGGCCCAGATAGACCCTACCAAAAGAAATTCACGAAATATCATAAAAACCACAGAAAAACTGTGGGGTCGCAGCAGGGCTATAAGCAAAGTCAAAATTGGGCAAAAAGAAAAGGTTGTATGTTTGCAAAGCCCCGCGTGAGAAAAAGTGAAAAAAGCGAACAATAAAAGACTTCAACAGGAACGAAGTGGAAAGCCGAAAATTTGTGTATTTTCTGTCTTCTCTTTAGTTTGCTTTGTATTGTTTGGGTTTTATTTCTCACGCGGGGCTTTGCAACATACAACCTTTTCTTTTTGCCCAATTTTGACCCTACCAAAAGAAAATACAGTCGAGCACGGAAAACTCAAATTCTTTGGGGTGGCTTCATCTAGTTCGAGTTTGCCGAATTTCGAGGAATACGTGAAGCATTAATCATGAGGTTTTATTGCCGTATATTCAAGGAAAATAATACAACTGACAACGTGTAATATGAATTACATGCCCCCCCCCCCCCCCCCCCGCCCGTGGTCACTTGAAAGAGAAGCAAATTAAACTGGTGCGCGTGGCGACATCAGACCTTGTGCCCGAATGTTTTTTTTTTCTCTTCTGGAAGTGCGTCGGTAAGAACCAAGTCAAGCCCAACAGCGATAAAATAAAGGGTGAACACAACTCATTATTTTTCTCTGTTCGGTATTACTCCCGTTCGTATGGCAATGCTTCTTCTTTTTTTTTTTTATATTGCGGTATGACTATGAGCGCGGGACCATAGATGTACTACATGACCATGTAGTACGTCTACGCGCGGGACAAATCCAAAAAAAAAAAAAGGTTATTTCCTGCCCGAATTGGTCGTCCCAGGTGTTTTAATCGCCGTTTTTATTGGGGGAAAGGGGAGGGGGCGACTATACGCACTGCCACCACTAGGCTATGACTATGACACAGCTGACCAAGTGAAGTTTCTGGCGTTCGTTTTTTTTTTCTTTTCTAGTTCTACTTGTTCTAGGCTGCTGGGATGCTTGGATCACACTCGCAGCAGGAAAACTGGTTCGACCAATCCTAGTCACAGTTCGAAGTTCGCGTGAAATAACTACTAAAAATATTGAGAAATAAATTCGGGACCTAGACCTTTGTTCGTTGGATCCTTGATTTCGATTTAGGTGTGTTCGAGTTTCGCGTGCTCGTCTGTATACTGATAGAACTCTGGGGTAGGTTTTGAGGTACTTTGAATTGCACTGATACATAGGTCACAGTTGGCCTTTTATATAGTTATTTATAGACACAAACAAGACTTTCATCGATTTTCGACAGGGATGGAGGGGTAAGATGAGATATGTGCCGTGCCAGGTCGAGCCAGACTTTAGATAGCTCAGGTCATAGTTTAAAACCTCCATGAACCACAATTTTTTACTTAATTTTCCAAAATGTAAAACAAGGGCGGGCCTCTCAAGGAAAAACACAAGAAGAAAAAAACAAATGCAGCCCACTGGGGAACCCTTTCAAGGGCTAAGAAGGGAGGCCAAGGTGACAAGAACATGGCAACCCATGAGGGAGCCCTTATGAGGGCCAAGAAAGAAGGCAAGACAACAAGAACACGGCAGCCCATTAGGGAGCGATTTTGGGGGCTAATAAAGAGAACAACAGAAAGGAAAAACTTATAAGCTCAATTAAGTAAAATCCAGCAAGAATGAAAACCACATGTGAACTCGCTGATCGGTCACTTGACCTGGCTCAGTGCGTATCCCATATTTCCAAGGAGGGCCAGGTGGCAAATGAGATGAAATTTAAGATTCAGGATATCATGTCTTATAGTTAACTGACATCAAGAAGTGACTCACAAAAAATCATATTGTTTTTTTTTGTTTTGTACTTGCTTTTTGGCAGATAACGGACATAAGTTGTTAGGCTAGTGTTGGAAACGTTTGAAGAAGTTGAAAATACAGATCTGCAAATACTCCCTGAGAAAAATGAGCATTATTAGAGAACCATTTACTTTCTTATCTGCTAGAAATTAGCTGGAGAATTTCGAAAAATCGTTCAAGTTAACCCTCGTCCCACGCTGAGTGAACTCGTTGACGTAACGCTCCGTGCGGGGATAGCCGGCGGCCAGTCAGCCAATCGTTCACCGATAACCTCGGCGGTCGGGTCAATCGGTCCTTGTGAACATGTGTATCGTGTTTACTTGAAAACGCAGTAACAACAATAGTGGTGGATAAATCGTAAGTGACCCCTATGATATTTGGATAAAGTACTTGTGATGATATGCAGTAAGTTTTATTGTTAAATGGGAGGCCCAAAATCAAGAATTTTCTGCATTTACATGCCGCTTAACACACATTTTATCATTTTCCCAAGACCTCTGCCCTTTTCCTGTCCCTAAGTTAGGCCATTCAGGTGAACAAATTATTTTTTAAGCCAGGCGATTAATTTACTAAACAAATGTATCGTGGCATTGCCTTCTCCCTCCTCTACTATGTAAAGCTTCCACGTACTATGTTGTTAGTTTTAGCGAGAGATGTGATTTCCAGGTTGTAGAGCACATACATGTACAGAAAAGCGGTTTTATCAAAGCAATAGAATATCTCTCTAATTACCACATCAAATAAAGACAATGACCAACAACAAAGTCGGTCATTTTCTCCCAGTTTTCCCTGATTTTCCCCCAACAGACAGATGCCCTTATGCAGCATGCCCAAGTATAACATCGGAATTCATCATTACAGACATAGAACGGTGTCTCTAATACGCACATGGCCCCTTTCTTCTCGTTTCACATGTAGACGACAACCAGCATCAGAGTAAAAGTTTCCCCAAGATTTTCCCCAGTTTGAACTTCAGACTGTCACAGGACTATTACATGAGTATGACAAATAGTTACGAATAGTTGCATCGTAATAAACATAATCGGACGATACCATTTTGTTAGATTTAGTAGGAGTGGCAGGATAGATAAACACGCGAAAATAGTGTGGCAAAAAAACCGTGAAAAAACGCAAGTCGGGGCAACGGAATAAACCAAACACGAGTAGCAGTGCTGCCCTACAATATATTGGCCTCCCGCTGGACCCGGTTTGCAGCAGGTGGGCCACAATATTGGCCTCGCGTGTTGTGCGGGGAGGCCAGTATACATGTAGTGGCCTCCCGCAGGATGAGGGTTAAGAAGGTATTGAGAAACTTCCTTTTCATCGAGCTGAATATTTAAAAAAAAATTTTTTTGGTATGTTTAGTATATTTATTTCAAGCAGAAATCTGGCATGTGCTAGTCTTATTGAAAGAAATAAATAGTCTTGGAAAGAAAAGAATATGATACAGGCATGGTAAAAGTTTTGGAAAAATACTGGAGTAAATTCTCTTGCATCAAGCCATTCAGTAAAAAGAATGCTGTTGTTTTTATTAATTATTTTTAGATTTGTTGCCACACTGTAGAAAACAAACAACAACCCCCCAAAAACTGATTTTATTTTCCATTTTTGTTAGATGGCATCATAAAGTCGCAGCACCCAGAGACACTTCAATCTCCAGCCCGTGAGCAAACCACAGTCAGCAAAAATTCCACAGCCCCACAGCAGGATCTAGCAAGCAAGATTCTCAGTATTTTCAGCAATGCGGGAGGTAGTATTCAAGGTGTGCCTCCAGCCAATGGGACACAGTCACAGAAACCTCCTACAGGCACTCCAGCTCCGGCACCAGCTCCGGCTCCAGCTCCAGCTCCAGCTCCATCTGCCTCAGCAGCTTCTGGTGCAAGCATAATCAATTTTGACAACCCAAATGTGCAGAAGGCCCTAGACAATTTGATACAAAGCAGCCCAAATTTGCTAAAGAACATTAATACAACATCATCGGTATCAGCTGCACAGATGGGCATGTCATATGTCTCTTCAAGCTTAGGATCAACACCAGGAATGAGTTATGGTCAGAGTGGTGGGATGAGTGCTAGCCACATGCAGAATAACCAGAGTCAAAGCCAAATGCCAGGAGGAATGCCCAGTATGCCAGGACAGGGAGGAATGCCCGGTATGCCAGGACAGGGAGGGATGCCAAATATGCCAGGGCAAGGAATGAGTTACAGTAGCATGCAAGGTCAAAGGATGGACCCAGCTGGCTATCAAGGTGGTTACAAAGTACCACCAGGACAAATGGGCAGAGGCTATGGACATCCAAGATGAGAAGGATCAGCATGGAAAATATTGTTTTTGGTTGTGTTTGTTTTGTGAATTTCTGTTTTATGATTGCACCAAGGAAAAAATAAAAGTTTTTGTATCACAAAAATTCAAGATCTGAACTTGAGGATCTTGGTGTTTGAGAAATTCAATCTGCATTGACATTCTTTGCTCCAGCTCTGGTTGAAGGAATGAGTGAGTTGCTGGTATTTTTTTGAGGGACATGAAATAATACCTGAATACTGTAATATGTTGAGATGTGAGGATGAGGAGTTACAACTTAATCACCCCACTTAATGGTGTAGTGGTAAACCCACTACAGTTTTTATTTTCCTTTTGAAAGAAATGTTGAATAATGTACTATTAAGCATTCATGTTGGTGTTCCTGTTCATTTACCCGTTATTCTATAAGAATGTCAGTAGTTTTGGAATTTTGCAACTGCAATTATTGAATACGGCATTTCACTAGTTTTTATCCATTATTTTCACTTGGATTGCAAGTGATGTTCACTTGTCCCAGCAATTGGTATCCATGGACACTATCTGGTGGTCTCTAGTGTCAGTATTTTTTTATTTTTTTTTCAAGGAGGTAAATTCCCAGTTTGTCAAGTTTTGTGAGCAGGAGTTCCAGAATTTATTTTTCTTGTTAAGACAACATCAAGAAGCAGAACATATTTTATGAGCAATGGAATTAGCAGTTCACCAACATCGTATGGTTTTGTTGCTCAGGTGAGTTAAGTTTACGTACCTGTAGAGGATTCAGCATTGGAACATACTTGTGGAACCAGATCCAAACTTGGATTTTGAAAGGATCATGGTGAAAGTGCTTCATTTTTTCGTTGCTCATGTGACCGGGCACAAATTCAATAGTGCCATTGGACCTGCCACTGATGTCCATTGGAGATGATAGAGATTATCCAGCTTTTTGAAGCTCTCATCAATGTTTACATTTGTCTATACAGCACTGACACAGCAAACAACATGTTTAAATTTACTGTCCTCTTTTTTCGTGACAATGATTATTGTGCATTATGTTCCATTAATTTTCTTGTAATAAAGGATTGTGAATTGTATCAGATATGTATCTTGAATGTTGTGCTCATATTCTCCTTAGTCACTTATTTTATCTTCAGCTTCATCTACATTTCATATACATGTACATGTACATGCAGAAAGTGAAAGTATTGAAAGTGTGAAGAAACAGGATGAAGTGTTGATGTTTATATGAACAAGTGTCAGTCATGAATGGCTTTGTGAAGTGCATGAAATGACTCTGATCTTACATCGTTCCAATGTATTTCAGTGAACACCAGTTTTAAAACTTTTATCATGCATAAGTGTTCATGTTCTTGTCTTTTTTTTTTGTATTTGGTTCAATAATAAAGTTGCTTCCTTGTAGCTTTTGTCCTGTTTTTCGGTGAAAACCTTTACTCCTGTATTGGTAAAGATCTTAATGTCAAAATGAAATTGCCATCGATCTATTTCAGCTTAAACTTAGAAAATGCACTTTGATTTCACTTCACTTTGCTTCATGTTCAGCAGTTAAAAATTGAGACTTTTTTTTTTCAAATCTTGGGTTGGTTTTTTCTGCTGCATTTGTTGGCATTGTTCATGTTCCCATTAAATGTCAGAATAAAATTTGTCATTTCAGAACTCAGTAGCTCTTGGTTTGTAAGAATTCATTTACACAGCGGTCTCTGATGCACTACACCAGTAGGTTGATAAAATACATTTTTAAAAAATCTCGGGATTTTATATACTTTATTTAACTCAAGAGGTGATAAGAACCAGCTGTGCACCAGTGTTCAACTTGTGTTCCTATGAAATAGGCATACTGGTACATCATGTGAGGTATTCCTACCTTCATTAAGCGGTTGTGACAAGAGGGCACTTTGCCAATAGATTTTGGACATACACATTATGTATATTGAGAGTTTCTGGTGAAAAAAAATAAAGGAGATTAATACATGTTTGAAGATGCAAGGATACAGTGTGTTGAAAGTTGCATTTTTAATTACTAACATTAATTTCAGAACATTACACATTATGCTGAAGTTCCCAGCTAGCATTCTCTCTTGCTGTCGGCCCCAGTCCCACTCTCTCCTTAAATCTGATCTTCCATGTATTGTAACTGTAAACACTACTGTACATCTTTACAGTAAAGTGATCGATACTACAAGATTTGTACACGTACATGACGCCAGTGCTTTACAAGCACAGGAGCCAATAAGCAACAAAAGAAAAACATTATTTTATATATATATATATATCAATACTTTGACAAGTACAGAAGCAGCTGGTTTTGTTATCTAAAGTACCAACCAAACTGTCATTCCCAATTTTGAACATTTGTCTGCATATATACACAATATATATATGATTTCGTGTAAATAATCCATGGGATTTGCCCTGTATTTAAGTGAAAATGTTTCTGTCTTAACATCATATTGACGAGGAAATGAGTGATCTGGAAAAGTCGATAAAAGTGATGCTATAAAACATGGCCCGGGAAGAGGAGCTTCAGTTTTCAGTCAGTAGACAGTGCACCAACTCAGCATCCAGGCTGTGAAATATTCTTGTGGCTGTGACATCCCGCTTCAGAAAGTCTTGCATCATCATGTGATAATAAATAATCGCTGCACTTTTGAGTTGCTGTTGATGATTGTCATAGGTCAGCTTTAATGTCACAAGAGAAGGTCAAGTGGATTCTGTTTGGCAGCTGGATACGGGGAAAACTGAAATAGGTCATTCCAATAAAGTCCAAGTTTAAATCAAAAGTTTTTGACTTCTGTTAGGTTTTTCCTGTGCTGTAAATGAAGAGCAATAAAAGAGCTGTGGTTCATCTGAAGAAAATCTGGTGAGTGAATAGGATTGAAATAAAGTGACTGATGGTTAGTCAAAAGTAGTGTTTGTTTGTTGACATAAATTGACTCGATTTTAGAATGTTGTAAGGGGTGCCTAGCATAATTATAAATCCAAACTAAATCCCGAGTTGTGTTCATTGATCAACAATGATTAATAATGTAACACACTACGTTGACTACGTTCCCCTGACAACAGCCTTTGTGTACATATTTCCCTGGCCACCAATAGCATAATTTGTCACCCCAGACTACACAGTGGTAGCGTACTTTGAATAAGACTCCTCATTGCAACCTTCACCAGCCACTCACTTTCTGTAGTCTACAGGGTTTTGATCACATGATCAGCTGCTCAAAAAAAATAATTTAAAAATCGACCTCAAATTTTTTTTTTTCACTTTTGTGCAGAAACTACCTGAAAGGTTTTTTTTTGGAACTGTCCAGCAGGGCTATTCCTGCATGTTAAACAACTCTGGTAAATCTCAAGTTAGAAATACTCGTAGCCAGCATCATCAGATAAGATGGTTTTAGGTCACAGCCTCCACATAAAATGGAGGCTGCTGAAGTAGCCACTGGAAATTCACAATGAAAGAGAAAAAAAAAAATACCCCTGAGGTGTTTACCCTTAAACAGAGGCTTTGGCCATAGCTATTAGCAGCATTATGACATACAACATTTTAGAGACACACCGAACTTCTGTGCATCTACACTGTGAACTGAAATGGTACATATTAATTATTAATATCCGATCGGTGTTTGAAAGGATTAAAGCAAACACACACAGATAGATAATGTACATGTATAATACATATATTGTAATAATAAATATATATACATACAATAATATTGTAGTTTTTCATGTGTTTGATTATCCTCAGAGTCAGTTTGAAACTGAGCAGTGTCAATACTGTCAATTCACTAATCTCACCATTGGTGCCTCGATGAAAGAGGCGTAGACAGTGTGAACTCGGATATCATGAACTTGACCATGAAGTTTTATCGTATGGGAAGGTAATATTTTGCTTTATCATTTATCACTGTCAGTGCCCCTTACTCTGTTGTGACCTAAATTTACACTAAGTTTTCAGAAGGAACAACAACAAAAACCCAACAAAACTAATAGTAAAAATTGCATAGTCTGGGGAAGAAATGCTGCCTTAAACATAGATCTGAAACATGAAATGCTGTGTACATGGATAGAGTGAGCTGTGTACAAATTGCACCCAGGTGTACAGAATATTATAAAGAGCTGAGGATGTGAAGAGAAATGGGGATTATGTATTGCTCATCTAGTTCTTGTCCCTAAAAGTGATCAAGGACTTGAGGAACTGCATAACATGCTGAGCAGAAAAATTCCCTATTGTGACATGTATTAAAAATATTACTTACAGATTATATCGAGGGCTGCATGGTTAACTTATTGTAACTTGGTTTTTGCGAATTTTTCATGAGAAATAAAAACTATTAACTTTCTTTACCAACCTCAATTGTTATGATACTTTAAAAATGTTATTTAACCCTTAGTTTTCAGAATTGAAAACACAACCAACGATACAACTGGTAGGCTATCAAGAGCTACAAACCTACCAAATATTTCAATTGTCAAAGAAAGTCAAATCTAGGATAGTTTATCATGTGGCCCTGGATGTATTCACATGTGCATGTATGTAATAGCAAAATTTTGAAAAATTATACTTAGGATTTGCTGAAGGAAATTTCATCATCATGAATGGATTACAATTTTATCTGTCCATTCTGATATTCTTTGAGCATTTCTGAAAACATCTGCCTGAGATTGCCAGCCTGAAAATTTCATGAAGTGGTGCAGAAATGTAAAAGCCTGCAGTGCAACATAATTGTCACAATCTGTACAGCAACAAGCCAGCAGTAAATAATGAAGTATTAACATTATATCATGACAGACATGTCTGATAAATGATACAAATTATTGTAGGTTTGTTTCTCTATGTACATGTATATAGTACAGGTTTCTTTAGTGCTGCTTTCATTAGTATTTCACATTTCTACATGCACGATGTACCCTCATGTACAGCTATGTTAGAGTGGTTGTCTTTTGTTACTCTTTCAGGCTTTAGCTATTTGAGAACTTGCAAGTCATCACTGCTTTACCATGCTGGCACATGTCAAGATTTTTATGCCAAAAGGCAACCAATGGTTCACTGCATTTCTGAGCATGAGGACTATCAGATAATATTGTAGAAAAAGAAATTTGCCAATAAGAAAATGTAATAATTCAATAGAATCATAATGACATAAGACACCAAATGATAGGAAAAGAAATAGTTTTTTTTCTTAATTCTCAAAATTATCAAAAATGACTTGCATGCCATAAGCATAGAGCAGTGACGAAGTGTTTTCAGACAATGGTGAAAATATGAACTGAATGAAGGAAGTTCACCAGTTTTTTCATTTATGCACTCCAAAAGAAATCATTTTTATAGCTATACATTTATGCATTATACACAGAAGTCCACATCATAGGATCCTGATTTATTTTCAGATGAGATGGAGGTCTCATATCCATGCAAGGCACAGACAGATACTAGCTGATTACTTCCTTCAGGTTGGAAGAAGACGTCATAGTCTTAGAGATCTTGGTATATTTCTCGGTCAGGCACATCACCACACATGCCCAGCAGGTATGTCTTAATTAAATTTTCCCATAACTTTCTAGAAGAATTGACTGAGTGTGCATGCTCCAAAACTGTCAAAAAGAACTGGACTGGCCCCGGTGTAGAGAAACCAGATATAATATTAAAAACAAAAAGGAATTACTGCTTTCACAATGACTGTTAAATCTGACTTACAAGATCTTTTACACGATTTTCCTTGAGAACATCCTATGGGCTTCAGGAAAGGTAAAGCTGACAGGCTGTCATGACCGTGATGGTCGCAGTTATATGAGTAGGTATAAACATAAGCCAACCGGCTACAGGCCAACTTTGTAGGAATTGCAATTTGTTTAGATGTTTTAAGATTTCAGGTTGTAACAGGTTCTCAGTGATATTGTACTAAATGTATTCATTTATTTCTTGTTAAGTTTTCAGAAAAGTGAAGTGTTTTTCCTTAAAATTATTTTTCCTCCCTACAGATGCTTGTTCAATTTTTAGCCAGAGGATTTCATTGGACGTGGAGTAACAAAGTGCCGTAGAACCACGTAGATGATTAGTAACAGCCTGACATAGAACCACTAAGATGACTAGAACAATGTATACTTGGGATTCATTCACATTTGCTTGGAACTAAAGATGACCAAAACTTCATGAAATGCTCGTATGTCTCTTGTAAAATATCTACTGACGTAATATGTTTTGTACAGCATGAGAGTATATATGAAAGAGAGCCATAACTACATGTATATGAGTATTTCATTGTGAAGTTCCACTTCTGGAGATAGGCACTGTGTAAAATTTATGTACTCCATTGTTATTACTATGTAGTTTTTGTTGTTGTGCATTGGAAACACAACTGTGTAATGCAGTGGGAATAATTTGAAACCCAACTGTATTGGCCTAAACTATACTGTCATTAGGCCATGGGACCAAAATCCTAGCTAGTCTCTAAAGTAAATTTCGTTACGCACCCCTTAGGGAAAATCTAGGTATGGTTTTAATATGTTCCCAGTAACCATCTTTGACCAAAAAATCAAATGTTGTCATCCATAACTGTGCACATTAATAACTTATTTTAAAAAAATAACAATGTTTTATGTAACATCTGTATTTTTGCATGTTTGTTTCGTTTTACATAATTATATATTTCACAAAATCTCCACCTTTGAACGCAAAATACTTTTTTATTAGACCACCCATACTAACCCAAAAGTAACCATATCATGCTTGGTGCGCAGTGTCCTGGCGCGCATGAGTTCTGAAGCAAGTCTGCAGTTACTACTTTTATTGTAAGAGAGAGAGAGAGAGAGACAGCGAGAGAGAGAGAGAGAGAAAGCACATGATTGTTTATTTCATCCAACTTTTCAAAGAAAACTTATATTGCTATTTACATCTTTCTTAGTGTGCATACAGCATTCCATCATGGAGGCAGCCATTTTTGATTTTGCAGCCAAAGGCTCAGTTCCATTGGTTGATTAGAATACATGTAGCATTGTTTAAATGGCAAACTCAATTCGCATCATTAATTATTATTTATTGGCACACTTTCCATACAAATTATACAAAAATATGCAAGACTTGAAATGACAACATTGGTTTTTTGTGAAGGGGAGATGCATAAGATACTTGCATGCAAAAAATCAGCTTATCCCCTGCAGGTGCGTAACGGAATGACAAGCTACAAGTTTGGTCCCATGGCCTACATCTATGATAGTGTGATACACTATTCCACCAGCTCTGTGGTGTCACCAGGGCTCTTTAATTGCATATATTGAAATAGATTCAAGTATATAAATTGCTTGTTCAAGTTGATAATTATTGTTGTACTTGTTGGTAAGGAAACAAACAAGTTTTTTTAAACCACATTATCAAATCAATATACCATGAATTTAATTTTCCCGAAATTTTATTGGGTGCAATAAACTCCAGTAAAAATTGCCCATTATTTTGTTCTGGTTTGCTTACAGGGAGAAAGAACTAAAAAAAAAAGAACTTTTACACAGCAAAAAGCATCGCAAACCTCTGCCGTTCCATACACAGGTACACATGAATGAATCTCTCGCGGCCAGCTTGGTGTCTGATGATCTATAATGGCTCTATATAATGCATGATAAGACTTGATAATATATAGACAGACTCATATCTTTACCCCATTCACATGATACTGATATTATTATGCAACAAGCATTCGTACAAGTATGGTACATGTACATAAAAACAAGCAACTGATCCATCTGCAAGGTTAAGAAGGTGTGTAATGCATGTGCTGTTATGCAATAGGCTACCAGTACCACATTGTCTTGCTTATGTCCATGAATGAATATCTTCATCTTTTAGCAAAATATTTTAAGGGAACCAAGTGCAATTCAGGAAAAGGCTACAAGATTGTCTTGGCTGGGAAAATGTGCTTATGTAGATTTTTTTTTTTTTTTCAATACAGACAGTGAGACACTAAAACGCACAACCAGACTTGACTTTTGACACAAAATAACATTAACAATCTGTATGTATGTGTATTGGAAATATAAAATAAATTTATTACATGTAGTATAAAACAGATTCATATATGCATAATTTTAATGAGAGATATAAAATTGAAAGAAACTACAAGGTGTAACTCTTGCAGTGTGTGTATATAATATATATACATGTATTCACCTTGCGACAACTGTGTCCTGTGCCTTCATGACGAGCTATGATAATGATACAGTTAACCCTCTGGACAGGTCTGCCAAGTGAACAAATGTCCAGTAGCTGACAGACGCTGGTGGTATCTACCAGGAACACTTTGGACATCCAACAACAGCACCACATAATGTATAAAATATCGTGGGTACCATCAATACATGCACATATAACCTGTTATCACCACATCAAAAGCATGGTTGCTGTCAACTGTTTCAGCTTTATACATGTAGTACATTCTTGACAAATCAGCTTAGAACATTTTGAAAACGAGTCATAAAGTAAAGACAGGCAAGACATCAAGTAAAATTAAAAGAGAAATAGTTAATCATTAATCGAGAAAGTCTTTACATTTCCTTGAAAATGGGAAAAATCGCCATGAAAACGGCTCTGCAAGGTGATGTTAAATGAATCTTCAGTTGAACGACTCAATGTAACTTGGAGATTTATGCAAATAGGCACAAACTGAAATTACATTATAAATATATACTAGCCTTACCTATCGGTATTCATATATTGAAACAGTAATACAGAACTCGCCAGTTTACGAGTTCATTGAGCAAAATGCCTGCCTTCATACATGCGAATTTTATTTATGTAGTAAATCGATAAGATTTCAGCTTAAGATAACACTAAATTAGTAAAAGGAGAATTTTAGGTACATGTACCGGTACAGAATCTTGTGCTTACTGGTCATGGTGCATACGAGATGGAAAAATTCAGTTTTGGCCTTTTGAATAGGACCAGGTTTCAGTAAAAACTCGATGGCAGTCAATGCTGAAGCTTTGCATTGGTTCTGTGTTGGAAGCTGGGCATATACTTTATACCACCTGGAAATGAATATACAGTTTACGTTTCTATACATCATTTGTAAATACAGACAACAGTAGTTGTGTGTAATGATCATGAAGTTAATATTATTGCTTGCGATGCACATACAATTACAATGTACAGCACATGAGCAATGGCTGTTATTGGTATTGGTCTAAAAAAAACAACAACCAATACAATATGTACTTTAAGATGAAACTTTGGCGTTGCAACGTGCGGAGATAACTGTCTCAATTTTTATCTCCCCTGTCAGTGTTTGATTGAAAATGCGCATTCCACTAGACAAAGTGAAAATACTAACGTTTTAGATAATTATACATTGTCAAACAAGCTGCTGTAGGGGGACAGGGTGGTCGCCTCTCGTGCCGAAGATACCGGGTTCGATGATCACCGGTCGGTGCAGGCATGTTGGATTTTGGAGGGTGGGGGGGGGGGGGGGAGGAGTTCCTGCCCTTGATCATATGGTAGGTAAGATCGGGCACCTAGTCTTCTCGGATCAGAAAGGAAAACTCGGAAGGCCCTTGTGCACGTTAAAGATACTATAGGACGGACGAGTGGCTATGTGTGCTTATGTGCATAGAAGTAGGAAGTACATGTACTTCTATGCTTATGTGTAGTGGGTTCTAGTATTTCTTAGGGATACACACACAAAAAAAAAAAACGCTCTCCGTTGATGCTCTTATTTATTTAAAAAAAAAGGGAACCGGCCAAAAAAAACAACAAAAACGCCATGAGCCAAAGTCTCTCTTGTCTTGTGCTACTGCGTCATAATCAGGGTTCAGGTGGCGGCGGCAAAGGCTTCTTTAGTTCTTATTACAATGTACCTGTCTGGTCACCGGCCCTGGTCAATTCCCATCTCGGCGTCTTTGATGGAGTGCATCCCAAGCACGATAATTAATGGCATCGTATTTATAGTACCCGCTCGGCGGACATGGGAGGGCGCGAGCCCAGTGGTCGACAATTTGAATGCTCTAGCATAGGGCCTAAACCCCAATAATTGGTCAGTCTACAGACACACACAAAAAATTCCTAGCGCGGCTAATTAATACTGGGCGCATGGAATAGAAGTCACCAAACGGATATCCCGGTAAACTACAGAAGATACTCTATCGTCCTATCGGAATCCATGTGCTGGTCGTGTAAGACTTACTTGAGCAAGCAGCGAGTTGCTGAATAGATCTAGGTTATTGTCTCACTGAAGATCTACATGCGGAGATATAATTTATTTAATATAATTTAACCCACCATTTATTTTGCAAATCTCCTTGACAGGGTACACAAGCTGTGAAGGCTTAATAACGTGTTTATTGGTGATCGCGAAGGTGACTGAATTTAACAAAGCAACCTCGTATCTCCAGGTAATATTATTTTCAATGAGAAAACTATACCATTTTGTGTCAAGGGGGAAATATGTTAACCCTCTTGATGCAAAGGGAAAATTACTCTGTCCTGCCACAGGTGTCTAAGCCGCTTTTGATGGTACCTGGACACCCCCCCCCCCCCACCCCCCCAAAGAACACAAAAAACTGGTACTACATGTATGTAACATTTCTAGAATGCTGGTTTCATTGGTTCTGGCCCCACAGAGTTGAAAACAAAGTATTTTGAGTAGAGGTAGCATAATACATCACATGAACATGCACTTAATAACGAAATACAGTGTGTATATTGTAAATAAATACGCACGGCCGAAGACATTTTTACATACATGTAATTAAATCTCAGCCAACACATAGCAATTAAAATGTTGGGCATGAGTTGCGTTGTTGTGAACATGGTTATGATGATAGAAGATGGGATGGTGTGGGATAAAGCCAGAGATATGGTAGTGATAGAGGTAACTAATGTAAGGATCAACTTTGTTTTAACTTTAAGGAAGTGGGTGTGGTGGCAGTAACACTGCGATATTGTTTGTTTTGAGATTGTTTGAGTTTTCAACAATGCTTGTCGTGACTCCCCCTTTGTGTAAAACTCAAATACATCGAGTCAGTGCAGCGACTTTTTTGTACATTCTAGAGATAAAACAAAACAAACCAAAAAAAAAAAAAAAAAAGCGTAAGGTGGATTCCATAGATGTGTGCGCAGAATTCCCCAAAATTATGAATTTCCAGTTTGTTCAAATATACATGTGTATATCAAAAGAATGGAAATTTTCTGCTGGTTTCAAAAATGTTATGTACAAGAGTAACACTAACAGACCAATCACTCTCAAGTTATACGTGATCATACGAAACATATCCCACAAAGGCAGGAACCATTATTATATACCATACAAAGGTCTCTCACTGCAATATGTAATGAACACTTTTTCTGCAACTTTTTTTGAATGAACCAATCTCCCAGAGGTTTGTTAAAAGCTTAGAGCAAGTACAGTTATATAATAGTGCTCAGAGCGGCACTTAAAAGCATAAAATTTCGATGAAAATTCAGCATATGCATTTGTCATCATACATTTAATGCAAACAAAACATAACTTGCGACAATAATCTCACACTCCAGAACCAAAGAAACAAGTTTATTTTAAATTATATATAAAGAGAACGGCCACACACAGAGCCACATAAATAAACCAAAACTGAACAGAATTTTTAAAAAATGTCAGTTTTTTCTTGCAGTTAAATTTTTAAAAAATGATACATTGTCACGAGCAGTGTTAGGGTCTTGGGGATGTTACGACTGCACGAGAGGCAGCTAACTCACACTCGGACACAACCACACAAGAAAAGTATTAAATAAGTAGAGCGTATATATGTCAGGCCGGTCAGGCCATAGTTTACATAAATATTAATAACAAAACAAAAGACAATAGGGGTATATATTCAAACCAAAAAAACTCTAATTAATAACTTAACCAATGATATTCATGTAACTATGGAGGTACTGCAATCAGTAGCAAATAGGTATATTATACGAAACTAGATATCAATTTAAAGTGACAGTTGAGTCGCCACTGGCCAGTCGCCAGGCAAACTCTCCATAAATCATATGGGCTTAAATGTTATGAGAGCCCAGTACGTTCAAAGCCTACAGAAGCACTCTTCGGCTTGTAGGTAATTTAAGCAGTTGCCAAAAGACTATATTTTATGCACAATCACTATTCAATTCATCAACAATGTGCTATATTATTCCAATCATACTATGGCAATAGATCTATGATACAGGACACTCGTGGTCGAGTGCCAGCTGGGGTTTCCTTAGTCTTCCTATGAGGCTGTAGTTCTCTCTCTATCTCCGATCTCTATTATACTTGAATAAATAAGATATATTACCATTGCTCACGCCTACTGGTAGGCGCGAACATCAATATAGCGCAGCGTGGGCTTTCAAAGGTCAGCCCACTCAGACCTTTCTTTCTAGAGCTCAGTCAGTCCGTTAGCAAGGACTTCTTGTCTTCAAAGCACACAGTTCAGGTACTGGTCAACCGGAGATACTTCACGACACGATGCTTCTGCTCGTCTGTATTCACCTAATCTGAACGTTACACGATGTTATATACTATCTAACTACCCAGCGTGCTAGTCCGCTGGCCCAATTAGTTCAGCTATCTCATAGGTCGAAACCTCCCACCATTTTAATTGTAGTAATACTTCTGCACTATTCTACCAGCCAGTTAACGTGCAAAAACTTGTCTAGTCATACTTAACAATGTCAACTGTCCCCACCTTGTTTCACCCCTACTCCATTACTTATTAATCACGAACATTAAAACCGACAAGCGTGAATCTACAGTTTAACTTTACATTTATTTACTCACCAACTATAATTTGGCGAGGACCGTTCAAGGCCACCAGCCAATTTTTCATGACCCTGGTAAAAAAACAACTCACTCTCTGCGTGAGTTTTAATAACATCTGAATCATGACACATCCCCCACCCCAGTTAAAATTTGCAATTTTAACGATATAAATGATTATCGTAAGGGGAAGGCATGAGTCGAGAAATTGCTCGAAAGGTTAACTTAACTAAGAATACTAGGTAATAACTAAGACTAGTACTAAAGTTGAAAAAAACCTACAGGACGGGTATCATTGATGGACAAAACTTCATGAAAATCTTAAGGCTCCGTCCAAAAGTATATATCTCTCTGAGGATTAAATCTTACCTCTAAATACGTAGACATTAACAATCATAACTCTAAAATTTTAGAGTACAACACTGATCCTGTGCGAATGTCATCAGGAACGCATACATACAATGAATAATACTCAAGAAAAGATAACTATAGTAGCATCGATGGCATTAGTGGATCTGGACTCCTGGTCTGCCATGACTTCTCGTCCTCGACCCTGGGCAACAACGTCTGGTGTGGCCAAAATACGGGTCGACGTCAGTAAAATAGCTGTTGGATCAAAGGAAAGCAAAGGGGTAGGTGAAAAGTGTTCACAATGGGTGAACAATATGTGATACCATCCCTCGGTCTCTGAAGTCCAAGAAGTCCTTGCTAACGGACTGACTGAGCTCTAGAAAGAAAGGTCTGAGTGGGCTGACCTTTGAAAGCCCACGCTGCGCTATATTGATGTTCGCGCCTACCAGTAGGCGTGAGCAATGGTAATATATCTTATTTATTCAAGCATAATAGAGATCGGAGATAGAGAGAGAACTACAGCCTCATAGGAAGACTAAGGAAACCCCAGCTGGCACTCGACCACGAGTGTCCTGTATCATAGATCTATTGCCATAGTATGATTGGAATAATATAGCACATTGTTGATGAATTGAATAGTGATTGTGCATAAAATATAGTCTTTTGGCAACTGCTTAAATTACCTACAAGCCGAAGAGTGCTTCTGTAGGCTTTGAACGTACTGGGCTCTCTTGATTGTCTCGACGGTACCGGTGTCTTAGTAGCAGCGCCGGCGTAACACGGTTCGAGCCGCCGGTTAGCAGGAGGCAACCGAATCCCCATAAATTTTCTCGGGACTGGGAACCCCGATATACACGTCCTTTCCCTACCGGAGGACCGCGTAACAACTACTATCAAGGGCCCACATTTCCTTCTTATCGAGGTACACCTCGAAGGGATGATAATCCAGTCTACTGTTATAGATGTGGCGCCGGAGGCCACATTGCGCGACAATGCAGAGTTAGATTAGATGCGGCAAATGCATGCTCTGTAGCATTCACGTACACCGACGGTCGTACAGCCTGAATCTCGCAATACGGATGCTCGTATGGCGTTTACTCGTCCCTCATACAATGTCAGCGCGCCTCGCTCGTGGAGGGCGGACATAACTGGAATAACTTTATCTACGGTTTCGGCATTCCTAGTTCTGTAACCGCGGTTTGCGGTGAATGCTACAGAGCATGCATGCATAAAGTGACAGTTGAGTCGCCACTGGCCAGTCGCCAGGCAAACTCTCCATAAATCATATGGGCTTAAATGTTAGGAGAGCCCAGTACGTTCAAAGCCTACAGAAGCACTCTTCGGCTTGTAGGTAATTTAAGCAGTTGCCAAAAGACTATATTTTATGCACACTCACTATTCAATTCATCAACAATGTGCTATATTATTCTAATCATACTATGGCAATAGATCTATGATACAGGACACTCGTGGTCGAGTGCCAGCTGGGGTTTCCTTAGTCTTCCTATGAGGCTGTAGTTCTCTCTCTATCTCCGATCTCTATTATGCTTGAATAAATAAGATATATTACCATTGCTCACGCCTACTGGTAGGCGCGAACATCAATATAGCGCAGCGTGGGCTTTCAAAGGTCAGCCCACTCAGACCTTTCTTTCTAGAGCTCAGTCAGTCCGTTAGCAAGGACTTCTTGTCTTCAAAGCACACAGTTCAGGTACTGGTCAACCGGAGATACTTCACGACACGATGCTTCTGCTCGTCTGTATTCACCAAATCTGAACGTTACACGATGTTATATACTATCTAACTACCCAGCGTGCTAGTCCGCTGGCCCAATTAGTTCAGCTATCTCATAGGTCGAAACCTCCCACCATTTTAATTGTAGTAATACGTCTGCACTATTCTACCAGCCAGTTAACGTGCAAAAACTTGTCTAGTCCTACTTAACAATGTCAACTGTCCCCACCTTGTTTCACCCCTACTCCATTACTTATTAATCACGAACATTAAAACCGACAAGCGTGAATCTAACAGTTTAACTTTACATTTATTTACTCACCAACTATAATTCGCGAGGGCCGTTCAAGGCCACCAGCCAATTTCTCATGGCCCTGGTAAACAACAACAACTCACTCTCTGCGTGAGTTTTAACAACATCCGAATCATGACATATCATGTGTCATGATTCAGATGTTATTAAAACTCACGCAGAGAGTGAGTTTTAATAACATCTGAATCATGACATACATACATGTAGTTACTTCCATCCACTGTAGGTTCCTTCACAAAAAAGAATGCCCCTCATGATGTGAGTGCAATGCATTTTACAATATTCTACAATATATGTACATGTATTACTGTAAGAAAAGTAAAAATTTGGCAAAAAGAAAAAGTTGTATGCAGCAAAGCCTCGAGGAAGAAGCAGTTCCCAAACGATACAATGGAACGCAATCTAAAAGTAAAAGAGAAGATAGAAAATGGCCGATATTTCGACAACAGCCTTTTTCAAGGGAAAAAAACAAAAACAACGGAAAACAACAACAGAAAAAACAATTGGAAAATTGAACAGATAAAACAATCGAACACTAAAAGATTTGCATAGGAAATGTATAGAATCTTAACAGAATATGTCCACTGAACAGCGAGTTCTTGCTTAGACAGCAGCAGAAAAGCACATCTGCCAATGTGTGGAGGCTCGAAGTAACAGTCATTAGGTTAGTTACCAAGATGAAGGCGCCACATGGTGTCTCAGAACACAAGACAGGGTTGGTACGCAATATCGGGAGCCTCAGTAAAGTAGGTCTACTGTAAAGGAAAAGAAAAGGAAAAGAGATTAGGAAAAAGAAAAAATATTCACACCTATGGAATTAAGGCAGTGTTGGACTTTGATGTCACGCGGAGTGATAGTACCGAGCTGCAGGTAAGTGGACATATTCTGTTCAGATTCTAGATCTATACATTTCCTATTCAAACCTTTTATTGTTCGGTTGTTTTATCTGTTCAGTTTTCCAGTTTTTTTTCTGTTGTTGTTTTTTCGTTTTTCTTTTTCCTTGAAAAAGGCTGTTGCCGAAATATCGACCATTTTCTGTCTTGTCTTTTTACATGTACTTGGTCTGCGCTTCATTGCATCGTCTGGGTATCATAATTTCTTTCGCGAGGCTTTGCTACATACAACTTTTCGCCAAATGTTGACTTTGCCTGTAGCCTTGCTGCGTCCCCACAGTTTTTCTGTGGTTTTTATATTTGTCAATTACTGTAAGAAAATACCGTCCCGAGACACATTAGAATAGAAGTCCTCCCGCTTCCCGCGTGATAGGCTTACTGATGACCCAGCTTGACTATCTAGAATGTAGGCCTAAACAGGTTTTAGATTTCCATACGGGATGCCTAAACAAGCTTAGTTTCGAAAGAAACCGGGATTTTTGTTTCATGGCATATCGCCAACTAGGCTTGAATCTCAATTGTCCATACGTCCGGAATGCACTGCAATTTTCTGATGACAGTGGAAATAAAATTGAAAATTTCATGGGACTAAATTCTGTAATGGCATATGAAACAGACCCATGCCGTCGTTGATAAATGATAGCTCTATGCTCTGCCGAAAATCAGTTTTGAATTGGTACCGCGTGATCGAGGACTAGTAGATAATTCTAAAGTAGCACCAGTATGCTTGAAACGCACGGTCAATGGTGAAAAAAACGGGGCTTTCCGATTTTCGAGTGGCACAAAATGACGTTGCGACTACACCTTTTCGCATTGTGCAGCCGCGCAGACGATGAAACGCAGACCAAAGTTCAAACGGATCATGAGGCATCTTCTTCTTCTTCTTCTTCTTATGAAGTTGATTCGTCTATGTAAAAGACGATCCCTCAACTGCACCATATGCGACTCGACGTTACTCCTCTGAGGCTAAAAAACACTACTGGTAGCCTACTATTCTAGGCATTCTGTGACATTCAAGTCCTTGGGCTCGCCAAGTCACTCGGAGGTCGAAATACGCTTTGGCTTTGAAGCTGACCACCGTTTTATCTTCAGCTGTGTCCATGGTATCATTGTACAGCATTGCCAGCTAATTGTATAAAATTCAGTCCTTCAGTTATTCAGCTGTTTTCAAATCAATCTTTTTCTTCAACGGTTCACCAAGTTGAGTGGGATACGGATCCCAAGTCAAGTGACCCTTCAGTTATGCAGCTGTTTTCAAATAAATCTTTTTCTTCAACGGTTCACCAAGTTGAGTTCCACCCTTGTCAAGTGGTATTGGACAGCACGCTGATCTGAACTGGTCTGGTACTGGTGGTAGCTAGATCTGGATCTAGATCTAACCACAAGAAACGTCCTGATGAAGAAGACCAACTGCTACAGCTTTTTCTCTTTTGGAGGCACTCGCAACAGCTAAGTGGCCGCATTTTGTTTTTCAATTTGTTTCATTTTATAGAGGATAGACGCTTAATCTACAGATCTAGATCTACTACCGTACTACTACTAGATCTAGTAGTTTTTATTTTCTTTACCCCCCCCCCCCTCCCCTTGTTTTTCTAACGCGGGGTTAAACAACAATCAAGATCCAGATTTAGATCCAGACATTTTGTGTGGGTGTGTGTGTGTGGAAAGGGGGGGGGTGGAGGGTTACATTTTAACTTTGTTGATCCAGGACTGCCGGACACGAGAGAACTGATACTCTGTCCATTAGGTCACAGTTGAATATTAGACCTTCAATTTTCTTCAAAAGAACTCAACTAACCACGCTCAGTTTTTGCATGCACCCTTTGTTTTCAACGACTCAAAGAATTTGTAACTAAAATTTATGTAGGCTAATTCACAATTGATAATTATAATTTTCTGGAAGTGGAGAACTTCTTTGATCTTTGATCATAATACTATAGTTCGTTCCCAAATTCATGACCACAGAAAAACTTCATTTTCTCAACAACAAAAAAAGACTTTACGTTTAAATTTGATTTTTTGTATGCAGTATTAGAATTTCAATGACGTTATGAATCCGAAAAATGAAATTTGTAGCTTTTATAGTTCTCTCAAAGAGGTGAATTCCTTTGATCTTTTCGTTTTTTTTTTTTTTCTTTCAGATAGCAGCAGATTGAAGAATATTTACTGTAATGACACTTTGACTGCATTATAGCACTGGTTTGTCAGTGGCGTAGCATACAGGGGGCGGGGGGGGGGCTGAGCCGCCTAGGGTCATAACGTAATACAACTGTTTATGGGAATGATTCAACAGGTGGAGCGAGGTTGATTTCGCATTTCAAATAATATAGAATTGTGTCGTATTGCAGGCCCATTTTAGATAGGATGTTTGATTAATTGTCTAGCTCTGAATCCGACGATTCCAGAGGATTGATAATAATTCAGTAATATTTGGTTGGATGAAATTAAGTCCGACGTTTGGCCAATAGTCTTCTTCCGAACGTATAACAGTCGAACCCTAATAACAAAAATTTTTCTTTGTTTGTGTTATCCATACAACTGAGAGAGAGAGAGAGAGAGAGAGAGAGATATTAAAAAACGAATACATGTACACAGATAAAACCAATTTTCATAAAACCAATGTTATTAAAACTGAAGAAAAGAAACTGTCGCTCACTCAAAGTGAATGCAGATACATTCAGTAAATAAACGTAAACGAAACAGGAAAATGTCAAATAACATGAAACATGTGCATAATTGGCAGCTTCTGCAGATCTATCTACAAAATTTGTCATAGTTTTCAGAAATCACTCAAACCAAAACTTTACATAGTCATAGCATAACTGAGTCATACTTTTTCAGAAGTCACTCAAACCGAAACTCAGCATAATCATAGCAGAACTGCCCTCCAACATAATAGAACTGTTTACAGTATTTAACACAAATAAGAAAGAAAAGTCACAATTTCAGCTTTCAAATGTGCTTTGAAACAACAACAAAAAACCAACAACAACAACAAAAGTTGAACAATGAAATGCTTTTACCAGACAATGGTTTCTCGTATAATATTGATATGTACATCTCTCTCTCGTTCTCTCTCTTTCTCTATCTCCGCACCTCTCTCTCTCTCTCTCACTCACAATTCATCATTACCAACTTTCAACACACAAAACATTTTAAAACTTGAAGAACTTGGATTAACTGCAATACTCGCACCCAATGCAGACACAAAGTAAACTAACTGTTCTCTATTTTGAGGACACTGTCCAAAATGTCAAACTACGTCAATGGCCCTTTCGAAGTGACCGCACAGGTTGGTCAAGTAAATATTTTCTTTGTTCTGTGCAGAGCCAAAGATAGGAAAAAGCGGATGGTGGGGTACCCAACCCCTGCATGTTTTGTCAATCACAGTAAAAACGACAATTGTCGTTTGGAGCAGTGTTGCCGCGGCATATATCTCCACATCAGTTGCCCATGATCTGAGCTCTGTCGTTTTTTTGGTGTCCAGATAATCATTGAGATTCTCGTTGGCATACTGAGAAAAGACTTTAGCGTTTTGGATCATGAAATTGACTATTTGAGCACGAATCTCTGAGTGACAGTTTTCAGTTCCACATATTTCGAGACTAACTGCCCTGTAGAAACAATTCCCGTCACCAATGATTTTGTTTGTTGAGATTGGTTTGGTGAGCTTTGGTTTGGAGGGTCGAAATGGTAAACACTTGATTATGGGGAGACGGAGGCTATGTGATGATTTCAGACGCCATTGTTCGTTTGTTGGTGTAAATATGTGGGGATCGGGAGAATCAAATCCTGTGATGCTCACATCGTCGCTTTCAATACTGTGCCTGCCAATTTCACTTTGCATGTATATGTCACTGTTCATACTTGTGCCAGTCTGCACACCTGCGTTACTGTTCATGTCACTCTCTGTGTCCACACCTGTACCAGTCTGTACTGTGTCCACACCTGTACCAGACTGTACGTTCATGTCACTCTCTGTGTCCACACCTGTACCAGTCTGTACGTTCATGTCACTCTCTGTGTCCACACCTGTACCAGTCTGTACGTTCATGTCACTCTCTGTGTCCACACCTGTACCAGTCTGTACGTTCATGTCACTTTCTGTGTTCACACCTGTGCCAGTCTGTACGTTAATGTCACTCTCAGTGTTCACACCTGTGCCAGTTTGTTCGTCTATGTTACTGTTCATGTCACTCTCTGTGTCATTATCCTGTTTGTTATTTCTGATATCTGTCACATCATTTTGATTGCCCATCCTTTGAAAGAAATGGGGGATGGTGGTTTGAGTTTTTGCACTAGCCAAGTGAGTGTGGAGGGCTTCTGTGAACACAGAAAGTGGTTGAGCGAGAGAGTCAGTGGTAGATGCAACCTGCAAACAGTATGAGTTTAATGTTTGTAGGCAGGCTAACATTTCTCTGCTGGTGATCACCTTTGCTGGCTCTCCAGTCATCATCGTCCGAATCTGCGTCATGGGTGACTGTTGCTGAAGCTGATGGTTTTGATGGAGCTGTGAGGGGGATGTCATCACTTCAAGTCTGAAGATCAGCATCCACATTGAAGTAGTCTTCCTCTAGAACTTGAATAGCCTAGAGAGGATCGGCACTGGAGCAGTACTATCCACACATGTAGGTGTAGCGTCGCTGCTGGTCAATTCAGTACGGCCAAAACCTGCTTTTTTGAAGCAGTTTGCTATGGTGGCTGGACTGACTTTATCCCATGCTCGCTTTAGCATCATCAGAGAGTCAAGGATGCTGATTTTAAAATCACTGCTTGCCATTCCTGCATCGATGTGTGCGATCAGTTCCAAAAGGTGGGCTGTTCTGTAGTGCACTTTGACGTTTTGTATGATACCTTGATCGAGAGGTTGCAATTTTGACGTTGCATTGGGTGGTAAGAACAAAAGCTCTGTAGCCTTCAAAGGGAGTGACCTCGTGTGCCATACAGTTATCAACTATCAGCAACACCTTGCGTTTTTGACTCAGCACGTCTTTATCAAAGGCTGTCAACCAGTCTCTGAACAGGTCTGCATTCATCCACGCTTTCTTGTTGGCTGCATACTTAGTAGGTACATGGATTTGACACCTGCGAAGCAGCGAGGTTTTTGGAATCGTCCAATTGTAAAGAGAGGCATCTTTTCTGACTCATCCATATTTGCACAAACAAGAAAAGTTAATCGTTCTTTGGATTTTTTGCCACCAAAGCATTTTTCTCCCTTGAAAGCAAAGGTTTTGTCAGGCAACAGAGGCCAAAATAAACCGCTTTCATCGGCATTAAACACGTCTTTTGACTTGTAACGGGCAAGTGTGGGGTTTAGAACTTGCTCCACCCATGCATCTGTGCTCATTTCATCCACCGACTCACGCTCACCCGACATTTTTTTAAAAACAATACCATGCCTGTTTTTGAATCGCTGTAGCCATCCATCATTGCAACGCCAGTCTGGTACACCAAACTTTCCAGAGAATTCTTCGCTTTTTTCTTTAGCAGAGGCCCGCTGACAGGTACATTATCCGACCTTGCACAAGTAAACCATTTGAGAAGTGCTGCGTCGACATCTTGGTTCTTGGCTTGTCGGACACGTTTTTCCGTCACATCATGTTCACTTGCAAAGTACGTTGTTTTTATTATAGACCCGTCTCAAACCTTCCTTTTCTTTCAAAAATCCTTGAAAAGGTGATATTACAACAACTAATGTGTCATTTGAGAAATAATGACCTGTTGGAACCATTTCAATCTGCTTACAGAAGTAACCACAGTACTGAAACTGCACTATTAAGAATCATGAATGACATATTAGTAAAGGCAGATTCTGGAAATATTACTCTGCTAAATTTGTTGGATCTATCAGCAGCGTTCGACACCATCGATCACGAAATCCTGCTCAGAAGGCTAGAAACATCGTTTGGAATCAGAGGGGTCGCCCTTAAATGGGTCGAATCTTATCTGTCAAATCGCCACCAATTTGTTGTAACCAACAAAATAAGATCTTTTTCCTATGCGCTTCAGTATGGCGTACCACAAGGCTCAGTGCTTGGTCCTATTTTGTTTACTATCTATACTATTCCACTTGTACATGAAATAAAGAAATTTAATTTACAATATCATTTCTATGCTGATGATACCCAGCTCTACAGTTCTGCCTTGCCATGCGATGTTGACAGCCTTCTGCAGCAGGCTGGAAACTGTATAACAGAAATTAAAAGCTGGATGAACCAAAACAAACTGGCTCTAAATGAGGATAAAACTGAGGTTATTTTATTAGGCCGTGAGCGGGTTCTGCAAGAAGTGGACAGAACTGAGATGATAATTGGCACTAATTCAATAGAAATTTCAAAAAAAGTAAAAAACCTAGGGGTTTACATTGATTCAAATCTTTCTATGTCATCTCAGGTTAGTCACCTCATTCGCATTCTATACATGGAAATCTGGAAAATCGGTAAAATCAGACATCTTATTTCGACTGAAACTGCGGCTGTTTTAGTAAATTCTTTTGTACTTTCAAAGCTTGACTATTGCAACTCCCTTTTGGCTGGAATTTCACAAAAAAATATTAGAAAACTCCAAATTGCTCAAAACAATGCAGCGAGACTTGTTTTGAAGAAAAAGAAAAGAGATTCAGTTCTGTCCACTTCTGCAGAGTTTGCACTGGCTGCCAGTCGAGAAAAGAATAATGTACAAATTGTCATCCATTTGTCACAAATGTGTCAATAATACTGCTCCATCGTACCTAGTTGATTTAACTGATTACTATGTTCCATCTCGCCAACTAAGATCATCATCTGACACTACAAAATTGAAAGTACCTAAAATGACTCTGTCCACTGTAGGAGAAAAGTCCTTTTCATTTCTTGGCCCTACCATCTGGAACACTCTTCCAAAGACAACCAGGGAAATTAATGGCATTGGTTCTTTCAAACGCCATCTGAAGACCCATTTCTTTCAGACAAACTAGGCTAGATGTTTTTCGGCAGCAACAAGAGTAAATATTTTTGAATTTCTTTTGTGTATGCGTGTGTGTGTGTGTGTGTAAGAGTTTGTTAAAGCGCCCAGAGCTTGTCATCGACGGGGTTGGGCGCTATATAAATGCAATATATTATTATTATTATTATTATTATTTTGTCACGGTTCTTCAGAATGCAAGTTAGAGTGCTTGGTGGAATTTTGAAAGAATCAGCTATCGCTGTCTTCCGTTTGTGCGGATTTCTTTCTACTTCGTTGATGATCTCCATTTTCTCTTTTAGAGAAAGCCCTTTTTGCTTACGTTTCTCCATTTTGAGTCTGCAGTCGTGTCTGATGACGTTTTCCGGTTTTTGTTAAATTAACCGAGACCATTTTGTTAAATAAAGTTGTCTCCCTTTGCGAATTATTTGTTTGTGTTAACAGTAGGGTCACAATTCGTAGTTTGCCTTATCAGTTGTAAAATTAGTCATACAAAGAGCAGCTGTGGCCGGGAATAAAAAAAAGTTTGTGTTATCAGTATTTTATCATAAGCGTGTTTGTGTTAAACAACATCCGTCTGTATATGGTCTTCACATTTGGTGAAAGACTCTCTGTCAATTTCTTTAATAGCTGCGCAGGCCATTTTTTTTTGACGTCTGACATCTTGAACGTTGTATTCTCCATAGCGACCTTCCCTTTGACTTTAAGCCCACACGAATTCAATGGGGTTGAGATGTGGATGGCAAGGAGGCAGTCGCAGGCTTATGTGTCCAGATTGATGGATAACCTTGTCGACGTCGAATATTATGGGCTTCTTATTTTTTCGCACAAGAGAAAGCAACTCTGGTTTAAGATGAGTTGAGCTGAAAGGAATATTTTCCTTCATCAGCCATGCCTCAACATCGTATTTCTTGCTACAGGATGTTGGAGTTTTATCATCGTCTGACTTGATGTTGTAGTATGATGCGTTGTCCATAACCAAACATGAAGGTCTGTCCAGTGAAGAAAGAAGAAAATGTTCCAACCAGTTTTTAAAAATCGTTTCATTACTGCATGATAGTCTCGATTATTCGTTGAAACTGAATTATAAACGAGCTCTGAGTTTTGGACCAGCCCCTGATTTCTACTTCCAACATGTGATACTAGCTGAGTTCCCGGCCCTGCCCGGGATAAATTGATTTATTAGTTTCAGTTCTGGCTGATTATTATGGACCTGCTTCATTTTGCCTGTTCCTTTAGCTTTTTTTTTTTAGATACGTTTTACTGCTCTGCCTTTGCGCGTTGCCGTCCTGCGCGTCCCGCCAGCACCCGTCAAATGGCTATGATTTGCGCACGGGTTAGTTTGTTTGCACATCGCAGGAAGTGATAATGTCATATTGTGTTAATGGAAAAGAAATATTATAATATTTGCCTAGGCATAATTATTGAAGACACAAACCTGTACTTTTGGCCCTGCAGCGTCAATCTCCCAATTCCAGACTCGATCTTTTTCCTACTCTAGGCACATTGAGAACACACATACAACGTTTCATACTTGATAGTCTTAGAACTCAATCTCATCATTCAAACCAGTCCTAACCGGAAGTTGTTTTGTGAGTGTGATACAGTCTATACCGGAACCAATCTTAGTTAGATTAATTTGCCGAAAAAATAGACCGAACGCCAATGTGTCGCAACCTAGAAACTAATACAAACGTTCTGCGAGTTATTAATTATTTTTTTATTTTCTGTGCCGGGGACACGACGACAGTCTATACTAAGCGTTGTTTAAAATCTGAGGGCCACCGAATCAGCATTAACAGAGGAGTAGCGAAAGGCGCGCTGCAATTGTCGTAAGGTTTCACCTTTATTAATATAGATTATAAGTCTATCACCTTTACTGGCAGGAATATTTCTCCTGTGCTTTCCATCTTTGGATGGCCATTCCTTGTCATATGATATGTATGGTGAGCGTCGACTCATGTTTCGTCCAGGTAGACGATATCAAAACCATGCTTGCACTTGTCCTATATTTAAGGCAGATCTAAAACTTACTCTTCGTTTCCACTAGGTGCACTCTTTCACAAAGTAAGTTAACTGCCGGATGAAGATTTCTTGAATGCAAAGCCCATGCTTCTAACAATCCTCCACAAAAGTGTTTTTGAAATTTGAAATCCATCTTCTTTCTATAGTTTAGATCTAGATCTATTCTAAGTTTTCTCAAAGTGATGAATTCTTTCCTCTGAAACATGCTTTCAATTTCTCGCTTTATCACGTCCTTATCAAAATCATCTATCATCTCCTTTCTTCCTCTTTTCGTCTGGGCGGACGCAATGTCTGATTCTTGCAACCATCTTTTGAGAGACTTTAGATCAATTCCCAAAGCATGTCGAGTCCTTTTAAATGGATCATTGGTATCAACATAAAGACAGCCACGTCTTGTTTCTCGTGTGAAAGAAATATTGGAACAGTTTCAACGCAATACTTCTAACTGTAGTAAATTTGTACTTCAACGCCATACTAGTGAAATATAGTGTGACTGAGTGATAATGAAAAATACGAGTGTCAATTGATTGAATAAAAACGCCACTGCTCTTGGTGCACACTGTCTGAACGTAGGGGGTTTCATTGTAATTACGAGTGTTTTAGTTCCCGACATCGATGATGTCCGTTCATTTGGAGTGAGCCAGCACTAATGGAGAAAATTTAGTGATGTAAACTATCTGACATTCTACCCAGTTTGTTGCTGTAGTATTTTATATAGCGTTAACAGACAAAATTTGAAACTTTGTCTTTTATGCCGCAGTCTCACCAAGAAAACTCGTGTGCGAACGTGTCAAATTAAGTCGTGTACGTACGTGTCCACACGCACACGAGCAAAATTCGCACAAGAGCTGACACGTTCGTGCACGAGCCCACGCGTGCCCACACGACTCGCACACGAATAACCTTCGCCCCCTCCCGCCAGGACTGATTTGAGGCCCAAATTGCACAATTCGCACACGAGTTGTGCTATACTCGCACGAATTGTGGAGGAGGAGGACAAGTATAAAAGCGGGAGCCAAGCCACCTTGAGTGCACTCCGTGTGTTGGAGTACTTCTGTCAACTACTATCACCTATTACTGTCATCATGGACGTACATGATCAACTTCCAGGCCCTGCCCATGCTCCTGCTCCAGCTAGGCCAGTTCTGCTGCGCCGAGAACCACGTGATGACCCAGCTCCGGTTCAACCCCCAAACCAGGAAAGATGGCGAAACCAACCTGAACATCGCAGGCCCAAAAAACCAAGGTCTGTGCGGATCCATACCGAATTGACTGAGGAGCGGAGGAGGGGTCTTGGTCATTATTACTACACCTTGCTCAACATTGACATGCGGGAGGTAGCTGAACAAGGATTGAGCCATGATCAACTCATGTTCAGGAACTACACAAGGATCACACCAGAGGCCTTCTTGGAGCTGCTGGACAGGGTTGAACCTCACATCACCAAGCAGGATACTAATTATCGCCCAGCTCTGGAGGCAGGCCTCAAGCTTGTTATCACCCTTCGATTCCTGGCCTCAGGGGACAGCTACCACTCCCTGAAGTACAATTTTAGGGTTGCTCACAACACCATCTCAAACTTTGTCCCTGAGGTGTGCAGGGCGATTTATACAGAGATGTTCGAGGATGCCTTCAAGAGACAGATGCAGGCTGATGATTGGAGGGCCGTAGCAAAGAAGTTCCAGGACAGATGGAACATGCCTCACTGTATGGGTGCCATGGACGGGAAGCACTTCAGGATGAAAAACCCAGCTAAGGCTGGCAGCAAGTACCACAACTACAAGGGTTTCTTCTCAGTCAACATGCTGGCACTGGTGGATGCTGCCCACAAGTTTCTTTGGGCTGAGCTTGGTGGATCAGGTTGCATGTCTGATTCACAGATGTTCCTGCTGTGCGACCTCAGGGAGGCATTTGAAGAAGGCAACGTCGAAAGACCAGCACCATGCCCTCTCACTGATGATCCAGAGGACACTACTGACATTCCATTCTTCATGGTCAGTGACGATGCCTTTGCCCTCAAGGACTACTGCCTGAAGCCCTTCTCCAGGCATTCTATGTCACCAAGGGAGCGCATCTTCTACTACAGACTGTCCAGATCAAGAAGGGTTGTGGAGAACGCATTCGGACTGCTTTCCAATCGTTTCAGACTTTTCCTGAAGCCCTGTGAGCTTCAGCCTGACAATCTCAGGGATTGCATCACAGCTGCCATGACACTCCACAACATGCTCATCATGCGCAGGCCACCTCCACCTCAAGCTGTGGACCAGGAGGACAGAGAAAGGAATGTAATGCCAGGCTCCTGGAGACAAATGATGATGTGGGAGCAATCAGCAAATGAGCACAAGCCACATCGTGCAACCAATGCTGGGATGAAGGTGAGAAATGACCTGGCAGACTACTTTGGAACCCCAAGAGGCATGGTCCCCTGGCAATGGCGGATGGCCCACCTCAAACCACCAACAGAACTCCCGGAGTTCTACCCTCAGCCAAGACCTGCCGACCCTCAACCAACACCTGCCAACCCTCAGCCTGCTGATGCCGACACTCAGCTTGATCCTGAAAACCGCCCACCTATTGGTCTTCGGCTTGCTGCTGCCAACATTGGGCCTGCTGCTGCCAACCCTCAGCCTGCTGCTGCAAACCTCCAGCCTCATGCTGCTGACAGCCTTGCTGTCTGTACCTGAGTCTCTTTCTGAGACATCCAAACCAATTATCAGGTCCTTTTTAGGGCCACCAATTTTCCACACAGGGTTAAACCAAAAACACCCCCCCCCCAAGACACACGTAGACACAAACACACCCGGCCATTAACAGGGCCACAAATGAATTACACACACATACACACGATAACACGACCCCAACACACACACGACCCCTACACACATTGTGTGTATGTGTGTGTGTGTGTGGGGGGGGGCGTATTATCGTGTGTGTGTGTGGGTGTGTGTGGGGGCGTATTATCGTGTGTGTGTGGGTGTGTGTGGGGGTCTTATTATCGTGTGTGTGGGTGTGTGTGTGTGTGGGCGTATTATCGTGTGTGGTGTGGGGTGTGTGTGTGTGTGTATTATCGTGTGTGTGTGTGTGGGTGTGTGTGGGTCTTATTATCGTGTGTGTGTGTGGGGGGGCGTATTATCGTGTGTGTGTGGGTCTTATTATCGTGTGTGTATGTGGGGGTGTGTGTGTGTGGGCGTGTTATCATGTGTGTGTGTGTGTGTGGGGGGCGTATTATCGTGTGGGTGTGGGTCTTATCGTGTGTGTGTGTGTGGGGGGGGCGTATTATCGTGTGTGTGTGTGGGGGGGCGTATTATCGTGTGTGTATGGGTGTGTGTGTGTGTGGGGGGGTCTTATTATCGTGTGTGTGTGTGGGGGTGTGTGTCTAATTCATTTGTGGCCCTGAAAAGGGCCGGGTTGAACTCAGAGGAGCAACCCTTATTCCAAGTCCCCAGAAATGGCAAAGCCCGGGTCCTCAGCAAGTTGGTCGTTTGGTGTAGATGACCGTTGGGTGATGTGTTGAGGGTATTCTCGCTTCCTCGGGGACAGCCTTGGCAGATACACTGGTTGCATGGAGGTAGTTGGAAAATGCGCCCTGGACGGTGTCGTCTGCTGCTGTGATGGCATCATAATGGGATCAGTTGGTGCAGGAGCCCTAGATCTCCATCTATGGGCTAGTGCAACCATCTCCGTTGACAGGGATATCCAGTCGTCTTCTGGCATGTCCTTCACTATCCCATCAAGATACCCCCAGAATTGCTGCCGATGATTTGTTGCTTGATTCACTCTTGCAAGTAAATCAAGCCGAATGGTTTCACAGCACGAGCAGCACGTACGAGCACTTGTGGTTAGTCCTGATGTCGAGGCCATATGCTGCTGTGCACGAAGGGGGGGAGCCTGACTTTCCTCAGCAGTCGATCCAGTCAGACTAAACTCGGGGAGCTCAACGGGCAGCTCAACGGATGGCTGTGTGTCCAACCTTGAAAGTGAACTCTGGAATCCGGTACCTCTGTTGGCAGACAAATTCTCAATGTGACACAGCAGAAATTGGAAATTGTCCCAGACATATCGTTCAGATGCAGTCATGTTCAAGGGTGCAGCACCAATCTTAGTCATCCTTCTCTTGAGCTTTCCAAGGATTGTCCGCATGGAGTAGTACCAGCTTCTGATCAGTGGCAGCTCCACCCCCATTCCTGCAGCTACCTCATTCCATTCCAAATTCCTCCTGGTAGCATTCTTGAACTCAGAGCTTTGCTTTTGATAGAGATGAGGCCTCTCGATCAGAAACTCAATCACAGTGTTCTTTTGCTCCGCTGTGAGGCCCTTCTTGCAAGAGACACGGGGTTTGGCCTTCCCTTTCGGGCCGGCTACACCCTTTCCCTTGCCTTTTGAACCTACTGCATGGGGAGCAACTGGAAGTGGTGCTTCTTCATCCTCAAACGACCTGTCCATGACATTTTCAGCTTCCGGTGTAGACATCTTGTGATCAGCAGTGGAAACAGATGGCGAAATAACACAAGCAGGCCCTATATATAGGGTAGTCTCACTGTACTCGTGCGCGAGTCGACACGAACGTGCGGGCTTGTGTCAACACGCACGAGTAGGCTGCCACGTACGCGTGAGCTCGTGTGCGAATTTTTCACATTCCTGAGTGGATGCGCGCGCATCAGTTTGGTGCGTGCTGAGACGAACCCAGGCGAACGCCTCCGCTCGCATGTCAAGAAACCGCACACGACTTGCCGAAAAAATAAGGCTGGAGCTATTTTTCTGCAGTTAGGCACGAGTTTGACACGAGTTGGTGTGTGAGGGCCAAAAACACGTGTCAAAACACGCCTCAGCACGCCTCAACACGCACGAGCTTCATAATTATCAAAATCGCATGCGAGTTTTCTTGGTGAGACTGCGGCATTAGGGGTGCAAAAAATATTTTTTAACGTCAGGATATCCCAAACATGAATACAAATTTTCACTTTAATCGGTTTAAAAGATATAAGGCAATTGCCATGGTCATGATTTTTGGAACGAACTACAGACCCATTTTGGATTTTAAATCAACCAGCAGCAAGTGATGACGTCATGGAGTCATGTGTTCATTAAAAAGTAAGGATAGGTGAAGGGAGGGGGCGAAGCAAGCTCAAAAAAAAGATTTATCCACCTTTTCAAGTCTCCAGATCTAAAGAAGAACCTTCCTCAGGTCAATAGGAAGGCGCCAAAGATCTTAAAATAGTATTCACCTTAATACTATTTTAAGATCTTTGGAAGGCGCCTTTAAAATTTCAGACTAACCCGAGCTGTGTAAGCTGCGGTAAGTCTCGTTAGAAATTGCGCGATATTTTATATATATTTTTTATTATAAGATTGTTAAGTTGTTGCCCCGGCCAATAGAATTTACAGTAACATAGCCGTAACGGAAAGTTTAGGTGAAATGCAGGGGCGTATGTTCCTTCATATAGAACGGCAACCTTTCACCCCCAAAAAATAAACAAACAGACATTGATTACAAATGTTAAAATTAAAACCGCTGGAGGTTGAATTTTACCACATGTCGCGCATGATTATTATCTTAAAAATGTAGGCCTACCTGTAAACGCTTTTGAAAGACAGTCCAACAATCTGAAGATCAAATAATGATTAATAGCAGCTGCAAAAATACGTGGAGTGTTTATTATTGCAAAATCATACCCTTCTAAAATGCAGACCTTCCAAATTGAGATGTGAAAAATATCAGTTTCATAAAGCTGTTAATGGCTAATGTATCTATAACACTAAATTATTAGATTTCTTCACACAATGAGAAAACAAATTAAAATGTCCAGTCTTAAGGTACTGCTGTTTCCATCTAGGTTGTGAGTGAGTTATAGACCGTAGGCAGACATTAATTTTGCCGCCCGTCTATGTCGAGTCTCTGATCTAGCACCTTGAATTTTTGCACGCGGGCTTACATTTTCCATGTCGTTAGGATTTTGTACATCGTAGTTGTTGAGTCATTCTAGTTTCTCAGAGCGGCGAATTCTTTTTATTTTCCCTACCCATTCATCAAATTTTTGTCCGAAAATTTCAAATGTACAGTAACGTAATGTTTGTAGACTGTCTTATAAGGGCCTGGGGCGTGTCTAGGTTCAACATATATATGGAGGTGGACCCGCAATGTCCTTGTGCAGTCAACATGCATTATGTCTGTTAGGAGGTATGAATGTCACATCATTTAGGCCTAATGTCCTTTGTCACCATAGATCTGTATAGATAAACTAGAGCGGGAAGCGAGAATCTTTTTTACACTGCGTTGCCGGAAAGGAGGTACTTTTTTGGAATCCCCGTGACTATTTATAATAACCGCACAGGCGATCATTACGTCACCGAATTCCTTGGGTAAAGCCTGTTAATTGGAATTGGGAGTCACCTCCCTTTAACATGGCTATATTTTTTTAATAACATCCGAACAACCGGTGAATTCCTTGGGTAATGCCGACTCTAATGTAGATCTAATAGTCTAAAGAAATAGCCACGAGAACGTGAAAACTTTCCTTGGTGGCAGACTGTTGTTGAACATACTCTTTGCGTCTCATCCCTCGAGACCCGCTCTCACACATTGCTGTGGTTCCCACCTGTGTGGTATAAATCTAGATCTAGATTCAATTGTCATTAGATATCTCATCAGTCAAAGCTCACACACCCTCATATCTGTGTGATAGAAATCTGGATCTAGATTTAATTATCATTAGGCTACATATCTCAGCACTCATGGCTCACACTCTCCTGTTATGCAATATATAAATCTCGATCCAGATTTAATTATCTTTACAAATTACATATCTCATCACTCAAGGCTCACACACTTATACCTGTATGCTATAAACCTAGATCTAGATTTAAATATCATTACATATCTCATGACTCAAGGCTCCCACTGTCATACCTGTGTGATATAAATCTAGATCTAGATTTAATTATCATTAAGTATCTCATGACTCAAGGCTCCCACTGCCATACCTGTGTGATATAAATCTAGATCTAGATTTAATTATCATTACATATCTCATGACTCAAGGCTCACACTCTCATATCTGTGTGATATAAATCTAGATCCAGATTTCATTATCATTACATATCTCATCACTCAAGCCTCACACTCTCATATCTGTGTGATATAAATCTAGATCTAGATTTAATTATCATTACATATTTCATCACTCAAGCCTCACACTCTCATATCTGTGTGGTATTGATATAGATTTAATTATCCTTATATATCTCAAGACTCACCCTCTCATATCTGTGTGATGCTGGCTAGATCTAAGCATAATTTTATCTTTCATCGCTCATGGCTTAATCTCTCATATTTATTGCTGCTGGTCAACAGCTCTGTGATAGGAGATTAGATTTAATTAGGCCTATGATTTCATATTTTATTATTCTTATCTGTGTAATACAGATACATTGAATTATTATGTTGTATCTCACAATTCAAGGCTCACTCTCTGTCTCTCATACTGCTGCAATTCAACATCTGTGTGATCAGATCTAGATCTAACTGTGATTCCATACCTCATCACTCAGGACTCACTTCCTCATACTAGATCTAGATCTACTGCATTCTGGCTATCTCTGGTAAATTTTAATCAGTAGCCTATCTTGCCAGTGCATCATCTTCAATTCATTGTAGGCCACAGTGTGAATCTAGAACTGCTTAAAAAAGCAAGCCAACAGGAAAGTTTTTAATTGTAACTGGGATTTATTAGTCGGTGACTTTATTGTGCGGTAAAAATGAAGATAACCGCACTCGCTAGACCTCTAATCCTACAGCTCTAGTCTAACCATAGATATAGTACACTAGATCGCCGACTCTCATTGGTCGGTGGAAAGGAAACCGACGCTTCCCAGGAAGTCCGGCCGCCATTGTTTAAGCCTGATAAACAGCAGACGGCGTACTCTTCCTGTGCAGTTTCACTTTCGTTTTTTTTTTGACATCGTTATTGTTTCAAGATCGACTGCAAACTCCAGCTGACAATTTGAAAGGTAAGGAATCACAAGATATTTATTTGATTGGTTTTATTATCTTGTTTACCAAGAGTTTTAGTCTGTTTGTTGCAAAGTTAGTGAGGAACAGGCTCTCGTTCTCCCAGCAGTAGCAGCGCGTCATTGACCGCTATGATCTAATCTAGATTCTAGATCTAGATTTATGTGGGTGCAATTAACCGAATACAATGGGCCTGGCAAGATTTTTTATATAGACTAGATCTATATTATATGAGAATGGCTTTCTGATGTTGTTTGTCAAAAGTTTGTGTTAGTTTATTGCAAATTTAATGAGGAACAGGCTCGCGTACCGCTAGCAGTCAATAGCGTGGCGTCATTGACCCAAGTACAGCAGTCAGCATCACTGTCTGCTAATGCTATATAACGGTATTGATAACAGAACAGCTAGTGTGGTTTGGCTAATCAGATTTCGTTTCTTGAACTGCTTTCGTAACTTCTGTTTTGGCTGTGCAACTTATTATTCTCAGCCCGGACATCTGGCACAGTACATTAATGTCTGATGTCAATTGATGCTCAGTGATGAATATGAGTAGGCTACTGAGGGAAAAAAAAGTTAAGAGAGGTGTGCTTACAATTACATTTGCTTTGGGTAGCTATGTAAGCAATTAAAAAGGCCCATTATGAAGAGCTAGCACAGTAGGTGATAGAGGCAAGGATGAAATTCATATGTGAAATAGACTTAATACTGATAGTGTAGCTGTTCCTCAGTCAGTCAGTGTTAACTATGAAGATATATAGGCCTATTATATTTAAAAAAAAATAGATCTAGAGTTTGTAGAACAGGACAAAAGACTAAGTCTGTTGATCTGATAGTCTGCTGAGACAGAGATAATCAGAAACAAAGTAGCATTTACAAGATCTTGCAAATAATGCTGACCAGAGGAAACTGATAATAATTTAATTAACCAACATAATTGCAAAATTCTGGGAAAATTCCAAGCACTATTTACAAGAAGAGATCTGTCTTTTTAGTGTGATCCTGATTATAGATAAATTATAATTGTGCTCTAGTGTTTGCAGTCCTCTGAAAGGTAAGGATTCGTGTTTTCGAAACATACCAAAGCAGCATAAAATGTCAATAATCTTTTTATACCTCTGATGCTATGGTGGGTAGGACTGAACTCCAGGTTCTTTTTGGGATAGCAAAATTCAGAAGTCATGCACGCTCATTGTGGATATTAAGGCTGCCACATGTATTCTTTGCCATCTGGAAATTGAAAAGAGAATGCTGTTTGGACCATTGCTCAGGCAAATGTATCTATTCTACTCTATAGTAATCACTTGCAGAAAGTTTTTTTGAAGATTTTATTGTTTAGAGAAAAATTTACCTGTATTTTATCGAATGGAAATTATTAATTTATTCATTTATTTCAGATTCGTCAAAGAAATGGGTGGAATAACAACCCAACTGCACAACAGTTTCGGGCTTCAGTTCGCACACTCATGATTCAGAATGATGTGAAAGCATCCGAGTATGCTAATTGCCTTCAACTGGATGGCACAGAGGAGTTGCAGTTGGACTGTTTTCTTTTGAAGGCACCGGCAAAACCCCAAAACCTGCCTGATTTCTCACAGGATGACATGTTTGCTGCTGCGGTTGACAGGCTTGAGTCCACCTTTACACTCCCGGATAATGAGTGGAGATACTCATGCTTGACCTACACAGCAGGATTTGTGTGCGCACGTCTGATTCCAAAAATAAAATGTTCAGATTGCAGGGCTGCCTTGACATGTGCGGAAACTCCGGAAGATATTCGTTTCTCCTTTCTGAGGAGAAGAGATCAAGGCGGTCTTGTATGCCCTTCCGACGGTGTTGTGCAGCTTTTGTTGGCAACAGAAAAAGCATTCAGGGTTGTGATGCCTAGCCCAGATGTCATGCAGACCTTGCCACACAAGAAATTCATTGATGTCCAGATTCAAAACCTCGTCCTCACATATGTAAAGGAGAAATATTTTGATCTATTCCCATCTCTGCGGGATCATTTCTATGACCACGAGATGATTGTAGAGGAGGACCACCACATCACTAGCCTCATCAAAAGTGTGGCATCTTACTACTTGCGGATGAGACTCTTTAAGGCTCGCAAATTGCACCAACAGAGAATGATCCTTGGAGGCAAAGCAGCCAAGAGGATGAAACTGAACAAGTTGGTACTGTTTAGTGGACAGTAGTTTTTTTTTGTGCTGCTCCTCATCCCCGTCTTGGAATACATGAACACCGGTGGTGAGTACAATTTTATGTATTTATTGTTTCTTGGTTCCTTGTTAAACCTGAATAGAAAATTACTCTATATGTGGACTTGCAATTTCTCTTGCGACCCGAGTTATTAGTGTTACAAAAGTGAATGTTTCATTTAACGTCCTCAAGAGATGTAGACTATCCTTACTGTGAAACATACGACAGCGTGTGGAGTTTGCTTTTTTAACAGGATGTATGTCACAAATCCCAGACTGGGAGATGTAATAAGTTATGACAGGACAACAATCACGAACAAACAAGTTAACACTTAACAGAACAATCCATCAGACTCACACATTTATTAACCATAATTATACAAATAATAGCGCAATTACATACATTATATTATTGAAATGCACTGCCGTACAACGGCCTTATTCTCACACACACTCTCCCTCGGATCCACAATCCGGTAGTTACTCCTAAAGGCACTTCGGCCTCAGCCTCTCCCCTCAGGGTCTTAACAACACCTTAGTAATTTACTGGCACCGCAGTCTCTCAATATCACCTTCCTATTGTCATACACCTTAGCACTCCCCTAGCACCTCAGCAGGGCAATAACACATTATTATTTCCATAGCCATCAACATGGCAACAACATAATATCAGTTCACTAGCCTATCAACATGGCAACAATATAGTATCTCATTCACTCTCATATCTACGTCCCTGTCCGTGGCCTGACTGCCACGACTTTATGTGCCTCTACTGTCCTACACTGACAGTCTCACTTCTGGCCTATGCACGGCCTCCGGCCCTATGCTGGCCTATCACTTGTGCTCATCGAGGTGGCTCTTCGGCCCGTCCCCGACACCAGTCATAACTGGAAAGACTCTCACTAGTCTTCTCGACTGCTTCCCTTTATGTCCGCCCGATGGGCTTTTATTCACAGGTCCGATCCGTAGGACCTTCTAACTTGCAGTGATAGTTATACAGCGCTTTCGCCTCATTCAGACCCCGCCCCCACTACTCACAACAGCACGCTTAACTTGCTGTCTACTGTGAGCCTTTCTTACTCTACACCCGCTCTGTAGCAATCCCCTTAATTGCACTCACTCCACTCGTGACAATGTATATGTGTTACCTCTCCTCCTTCCATCAAACTGTTTACTGATTTCCATCTTTCCTTCTGTACCTCTTCTTCTTTCTTTCAAGAAATACTGTGTCCCGTGGGTGTGTCGTCCCCATACATTCTTCACGTTTGACTGATATTCAGTTGGATTAACTGATAATAAGGCTCTCTGTCTCATTCCTTTCTCCATTATTGAAATGTTGCTTTTTTTGAATGGGTGACCGTGGACATCAAAATCATGAGTCGCTAGCTGGTCAAACCATTGTTTTTTAAACATCACTGTGCGTCGTTTTGTTTTGTTTTTTGGTGGGGCGAGGTGGGTTGTATAGCCCATTGAATGCATATGCGGTATGTATTTTAATTGAATTCCGCCAAGATTAACATTGTAGATGTAGATAATTTTTTCAACTTTTTTTTTTTTTTTTTTTTTGAAGGTCGATATACATAGCACTATGAAAGTATAAAGCTGTCTCATAATGAGTTGTTTCAATGCTCAAAAACTTCTGAAGAGCATTTAGAACAGTGATTTGTATATTATTGTCTCGCAAACTCACACATGGTAAACCCCCTCCCCCCCCCCCCCCCCCCTCTCCCGAAAACAAAAAACAATGCACGCCCGCAACATTACTGCTATACTCCTTGGCTGGCACGACTGTACAGCATCGGCGAGCTTCAGGCTTAGCGTAATGGCGGCCTCGTTTTCAATTCGTTGCGTGGGCCGCTGGCTGGCTCAGCGATCTAGTGTACTATATCTATGAGTCTAACTAGCCTGCAGAGTGGAGAAATGTACATTGCACATATCTGATCTAGATCTAGATCTAATTCTTCTGTGACGGAAATGACGGGCTTACTTTCATCACGTTATTCATAAATTATTAAAACTGACAACTACCTGAGATGAAGTGCTCGGCACAAACGGAATGGGTCGACTCACTTTTTTTAATGTCTAGATCTAGATGTGCTGGTTGGTAGCTTGTCAACCATACCACAGAGTCGAACGACGTTCGGTCAATTCTTTCACTTCCTTTCCTTTGTTTACACGAATGGTGGCGAATCTGACCAACTTTTATCCATCCTTTCCACCCCTGTCGCGCGTAGCAATCAACGATAATGCAGCTAGTAGGCATTTTAGTTAACAAAACCGCTTCGATATAATTATCTCTAAGTTACACTAATCAGCTGATCCACCGGCCAAACAATCGCGATGGAGGAAAAACAAAACAAAAGCACAATGTGACGTCATGCACATGCCTCCTACTGCGCATGCGATATTTTATTATCGTCACAAAGGGTGAGGTGGTGACGTAGAGCTTTGTTTGGCTTTCCGGCAACGCAGTGTAAAAAAGATTCTCGCGAACGGGAAGTAGGCCAGGGCCGATATGCATGAAGCTGACTAAACGCGTTTATCTCCTATCCGCGTATAAAATTCCGTATAAGGTGAGGGATTCCCGAAAAAGTCGTATGCACGAAGCATCGGTTAGCATGACTTCATTTCCAAAACCCGTATAACTTTATTGGACGTTCTCACTGCGTTTAAGTCGGCTATACGCGTTTAGTTAGTGGCTGAAGATGGCGACTTTACATATTCTTAGACTGAGACAGAGAAGACTTTAAAGACGAGACAGAGTGTTTAGGGACAAAACGCACCCTTTCGAAGTGTTTGATGATATTGAACTTTATAGAAAATTTAGATTTAGGCGACTGGATATTTTGGATATTGCAAATGAAATCACGGATGTGATAACTATTGCAAATCGTAAGAACTCTCCAACTCCACTACTTCAAGTGTTGGTAACTTTACGATATTTTGCTTCTTCAAGTTTTCAAGACGTGTGTGGTGAACTTATTGGGGTAGATCAAGCTACAGTAAGTAGGGCTGTTACGCGGGTTATCAATGCTTTGTTCCTAACTGCCCATCGCCATATACGCTGGCCAAATCAGGAGGAAGCAGATGAGACAAAGAAGAAAATATTCACCCAGTACGGTTTTTCCCAATGTAGTGGGCTGTGTGGACGGATCACAGATTCTCATCCAAGCTCCTTATGAATAGGAACACGAATTTGTAAACAGAAAAGGCTATCATTCAATGAATGTACAGGTACGTTTTTAGTTTCAGTTTAGGCCTAAATTGTATGTGTGTCTGTGTCTGGTTTGTGTGTGTCTGCGTGTGTGTGTGAGAGAGAGAGAGAGGGAGAGGGAGGGAGAGAGAGAGAGAGAGAGAGAGAGAGAGAGGGGGGTGAATAAAGAGAGAGGGGGAGAGAGGTGTCTAAATCTATTCTATTTAATTTTTTTTCAGCTTATCTGCGATGCCGACCTTGTGTTCATTCACTGCATCTCTAAATGGCCCGGGAGTGTACATGATGCACGAATATTACGTGAAAGTCCTCTCTTTGAAGCATTTGAAAGTGCTCAGAAGCCACTTGATGGAATAATTCTTGGCGACAGTGCTTACATGTTACGTGAGTGGCTGTTCACACCGCTTGCAAATCCAACAACAGCTAATGAGAGGGCGTATAATGCTAGGCACAGTTCGGCAAGATCAATAATTGAAAGATCAATTGGTGTTCTGAAAAGACGGTGGCATTGTTTGCGACGTCTTCGAGTACAGCCCACAAAGGCATACAAGATAATTATGGTTTGTGTTGCTCTACATAATCGTTGTCGACGCTTAAATGTCCATTCTGCAGACTCCGACAGTGATGAAAGCGATGATGAAATGACTTTCGACATTGCCTCACAGCCCAACGATAATACCTATGATCAGGAAGAATCGGCTGCTGTCAGTGCCAGACTGACTGAACGGGTCCGAAATGCTGCAGGAGCTGCTGCCAGACGTAGACTGATTGCAAACTATTTTTGAATCACTGAGAGATTGAGCACATACATATTACCTAGCATAACCTTGGGTTTTCTTCCATTGTGGTGGAGTAAAGTATTTGAACTCTAAAAATATGTTATATTTTCCTCCGAGCTTTTGTGTTAGACTAATAAGATTTTCAGAGCATATTTATCATTGATGGAAGGGGTGGTCATTATCTTTCTAACATATGTGTATGTGTCAAAAAAGGGGGAGATGATAAATTTGGTCCTGAAACAATTGGACATAATAATAATAATAATAATAATAATAATAATAATGATAATAATAATAATAATAATAATCAACACCCAATACTCAAGATTAATAAAAAAAACAACAATATTGTTATCAACTTTATTTCAAATTGTTAGAAACATATTTTCAAAAGATGACATGAAATTCATACAAACTAGGGTGTGCGATGTTCAAAGATGTCAAGGGTGACATTAGCTGGAGCCCAATCCTCGCCCATTTCCCTCTCTCCCTTTCTCAATTTCAAATACAAGACTGCTTGTTTAAGCTGGGCATTTGTTCTTTTGATCCCTGTAAGAAGTTTTTGTTCCTTTATCATTTCCACCTCTAGGAGTAATTTTTCTTTCTCCACTGTCAATTTGTCCATCTCTAATTGAACTTTGGCTTGATTTATTTTTGCCAACTGCAGTTTCTGAACTGCCAGTTCATCGATATTGTCTCTTTTAGATTTACTCGTAGATCCATCTTGCCTATAGCTTAAACAACGCACTGTAGAGCACTGACAAAAATATTGGAGTCAAACACGTTTTCCCGATATCTAAATATAGAACATTGGATTATGCGCTGTTAGTTAAACGGACCCGTTTAGTGCTTCGTGCATACCAAGAGCGGATAAAAGATAAACGCGCATAGTGTGCGTATAGCTAACCGCAGTTAGGGACTAAACGCTTATAGACTTATACGTTTTTCCATGCATATCGCCCCAGGTCACTGTACGCCCTATGTTGCGACACAAAGGGTTTCGTCAAAATAAAGTTTAAAAAATGGTGCGCACTTGCTGTGCACTCTTAGTGTAGGCTGTCATTAATAGTCCCTCGCACTCACAGACTAACTGTGCTCGCACTCCTTTTGTCCGCAATGGCGCCGCCCTAGGTGGCCACGCGAATTGCCACTATCTTTTGGTGGACGGAAGAGAGGCGGCACAGCGGAGTGTGCCCTCTCTTGTCTGTTGGAAGCTCTGTGTTTGTCACCTAATAGAAAAAAAACAACAACCACATGGAGCAAAGACACACTTCTTGTTAATAAAAACAACAAAACTGGATTGATCCACATTTTGCCGAAGTTACTAATGCAGAAAATTCTACCGAAACTGCCCTCGTCAATATAACCATCATAAATAAAATAATAATACGTGCATCTGCAGTATAGTAATGATATAATTTGCCACCTCTCTTTCCCATTTACATAATACACGTACAATAACTTTGTCAAAACATCCTCGTCGCGTGATTGTTTTATCTCATACATGAAGAAAAAAAAAAGTTATTTGTCTCGGCACTTTGATGCCTGTAGATAGACACCCATTTGGGCTTGGGCGAGATGGATCACCTTCTTATGGATTTGTAGATTCAGTTTTAGTCAGTGGTATCTTCTATCTAATCTGTGGTAAATGTGAATCAGCATCAGTTGTTTTCAATGCCGTCGAGTTGTTAAGATCTTCTGGTATTAGTAGAGATGCTCTTTCACTTGAGATGTCTGTTATCTGGCACGTTCTTTTTTTTCTGTTTGATAGATTCTCTCATCTTTTTGGCTACAGTGTAAGCCCTGGTATGCTTGGTATGGTGCTGTACTAATTAGAAACCGAAAGACTTGACGAGTATTCTGTCACTTTCAGTTTCAGAGTTTAGCCTCTCATTCTCAGGCCCAAATTTTGGCCAGCATAATTTTTGCAAATGCAACAGGATCGGAGAGCCACTTTTGTGGAAGAATATAATATCTCTTAAATATGCTGACACCTTGCTTTTCAGTGACCCTGATGTCTCGGGGATTTCATCTCCAGTTTCAGTTAATTGTTCCCTGTATTTACTGTAAATCTGAGATTTGAATACGGGAGTTTCATCCAATACTGCTTTCAGTTTGTATGAAAAATGACTTAATGGCTGTATCATGTCTGCTAATTGTGGTTGTGGCCCTGGATCTCTGTACAACATGTGACTGTGGCTTTTTGTTCATGTTGTCATGCATGATCGGTAGTACCTGAAGCAACAGACTAATACTGTCATATCAATGCACTCTTCACCACATCTTTTTATTTGTAAGGGTGATCGTCTAATACTTTGGCTTTTTTCTGAATCATGACTGTTCTGTCGTTCTTTGGTCGAAATCAGAATTAGATTTCTGTGTTCTTCTTGCGATGTGATCTATCACTTTCACATATGAAGCATTTGGTTTTAAATTAAAACGAACTCATCAGCTTTCGTCCTTGATCTTGATTATGAGTGCTGAACCTTCTTATTGTTCATTCTTCCTTTTTGCAGCTACAATGACAGATGAGAAGAATACTTTTGCGTGTTTTGTGCACTACTGGACCTTATTGCACAAAAGCGTGTACCTCTTCATTGATATTTATTATCATTGGGGGCAACGAGTCTTTTTTGTAGTATAAAACTAAAATGTCCTTCTGCTCTCTAAGGGCTGACCTGAGGCAAAGAGTGCATTGTTCCCGAGATGCCTAAAGCCTGTCATTTTTAATTGTTTTATATTTGACAAATAATGCACAAATCGGAGTCAACTGTTAGTAGTGTTCGTTCATTTGCAAGACCCACACTGAACCGTTTCACCTATTGAGAAATGTAAGTTACTTTTGTTGATAAGGCATAGATGTGTGCATGCAAGAGTTGTATCATTTCTGCATTTTAAGCCAGGTTCATTCAATTTGAATTACATCTGCCTGTAAACACATGTTAGTAAGCTTTTTAGAGCAAAAATGTTGTTACTGGTCAAGTACATAAACCCTCTGTGTTGTCAAAAACGACCAGCAGACAACCTGCATAATACTACTATATTTTGCATCTAAAAGCATATTTATTGGTGAAAGATTAGTAATGATAGAGAAATTTGTTACAGTGGTATTAGTTTTTAGACAGGTTGGTCGGGTAGGAAAAATGGGTGCAGTAATTGTTAGTTACAGAAGCTGGGGGTGGACGGGTATTTACTAATTTAGTTCTAAATTTACAGTCTCAGGGAATTAATGACACACTTAGCAAATTGAAATGTTCCTGACTTCTTCCAAATAAATCTTTGGTAAACATTAAGATAGTACCACATCACTCACTATGTACACGCACTCAAAATATCTTCTTTGTAATTTTCAGATTCTTTAAAATATATACGGAGGTTTGCACCCATGATATTAAGAATGATTAAAAAATAGTAAATATGTATAATATTACATGTATATAGATGGAGCGTGTTCAACTCCCAATACAGTTATTTGAGAGTTAAATGTGGGGAATATCAAAGTTTTGGGTAGCAAATTAAGAAATTGGTGAGTATTGTCCTTTCCCGCCCTCTTTCAAATTGAGCCATATTATTTATATATGGGACACAATCGCCGTCACGTACAAAATTTCACCCTATAGCTAACCAATAAATTATATCATGCAGTTCCTTAGACCCTGGGAAAAATTACTTTGTATAAAAATAAAGCCAACAGAAGTATATTTTTCAGTGCAAAGTTCAATGCTTATTTCATGAGAAAAATTGCGCCCCTCTTTCCCACAATTAGATCTAAGTCTAGGTAAGCCCATTTGTAAAATTTGAGGCATTCACATCATGAGCAACCATCTTCTTGTGAGGACACATCTAACATCTTATCATGCCACTCCGATTCCTTAACTCCAGTGCCACTTGTCAGTTGTACTTTGAATGGGTTTTAAACTTGTTACATTGATTTGAACGCGAATAGTCGGTAAATCTTTGTTGTGCGCCACATCATCATCGATTAAAAAAACAACTGAGTGCTGGATTTCTATAAAAGTTTTGCATATGCTTTGATTTCGTCAGAGATGTTGAGGGAATATTTTTTCCCTACCAGGCTTTGGCTCAGTTATAAATCTTCTTCTTTACGATTAATAATTTACTTGACAGTTACTTCGACTAAAACATTCTTTCATCGAATGAAAAAGACGCGCAGAAAAAAAAATAAAAAAAATTGGAAAACACGCTTCTTAGGAATAAGCTTTTATTTCGAACCAGGTATTTTACTGTATCAGCAAACAGCATGGTCAACTTGCAGGAATCACTGGTGAATCATAGGTATGTTTTGCGTGTTTGGTAAAGGGGTACGGGATTTAACAACTGATTTGCCTGAAACATCTTTTAAATCTTATGTCTAATATCTTTGTCAAAATCATTTTTTTTCCTTTCCTGCTTGTCACTAGGGTCTAGAGGTTCAAAGTCCTTTTTTATAAATCTATATAAAAACAAAAAAATCGCTGATCTACATCTAATGCCTGTAGTCTTCTCTACTCTAGATGTCGTATGAGCATATAATGTAATACATAAACCTCTCTGCTTCTCTGCAGAAGTGCCTGTGGAGTTTTAAATAGGCCTATGACATTTTGCATACTGATGAATTTCACGTCAAATTCGTTTTCAATAGGCCTCCAACACTCATTTTTCTTTTCCGACTGTGCGATATGTGTTCAAAACTCACAGTAATTTAGCCAACCCCACTTCCGTAACCGGTAGTGCTGCCTCCGCGTAGAGCTGACCTTTAAAGAAAAAATCATTAAATGTAAACGAAAACGTGTACTTTGTGAACGAAAATGATGACTTTATGTCGGTAAAACTATTAAGTTTCTATCCTTGACAGCACGAAGCATCTTTTACACAGCAAAGAAGCCAAATAACTTTCGTAGGGCAAAAAAAAAAAAACGCCTTTCAGTAAAATCGGTCAAAGTGTTGCAAAGCTATAAATTTCATAAGAGCGCTACAAAGTTTTGAGCCAAAATGTAGCAAAAAGAAAACGTTGTAGGCAGCAAAGCCTTGTGTAAAAAAATAATGCCAAACGATACAATAAAATGCAAAGGAAAGAAGACAAATCAAGCTTTCGGTGTTTTTCATCAGGAAAAAAAAGGAATCAATAAAACTATCAGACACATTTTAAAAAATTGTAGAATATTAAATCAATACGAATAATTTAACTGTGAGTCCAGACTTGGATTTTCGGAACGCAGCAGGTCCGTAAATATGAAGGCTCGAATCTCTTTATTAATTTTCATGATGACAAGCAACAATTTGGGTCTGACGGTCTAACCTCTTTATTGGAGTGGGAGACATTTTTCTTTGCAATAGCATGGTGCATGGCAGTGAGGTTTTCCTAAAGCTACAAGAGTCTTCTTGGCAAAAGTTTCACATGTCCGATAGAAGTGTCCAGGTTGGGATGAAGCGACCTTCTGCACCGAGACACCCCCTTTCGATCGGCCATTCTTGTGAATTTCCGCTGAAAAAGGCCAGTCACCAAACAAACATGCCAAGCTGGAAAAACTAAACATTTGATTTGTTCAATAAGAGCATGTTAAATTGGGGGTATTCCCTGTCTTTTCTAGCGAAGTGTGCTGTGCGGTATAATTTATTAATCTATCAGTACTGTTCTACCGGTGATATATTTTCTTTCGTCACACCAGAAGGCAATCTGACAGACTTTGAAATATTTGTATATCAGAATATGTGCTCCAGGCTGTCCGACCTATTTCCTCGCCTTTGCTCAGGAAATAGGAAATGCTATTAAGCACAGCCAGTGAAAGCGCCAAAGAACGGTAAAGACGTGACTGCTTAGGCATTAATATGTGAGGCATTTAAGACGTGAAGCCACAACCGTGTGTCAGCTTCTTCCTATCCATATACAGAAATGATAGGACTTGCAAGATAGCTTGAACTGCCCTATCATTTATTGTTGCATTGCTCAAAAGAGGTAGGGCAAGCCCGTGTAATTTCTTGAGCTAGATATCTGAAAATCTCGGGTCTCTTGTCATGATTTTTCAGAAGGCTCCCAGCTCCACGTTTCTCACGGTCCTTAAGGTTGATATCAACATAATCTATCAAAAACGATGGCCATCCGAGCAACCGATACCCTTCCCTCTTTTTTCTTTTAGGTATGTTATAATGACATATTTTGAATAATCAGAAAACGTTGTGCTGCCTTTGGAGAGAGCATCTGAACAACGGCTGAACCATCAGCAAGCAGGCAAATTGGCGTTTTTTGGCTTGCTGGCATTTGTTCCAGTAGACATCACGGCATATTGGATTTGTTATCACACTTTACGATGCGGTCTTCAGCTGCTTAGGAAGGAGGGTAAGCTTTACTTTCATGAGTAAGAAAAACTTAACCAAGTCCGCACCCCAACTCTGTGTACGGTTATGCTGTATGATTAGTTCATGTACTATTATGTTATGTGTGAGAGTGTGAGTCATAGCTGTACTGGTATATATGTCATACTTGTCTGTATTATTATTTATGTCGTTCACAGATCAATCCATCGTCTGTTTTTACCCAATAAAGTGGTTTGAACCTAAACAGATGAGTTCTTCTTTATGATAGATTCATCCCAAAACATTTTTAATTATGTAGTCTGCTTCTTGGATAATGATTTTTTGGTACTTTTTGTTGTAAAATTGAATAGATGTATCCTCACCAAGATGGATTCTTGTTGCTACTCCAGGCGCCTGTTGAACTATTTCGCACTTTCGCTGCCAGGGTGAAGGGCAAGGCCGAAACTTGTATGTTCACAACGACCGCTAAATGCACATGCAATGAAGCTGTCCAAGCTGACTATACGACCGAGACAGTCCGGGACGTCCTTCTGGCCGGGATCGCAGACCTCGACATTCGCAGAGAGGCCCTCAGTGCACGGGACATCCAGAAGAAAAGTGTCAATGACATCATCGCTTTCGTCGAAGGTCATGAAATGGCTAGAAATGCCACGCCTACCAGATCCATGTCGGCACTCTCAGCATTTAAGAAAAGGCAGACTCACGAGAATGATTCCGCCAAGAGGCCTCCACCACCAGACACGAACAAATTAGTGGCATGCCCCGACTGTGGGAAGAAATTCAACTCATTTAAGAAAAGGACAAATGGCTCCTGGAACACTAAACCCCACACTAAATGCTTAAACTGCTGGCGCGCGAGTCGTCGCAAGGAGGAACACACGTCTCTCAGCTCATTATCGACTGAGCCGGCTGTTTCCCAGATAGGGGCAGTGTTTCTCAACCGTGAAGTGATTTCAAAAAGTGACCTTAAAAAGACTGGAAAATCAAATCACCCACGTGCAGATCTCAGCATCACACTGGCTGAGCCTAAAAAGGACAAGAACCAACCGGAAGCCCTCGTCAGAGGAATCGTGGACAGCGGGGCCAAGTCAAACCTGTGGGGTCTAAAGAACTTTACTGAAAGTGGCTTTTCAAAATCTGACCTAATACATGTGAATATGGACACGAGGGCTGCCAATAAAAATCCAATAAACATTGTAGGAGCCATTAAGACATTAGTTAAGGGCAAGTCACCTAGCGGTGAAATATTCTCTAGCACGTGCTTAGTGTACATATCAGACTGTGTGAATGATTTTTTTCTATCCTACGACACCATGCTTGACTTGGGTATTGTTGACGAATCTTTTCCAACGGTTGGCACATGCATGAAATGTTCCCAGTCCACAGCAGACGAACCAGAGACAGGGAAGCATCAACGGTACGTGAGGTCGATCAATTCGGGTTGTGCTGGTACACCACAAGGCGAGCGTAACTGCAACTGCCCACAGCGTGAATCCATACCCCAGAGACCCACCTCACTGCCCTTCGCTGCTGTACCCGAGCATAATGAGAAGATGCGTGATTGGCTGCTGCAGAGGTACAGTAGGTCCACATTTAACACATGCCCCCACAGGCCCTTGCCTTACATGACAGGACCTCCAGTAGAGATGCATGTTGATGAGACGGCCAAGCCCAAAACCTACCACACTGCGGCACCCATACCCCTTCACTGGCAAGAGCAAGTCCATAAAGACCTCGTGGGGGATGAAGCCTTGGGGTTGATAGAGAAGGTCTCATATGGAGAGTCAGTTATCTGGTGCCATCGCATGGTAGTCACCAGGAAACATGATGGCAGCCCTAGAAGAACCGTCGATCTCTCCCCACTCAATAAATTCTGCAAACGAGAAACCTTTCCAGCAGAAGCCCCTTTCCCCCTCGCAAGGCGCATCCCAGGCAAGACATGGAAGACCGTTACCGATGCACGGAACGGGTACCACAGTGTGCCACTGAGAGAAAGCAACAGGCACCTCACTACTTTCATAACTCCATTTGGGAGATGGAGGTATACTTGTGCGCCACAGGGCTTCCTATCCTCAGGGGATGGGTACAACAGGCGTTTTGATGCTATTCTGTCAAATTTTGAGAGAAAGGAGCGATGTGTAGATGACACATGTCACTACGACGACAATCTTGAGGCACATTGGTGGAGAACTATTGACCTCCTATCCACGTGTGGAGCAGCTGGCATAGTCCTCAACCCGGATAAGTTCCAGTTTGCTCAAAGAGAGGTCGACTTCGCTGGCTTCAGGATACCAGAGGACAAAATCCTCCCGCTGCCAAAGTACGTTGATGCAGTCAAGTCATTCCCCACTCCAACAAGCACAACGGACATCCGCAGCTGGTTCGGGCTGATCAATCAGGTGGCCAATTATGCTCAGCTCCGAGATGCCTTGAAGCTCTTCCGACCATTCCTCAGTCCCAAATACAAATTCTTTTTTGTCCCCCGTTCTCAACAGAGCATTCGAGGAATCCAAGGAAGTGTCTATCAAGAGTGTAGAGATCTTTGACATCAAAAGACCAGCATGCCTTCGCCCAGATTGGTCAAAGGAAGGCATCGGCTACCTACTTTTACAGAAACATTGCAACTGTGAATCTGCTTTGCCAGACTGTTGCGCTGAGGGCTGGAGAATCACCCTAGCAGGATCACGCTTCCTGAATGGTGCTGAACAACGCTATGCAGCAATAGAAGGTGAGGCCTTAGCAATAGCATGGGGTCACTCAAGGCTGCCAGGACTTGCTGATAGTCACAGATCACAAACCCTTGAAGAAAATATTTGGGGACAGGACGCTGGATGAGATATCAAACACTCGGCTCTTCCGCTTAAAGCAGAGAACATTACCGTGGCATTTTCACATTGCGCACATGCCAGGAGCAACAAACAGTGTTGCTGACGCCATGTCAAGGTATCCCTCACCACATGTTAATGATACCCCGTCCATCGCAGACATGTCAGAAAGTATGATTGCACCATCCATAAGCAGGGAGGTGGAAGATGTTACTTCCATTTCGTGGGACCGCATAGCCTCAGAAACCAAAAAGGACAGCGTACTCTCTGCCCTATTTAATGTCCTTACATCACCAAACGGTGAGGAGCGGGAAGTCAAGCCAGAGTTGAACGAGTACTCTGGGTATCTCGATTCTCTATATGTCTCAGGTGGTGTAATCCTCTACAAGGATAGAGCAGTCATACCACTATCCCTAAGGAAGACCATTGGTGATGGCCTTCATGCCGCCCACCAAGGAGTCTCATCAATGGAGCTACGGGCTCAATCAATTGTATTTTGGCCAGGAATGACCAGGGACATTCAGCAAGTTCGAGCCAAGTGCATGGATTGTAACACAAATGCAGTGTGCTGCTGAGAAAGAAGGCTGGCTGTAGTTCGTTTTTTCATGTTGAAAGCATTGCTTTGCGTCGCGCTTGTTCCCCAAGAGCCGAAAGCCATTCCGTTTTAGTGCTTCGCTGATGTTTGTTGTCTGTAATTTTGTTCTCACATCAACATACTCATTGCAATGCTGCCTTCCTTTCTCTTTCAGGTTTCTTACATTTTTGGTGATATGCACTGTGTCACGAGCAGAGTTAGGGTCTTGGGGATGTTATGACTGCACGAGAGGCAGCTAACTCACACTCGGACACAACCACACAAGAAAAGTATTAAATAACTAGAGCGTATATCTATGTCAGGCCGGTCAGGCCATCTTATTATTTAAATATTAATAAACAAAACAAAAGACAATAGAGGTATATTCAAAGCAATAAATTCTAATTACTAACTTAATCTATGATATTCATGTAACTATGGTTCCTTATTGGATGTACTGCAATCAATAGCAAATGGGTATATTATACGAAACTCGATATCAATCCAAAGTGACAGTTGAGTCGCCACTGGCCAGTCGCCAGGCAAACTCTCCCTAAATCATATGGGCTTGAATGTTAGGAGAGCCCAGTACGTTCAAAGCCTACAGAAGCACACTTCGGCTTGTAGGTAATTAAGCAGTTGCAAAAGACTATATATATATATATGCACAATCACTATTCAATTCATCAACAATGTGCTATATTACTTCAATCATACTATGGAGATAGATCTATAATACGGGCCACTCGTCGTCGAGTGCCAGCTGGGGTTTCCTTAGACTTCCTATGAGGCTGTGGTTCTCTCTCTGTCTCTGATCTTCTATTATGCTTAAACAAATAAGATATATTACCGTTGGTCACGCCTACTGGTAGGCGCGAACATCAAAAGAGCGCAGCGTGGGCTTTTAAAGGTCAGCCCACTCAGACCTTTCTTTCTAGAGCTCAGTCAGTCCGATTAGCAAGGACTTCTAGTCTTCAAATCACACAGTTCAGGTACTGGCCAACCGGAGATACTTCACGACATGATGCTTCTGCTCGTCTGTATTCAATGAATCTGAACGTTACACGATGTTTTATACTATCCAACTACCCAGCAGTGCTAGTCCGCTGGCCCAATTAGTTCAGCAATCTCATTGGCCGAAACCTCCCACCATTTTAATTGTAGTAATACGTCTGCACTATTCTACCAGCCAGTTAACGTGCAAAAACTTGTCTAGTCATACTTAACAATGTCAACTATCCCCACCTTGTTTCACCCCTACTCCATTACTTATTAATCACGAACATTAAAACCGACAAGCGTGAATCTAACAGTTTAACTTTACATTTATTTACTCACCAACTATAATTCGCGAGGACCGTTCAAGGCCACCAGCCAGTTTCTCATGGCCCTGGTAAAAACACTCTGCGTGAGTTCTAACAACATCCGAATCATGACACACTGCACCATAGAGTGTAGTGTAGTAGAGAAGTTAAAGCGTCTTGTTTTGCTCTTTCTGAAATGGATTTCTGAATTCTTCAAACACATCTACGGGTAACGACTGAAACTTCTACTTGGCTCCGTGGTTCTTCGTCTATATCTATGAAATATAACTGTGATTTATGCTTCGTGATTTTGTGGTGTCGTCCCACAATAAATGAACTCGTATAATTTCGATGCAATGCTGAAAGCAGATATACGAGTGACACAATTTCTATCATTCTAGTTGACCTGGAGTAAAATCTTCGATATTTTCTTGAATTTTATAGAAATATCCGTGTCATGACATGACCAAGCATTAAATTTCACCACCCCCCCCCCCCCTCTTAAAGTGTACTGAAATAAAATTACATCTGATATTTATCTACGTCAGAGCTATACCAAGCAAGATCGATCCCCACTCATCACTGAATTTCGAGCTAAGTGGCACGTTCGTCGGAAATGTTATATGCATAGTTTTCAATCTTTGGCTAAGGAACATTGTATAATTCTAACCGTAAGACAAATCTTGGGTACAATCTAAAGTTTGGCAGAGATCAGGTTGTGAGTTGTTATGCACTAAGAAGTTGTCACATTGATATTGATATACGACGAACTTTGTGTACACTCTACAGCTTGGTGACAATCAGGTTGTGAGTTATTTCACCAAAAAGTTGTCACATTGATATTGATATGCGACGAACTTTGTGTACAATCTACAGCTTGGTGAAGATCAGATTGTGAGTTGTTACACCAAAAAGTTGTCACATTGATAATGATATTGATATACGACGAACTTTGTGTACACTCTACAGCTTGTTGAAGATCAGGCTGTGAGTTGTTGCACCAGAAGGTTGACAAATTGATAATGACATACGACAAACCTTGCGGACACTCTACAGCTTGGTGAAGATCAGGTTGTGAGTTGTTACACCAAAAAGTTATCACATTGATAATGATATTGATATACGACGAACTTTGTGTACACTCTACAGCTTGTTGAAGATCAGGCTGTGAGTTGTTGCACCAGAAGGTTGACAAATTGATAATGACATACGACAAACCTTGCGAGCACTCTACAGCTTGGTGAAGATCAGGTTGTGAGTTGTTACACCAAAAAGTTGTCACATTGATATTGATATACGACGAACTTTGTGTACACTCTACAGCTTGGTGAAGAGCAGGTTGTGAGTTGTTACACCAAAAAGTTGTCACATTGATATTGATATAAATACGACGAACTTTGTGTACACTCTACAGCTTGGTGAAGATCAGGTTGTGAGTTGTTACACCAAAAAGTTGTCAATTGATAATGATATTCGACGAACCTTGTGTACACTCTACAGCTTGGTAACGAGCAGGTTGTGAGTTGTTACGCCAAAGAGCTATCACATTGATAGTAATGTCCGATAAATATTTTATACACTCTACAGCTTGGTGAAAATCAGGCTGTGAGTCGTTACCCCAGGATGTCAGTCAACGGTTATGTGCACTCTACAGCTAAGTGGAGATAAGAGTTGTGAGTTGTTTTACAAGTGGAGATAGAGTTGTGAGTTGTTACAAAAAATTGTCATTTGCACAGTGGTATCCGACAAACATTGTGTGCAATTGTGGTGGAGATGGGATTATGAGTTTTTACACCAAGACTTTTCTTGACAGTGGCCGGCAGCTGTTTTGATAGGCATTACAGCAGACGGAGATAGGGTCCTGCGTTACACAAGAGCAATTGCATTATCGACCAACTTGAACCCGTATGATTTTGCTCCATCTGCCATATTAAAGTTTCATTGCTGCTAAGTTCGATAACATTTGAAAGACATTTTTTGAAAACTGTTTGATTAATGTGCGGCTAGTCTTCGCATTTTAACTTTGTGCCAATCTATACTGTCACCACGTGTTTTTTGCTGTGGTTTAATATGTGCGGGACATAAAAAAAAAAGTGGTATCGTTGTTGGTCACTGAGACTTTGACTTTGTACACACTCTGTAGCTGTGGCTGGTTTTCATTCTTTAAGGAAAACTTGTAACTCCCGGCAACATGATTTAAGTACTGTACTACTCTTGTAACACCATATCAATTATGTCTTCCTCGTTGTCATCCCCTTTACTGGCCAGTTCGATCCACTCCTCAGAGTACTAGCGTAACCGTATCCGAAACTGACTCACGTATTCTCCATGTTCAGGTTAGCTATTTCGGAACTTTTCCTTGAATCCGTCACTTGTTAAACTGTATCTCTTCAAGAGTGCTGCCTTGTTGCAATCATTATCTGCAGCCTCTTCTTCATCTAATCTACTGTATGTTGCCAGAGCTTGCCCTTTGAACTGTGGAGTTAAATGATTGGTGTAGTTGTCTCTTGGCCATTAAAATTTGTTATTTTGGCATATCGCTCAAACCGCAGCAAGTACTCGTCGATTTTATCACGACCTTCCTCGAACGGCGGGAGCCACGGTAACATTACGGGCACATTTACTGGTACTTGATTACTAGAACTAGCACGATAGGAACCTGCGGATTTTCTTGACACAGATGGATAAGTTACGCTTCTTTCTCTAAAAATTCTCTCTCTGCTATCGGCTCTTTCCTTATGTTGTGCTTGTCTTCCTCGTCCTTGGAATAACATTCCTCCTTTCGTCTTTCATACTCTGCTTTCTTTCTGTCTTCATCTTCCTTAATTTGTTTCTCCACACCCAGTGCGTAGTTCATTGTCATTTCATGGCTGCTTTCTTAAAAAATTGATATTAGGGAAAAGCATCATTAAAATGAATATGTTGTAAATATAAAAACCTCTTGTTTGTTTTTGAACTAAGTATTTGAAGACATTTTGCTCAATATATATACTAACCCGTACACCAATGTGTTATGCGGATTTATTAAAATGTCTGACAGCCGAGGATAACATATTGGTGATAATGCCAAAATTGGGCAAAAAGAAAAAGTTGTATGTAGCAAAGCCTCGCGTAAAAAATAATACCCAAACGATACAATGCAAACTATAAGAGAAGACAGAAAATGCTCGATATTTCGGCTAGCGCCTTCATCAAGGAAAAAAAGAAAAAAAAACAACAACAGAAAAAAAGAAAAATGGAACAGATAAAATAATCGAACAATAAAATATTTCAATAGGAAATGTATAAAATCTAACAGAATAGATATGTTTACTTATCTGCGAGTTCTTGCTTGGTCAGCAGCACAGACGCACGTCTGCCAATGTATGGAAGCTCGAAGTTCCAGTTTTTCTGTGGTTTTTATAATATTTCCTCAATATTGGTGATAAATACCGCTTCAGAGGAATGACACTTAGAAAAAGAAAAATGTTTTAAGGATTGGATGGTCCAAATGCTTGTCGGAATCTCTTGGTAAATATCAAAATCTACCTGTCATAACAAATATGCGAAAGCTATCTTATCTGTAACCTGATCACACAAAAACACCATGAAGTGTTACGGAATCTTTACAATTCTTGTCTTTCCACCACAGAATACATGACAACACCAGAAGCGACACAAGGCAGGACTATGCATCAGTTTTGACCAAATGACCTTTGCTCTGCGCCTCTTTGGATCAGGTCGATTGTTCGTAACTGTTCAAGCGGGCCACGATGCTTAATATAACATATTATTGCAAACGCTGAAACGTTTTCCCTTGAACATATTTCTAAATTCCTTTCCATAAAACAATTCAAACACTATTTACACCTTCCTTGGTCATTCTTTTTCGCATTAGAACAATAGGACGGGCATATCAAAAGAATAATCACACTTACCACAACCATGATACCGAAAGTAAAAATGTTGGTGTCAGCCAGCCGTGACCAATTCTAATGTGGGTCTAGATCTGCAACACACTCGCTGATAATGCAAACAAATTAATAAAAATTTAATATATCTACAACAATATAAATTGGGGTATCTTCCATTCACACTAATAATGCATATTAGTTTGCAAATATCAGTGGCGCAAGATAAATAACACCCAAAACGATCGTCAATGAATCAGTGAATGAGTCAAGTGAATTTGCATCTCATCCAAAATGGCGGTGTGCATACTTCCGGTACTTACGAAAATTTGGCTTCTTTAGCTTCTGGTAGTTCCCTCTGTTGTGCCTCTCACACACACGCACGACACACACACACACACACACACACACACACACACACAAATAATGATTGTCCCGCCAGGGTCGTTGGGGCGAACTTGTCTTCATCTGTTTGGGATTTTAAAACTTGATACAATTACTTCCCACGAGGGACTAGAAAAATTTGAAAATCAAACTCCAACTCCAGGTGATGAACGCAGTAGAAACAATTTTATCCTGCTTGCGGTTCGTTTGTTTTTTTCATTTTCATTTTTGCCAATCAACAATAACACATTTCAAGTTTCTTCAGCTTTGCAACTGGAAGAATACCGGTTGCTGTCTTCTTATTTATTTGGCAAGCTGGAAACAAGTGTCACTTTTCCAAACAGCCACCAAAATGCGACCCCTTTCACAGGGTAAGAGCCCAGACACTGTGGCTTTGGTTTCATTTCACTTTTGGCAGTTTTGCCGAATACCGGCCGCTTGTTCTCGCTGAAAAGCTGAGAAGTCAAAAACATTCACAACGCCTTTCAGAACACATGGTGCTTCCGACTTCATCTCTTTCCTTTCCATTAAGAGTAAGACTCAGAACCCAGGCAGAGGCTTCGGTTGAGTTTCGCTTAAGGCAGTTTACAAAATATGTTCAGGTGGCCTAACTGACTCCATGTCACTGCATAAATTATATGGGAAAACATGACAACTCTTTGGGAATATGATTTACCAGCCGATGCTCAGATACGACATAATTATGAAGAAAGTGCATAATCTCAAGAGGGATAATTTTTCATCTTTCAGTTCCGACATCTGTTGGTAGACATGACTATAGTGCCATTCTACGCCTGTTCTTTTCAACACTCGTAAGGTATATGAGGCAGTTGTTAAGGCAGTTTTGTTCAGTATTTTGGTGTACTCACTCGATGTAGATTTCCAAACCGGGAGCTCCTCTTACAGCTAACATTTTATGACCTAGTTAAAAAATATCAAAGAAATCACGTATACCAAAGATCTTTCAATTGTCATCTTGAAAAAAAATAATAATAATAAATTCATAAACCCAGCCTCTGGTCCAGAATGAAATTTCGATTTTATAGTCTTCTTGAGCAAATTTCCTTTTCCTTTCGTCTTTGCTTCAAGTCTACGAATAAAAGCTTTTCTAGGTGTCACGGCTGGGTTGGTGTTGGTGATAACCTCTTTCCTTATGTAGCAAAAAGGCTCGAAAAGCCCCCCCCCTTCCCTTGCTCATCTTCATAATAGTCGGCATCTTCGACTTCAGTCGAATTAAAATTGCTGTCTGAATTCGGACATTGGCTTTGTAGCAGCTTCGATGGTCACGAGCTTCTGCTATTACATCTCGGCCGGTTGCAGCAATGTTGTTTCGTCGTTTTTATTTTTTTGGCAACTGCAGTCTATATCAAAGTTTGATGCTTTGCGCCAATAACCCTGTAATAATAATAATATCAGGTTTACATAACTATTAGGACCAGCTGACGTGAGCAAGGGAAATCCGGCACATTCTTTTTACCAGTGCCAAACGCATGTCTAGATCTAGGTCATATTAATAACAACACTTGGATTCCATACAAAGACTAAGAGATCTTATTGTTTTTGCACCACAATTCCTTGCAGACCCATAGACGTGATGAAGCTGATTTTCGCCCAACAATTTGTAAAGAGAGGCGAACGCGGACCTATATCATACAGAGCTCTGTAGCAGCTAAAAAAATCGTAAATAAAGAAGATAATATAAGATAAGAATCACTTTATTAACCCATGACGGATGTTCTCATGAGTATATTGTTCAACTCGCTCAATCTCTTCATTATCAATGCTTAATGGCGACAAAGGTGCCGGGTTTGCCCTAAAATCAATTACAATCTCTTTTGTTTTCTTTAAGTCCAATATAAGAAAATAATCATGGCATCATTGTACAAATCTGGCTGTTAATATGAGCGTCTTCTTCGGCTAAGTGTTTGTGATGAGGCCTTGGATGCTGGTGTCATCTACAAATTTTGTCTATATTATCAAACTCACTTCTGCCTTGTCTGGTATAAATGGCGAAGAGGGCAGGGGATAAAACAGCCTTGTGGCGCTTCTGTGTTTATATGAAGGGTTGATGGTGCAAAAGTGCCGTGTCCAACATTCAAACTTACATACTGGGATGGATTGGTAGGGAAATCTAGTGCCCACGATACAATGTTTGTTGACACTCATTTCCAACAATTTTGTAGCAAGGCGGTGTGGTTGGATGGTATTGAAGGCGCTGGAAAATTCTACAAAATGGATTCGGGCATAGTTCTTAGGAGTATCAAGATGTTTGTAGACGTTGTCAAGAAAGTATAGAATGGCATCTTGAACAGCCCCGTTCTCAATGTATGCAAATTGCATGGGGTCTTGGGGACACTCAAAACTCTCTAATCCTGTCAAAAACAATCCTCTTCAAGCACTTCATTACAACGGACGTTTTAGTGCAATGGGCTTAAATCACTCATTTCTACTTCTTTAAACTTTTTAGAATAAAATTCGATTGAATTTTGTCCTAAATGGACGTGTCCACGCAACTTATCGTAAAAATTTGAGGCAATACACAAACTTTCATGATTTTTTATCACTTAATCACAACGTTTGGGTGCTTACATGTTCACTCTCTAGCTTCACTGAACACATGTAGTATGTAGTGCTTATTGAGTAGATGCTAGTCAGTATCACTTAATCTTGTTTCTGTTGTACAGTCAAATGCAATTTCCAAGTGGTTGGTTTTTTGTTTTTTTTTACCTCTATTACATTTCTTTTTCCCAAAATGTATTGCTTATTTGACCGTGGTTGCTTTTTCGAATCCTTTCGCTCCTATATCCTGTGTTGCCCGCTCCCCCCCCCTCCCCCCCTTTCCTTTTCAGTTAAGACAGTTCTGAATACCAATTGGTTTTCCTTCCTGTTTCAGTCGTTTCCTTAGGAATGGCATTATACAAAACTAGCTCTATTCAGCCCTCCAGTTTCATTCACATCTCAACTATTATTTACATTTTTAAATGCTTTAGTTAAATTGGTGTTCGTTAGGCTTTTTTTCTTCTTTTTAATGAATAAAAAAACTCTTTTTGTTTACATGATATGTAAAGACAGACCAGTCTCCTGCACTACATTCATAAATTGGCCTAGTCCAATCTTTTGGCCATAATATGGTTTCTAATTACAGATACATTTCTTCCAACTCACAAAAACAGTATTTTCTGTACTTTCTATTTTCATTCTATTTGTCTTTTACTTCCGAAGTCGGAAGATATAGATTTAGATACACTGTTGAAGTACATAGGCAGTGCGCCTCTTTTATATCAAGGGTTTTCAACCAGAATAGTGTTCTGTCCAATTTTATCCATTGCTCTTAATTGCCTGTAGATTTCCAAGTCTCAAGGTATGTGACATTTCTTCATAACCCAATAAAACTATTCTTTTGACCATGTTGAAGTAATTGCAGTTATTTGAATCTTCAGCAAGGTTACAAATTTCAAACTCGTGTTGCTTAATTTGACTGTTTTGGACATAAAACATTCTGGCTGACAACCCTCGACATGCGCACGGCGAGTACTCACTGTAAAGAGGTCCACGACGCCATTTTGTTTGGGGCAAAATGTGGACGGGGGACAATGAAACAAAATGTATACCCTCTGCAACATTCGAACTTGCATTAGTGCGCCAAAATGCGCAGTTTGTTTAGTGAACGCGACTCTGAGAGAAGAAACATTCGTCTTGTGCGCAAAACAATAGGGACCCAAAAAAAAAACTGATACATTCAATTGTGATCATGTGATGTCGTGGTGGAGTTGCATTTGGATTTATCTTAGATTTATTATTATAATTTTTTATTTTTTTTTAACGAAAATTGTGGCAGTAGTATTTCAATATGGTGCAGTTCTGACCCTTTCTTGCTCAACCCTACAGACTTCAATTTATTATTTTTTAAAAATCATTACACTGTTTTTAAGTGTCAGACTATGCCAGTGTCCTTATATTTATATTGACGTATTGTGTCTATTGCACTTTTTTTTCTTTTTGAAAAGGTTATGACGGCAACAACAATGGTTTTATTTATTTATTTATTTATTTATTTAATTAATTAATTAATTTATTATGTATTTTGCTCCATTTGATAAGCCCACCGCTTGGGAAACGTTATAATTGATGCTCGTTTAATTTGGTGCAATGTCTCTGCTTAGAAACGAGTGCTTAGCCCTAACGCACAAGCCTGTAGAAAGACAAATTGTCATGGGAAACGTTCTAGATCAGAGAGAAAAAGAGAGGGGGGGGAGGAGGGGGAAGGAGACAGACAGACCGACAGAATGCCAGAGAGAGAGAGGGAGCAAAGATTTATACAGGGTAATTCCGAGTACCTCCTCTGTTGGATCCCTGGCCACATTGGCACTAAGGATAATGAAACAGCAGACGCGCTGGCCAAAGAAACACTGAAACGTCCACCACAATACCTAAAAATGCCGCACACTGTCTTTAAACTTCATTGAATCGAGATGGCAGGAAAGATGGGATGAACAAAAATCAAATGAACTACACTTTATCCAAGATCAACTTGGACAGTGGACCCATGCCTCTCAGCAAACTCAGAGAGATGAAATAGACCTTAGCAGACTTCGTCTGGGTTATAAAGTTATACCCACCTCAGACACCGCTTTTTTACTTAAGGGGGAGATCTCCCCGAGTTTGTGGCATGCAATTGCCATCTATCAATAAAGCATATCCGAAGCAGGCACTATGGCTGCGGATCCATGAAAGAATTTTTTTCTGACGTGGTCCCGCAGCGTATCCTGTCCTTCTCAGAGAGGCTAAGAATGATCTACAACTTGATTTAAATAACTTTTATACTCGTTTACAAAACTTTATCCAGATCTATACAAAACAACTTTTCTAGAATTTTACCAATGTGCTCAAATTATATGAATGTATTTAATTCTTTAAGCGTAACAGCCCTTCATACGAAACATGAATAAAGAAAATGTACCCAATGGCCAAATAGACCGCGAGGGGCGCAAAGTGGCCGTTATCGTGCCGACACGCTGTAAACCCAAACCCAAACTCAAACCCTCCTCTGGTCACTGAAAAAATAAAACAAAACGTCATACATCTGACAACAGTTGTGGTTGCATCCGCTGATGTTGTTTCTGTTTCGAATTTGTATTTCACAATTTATGTCCATGGGGGAAGTCAAAATTGGGCAAAAAGAAAAGGTTGTATGTTGCAAAGCCCCGCGTGAGAAATAAAACCCAAACAATACAAAGCAAACTAAAGAGAAGATTTAGTCTTTGGTTTTTGTGATAGTCCATGGGGGAAACAGGGAACTGGGATCAGTAGTGGAGTGGAAGTCTGTGATCATTCTTCTCGCACACCAGTTTCTTCCAATCCATGATTAATAAACTCCTTGTTTCATCAACTTTAAATTAATGTTTTATTTCTGAAAGCTGGACTTCGAACATAAAAGCCTAATTGATAGGATTTAAGGAAACTATTAGAATACAGAGAGTAATAAATATTAAAATAGCTTCATGTGCACTCGGAAGTACATGTATGTCAAGAACAGATTTAATTCATAAATGTTTCCACTGACTAAATTTTTGTGAGAGAGCAGTGAGTAATTTTTACAAACGTAATTATTGTGCGAGCCAGCATAACTTGGTCTCGTGGGCAATTTGTTTTGAACAGTTTTTTTTATAATAGATAGACAGAAGGTGTGGGGAGGGATAGACGGACAGCGTAGGTGTGCATGACAGAGCACTTTTTATATCTCGTGTTTTGAACTAGGTTTAGTAGAGAGGGAAGGGGTGAGTAGGAATTAAATGTTATTGAGACGTCTGTTGACGTACAGAAAATACCGTGATCCAGAGTAAAAGCTCGGGGTTTTGAACATGTTAAGAATTTATTGCTATAAAATTACATTTTATTGTCTCGGGTGATTCGACCTTTGATGTCGACCCAAGGTCGTTGCGTAGGGCTGTTACTTAAAATAACTCAGTTCGGCAGCTGAGCTAGAAGTGGTTGCACCAATCACAATCCAGGAATTAGACGGTAAGCTGCAGATGCAGACCAGTATTTAAGGCCATACAGAACTTAGTTCTGGGCCACATGTAGACAATCCATTTACGAGGTGGTCGGCGATAGTCCTCAGCCAGATGAGAGACATAGAGACGCAGTTGAGCAGTCCATTGTGAGGGGCCTGATTTAAAGCTCCAGAGCCTAAGCTACTTGGTTTGATATAAACCCACAGCGTTTACATCCAGCGCTCTCACTCCCAGTGAGGGCCTCATGGTGAGAGTCCATACTAATTTGTAATGATGAAAGTGAACCGTTCTACTTACTTTTGAAGACAGTTTCAGAGCTACCGCCAGACAACGCATGGTTGTACAAGCATTCTCCATGGCGTGTCTAGAGGAAATGTCCATATCATAACATGTCTCATTGAATTAATAGAATTTAAACTGTTATATCCGTCGCCACGTGCGCGGATTCTATTTGGCATATAACTCATATGACCTGCAAGTAGTTAGATTGAATACGCTAGTCTTTATAGAAAGCTGTAGTTTCATTAGTTAGATTCAGTTGCCTTTGAATTGATATTTATATTTATAATTATATTTGTTACATTAATTCCTGTAATTAAACTGCCCTACAGTTCTGCTAAAATTGAAAGCAATTGATTTATTTAGTTTTTAGAGTGCAAGTATTTATTTTTGTGTGTTCGTCGATTGTGGGAGCGGACCTCGAAAGAGTGTCAGTCGAAATATCCCCATGTAACCCACATCGCGACAATGTATATTTCAATTTTTGTTCCCTGGGTATATATTATACATGTATAATAAGTAATTTTTTAATATACACCAATATTTAACTGCATTGAACACAGTGTGTGTAGCATCTGCAAGCTATCCCTTGCCCTCCCCCGTTTTCTTGTTACACTGGTGAGCATGTGTTCATTTCTTCTTGACAACCGCTAGAGTGTACTGTACTCCGTGACCTGACCTTCTTCTCCTACTAGTGAGTAGTTTTTTTCCTCGCTCGCTTGTTGTCAGGTGTTTTGACTCGTTCAGTAAATATTAGTATGTTCCCGAACATTCGATAACGTTGTGGAAACGAATGTTTACGCCAGATTTGGCCTTGAGTGATGTAACCTGATGACGTATTGATGCGTGATTGGTTAGTTTGTGCGAGGGCAAAGGTAACGTTTATTTCGGGAACTTTCTGTAGGGATGTTTATATATATAGACCTGTGTGAGTGGTTGGGGGGTGAGTAAGTGAGTTTCCTTTTGTGTGGCGCAGATATTTAGTTTCGCTGGCGTCTTCCTAGTAATTTATTGTTCACTATACAGTTATTAAACTTTAGTATTATTTAATCTATCGTCGGATCTCGTGTTTATTTATTTTACAGCTGTAATAGTTTCGTTTTCTAAAGGGTTGTAGTTAGATCAACTAACTCCCCCCTACTATAACGTGCTAGAACAACCTCAGCTGTTACATATTGGGGGCTCGTCCGGGATCCGACCATATTCGAGCGGACCAGATCAAAATTATTAGATTTATTTACATAGTTTACTGTAGGAATATCATCGACAAGCTATCTACAACATGTCGGAGGTTATTGGAAGGCTTAGCCAGGAAGCAGACGCCTTGGAGCTCACTGGGAAGGAGAGACAGGACTACATCCGTGAAGGCCTAAGGGAGGAAAGAGAGAGAGAGAGGCAAGATCGCATGGAGCAACTGAAGATAGAGGCTCAAGAGAAGGAGGCTCAACGACAACACGAGCTGGAGATGGAGAGGATCCGCCATCAGCGTGGAGGCGAGTCGACGCAGGGGACCAGCGACCACGCCAGTTCCAAGAGACCCAAGCTACCTGCATTTCAGGACAAGAAGGACGATCTGGATAGCTGGTTGCTGCGGTTTGAGAGGTTTGCTGAGACAGCTGAATGGCCCAGATCCACCTGGACGACATCACTGTCTGCCCTGCTGACCGGGAGAGCTTTGGAGTGCTTCTGCAGACTACCGATCGACGAAGCCAAGGACTACGACAAGGTCAAGGAAGCGTTGCAGAAGAGGTACAACCTGTCAGAGGACGGATACAGACTCATGTTCAGACAAGGTAAGCCTGAAGATGGAGAAGATGTTGGAATGTTTTTGACCAGGATCAAGACCTATCTAGAGAGGTGGATAAAGCTGTCGAAGACGGAGGAGACCTACGAAGGAGTGAGAGATCTGTTCGTCAGAGAGCAATTCATGGATGCCTGCCCACCAGACCTTGCAACCCATGTGAGGGAGAGGAAACCAAAGACGCTACAGGACATCGCAGATTCAGCGGAGGCGTACCTGGTAGCGAGGAACCGGACGCTCAGCGGGAGCGCCAGAATGCAGAGCCGGCCAGTGCGACAGAGGCCCAACGGAGACAGAAGCCCACAGGTCTGCCATAGGTGCCAGAGGCCGGGACACAAGGCGACGGAGTGTCGTGCAAAGTTAAACGACAAAGGTGAGTTGAAATGTTACCTTTGTGGAAAGCCAGGCCACGTTCGGAGGATGTGTCCAGCCCAGAAGGAAATGGGACGAGGCAAGCCGAACAAGGCGGCGGCGGCCGTAGTTATAGCGGCGGACGAGTCGTCGAGACAGGATGCGACGACGGCTGACACCAGCATCAACGTTCAAGCGGTAATGAAGGACGGGAAGCTACAGTTAGCGGTGCCTGTTACGTGCGGAGGATGCAGTGACGGAAGGACCGTGGAGAAACTGAAGTTACCAGTGATGAAGGGCTTGATTGGAAATCGAGCGGTAGATGTCCTAAGAGATACCGGCTGTGAAGGTGTAGTGGTGCGGCGAGCACTGGTGGACGACGGACAGCTCACCGGTGGGAAGAAACTTATCGCGAGGATCGATAACTCCTTGCTAGCGGCGGAGGAAGCCGTTATCGACGTGAAGACGCCTTACCTGACGGGCAAAGTGACGGCACTGTGTCTCCCGGAGACCATCTGCGACCTAGTAGTCGGGAACGTGGACGGAGCGAAGGATCCGTACGACCCTGATACTGAGGTGATGGTAGGAGCGGTGACCACGAGGGCCCAGGAGAAGAGGAAGGACCGGTCTACGTCGCTGAAGGTGCCGAGGGCAGAACGGCACGCGGGAGTGGATAGAGAGGAACTTATCCGACTCCAAGAAGAAGACGAAGTCATTAGGAAGTTAGAGCAGAAGAAGATCCCAACTAATAGAGGCGATAAATCTGTTCATTTTGAGAAACATGGAGGAGTACTGTACCGGATCTACAAGGACCTGAGACAGGCGACGGTTATAAGGCAAGTGGTACTACCCGAGAAACTGAGAGAGTATGTATTGAGTGTAGCCCACGACTCGATCGTCGGAGGACACCTCGGCGTGAAGAAAACCAAAGACAGAGTTATGAGCAATTTTTATTGGCCTGGAATTGAAGGTGACGTCGCGAGATACTGCCGCTCATGCGACATATGCCAGAGGACGGTGAACAAAGGAGCGACCCCAAAGGTGCACCTGCAGAGTATGCCAGTAGTGGACGTACCATTTAGGCGAGTGGCCGTGGACTTAGTAGGACCTATCGACCCCCCAAGTGAAGGTGGACATCGGTATATCCTGGTGTATATAGACTACGCTACTCGTTACCCCGAAGCCACACCCTTGAAGAAGATCGACGCAGAAACGGTAGCAGAAGCCTTAGTGAACATCTACAGCCGTTTGGGTGTGCCCGAAGAGATCTTGTCGGACCAAGGGACCCAGTTTATGTCAGATGTCATGAAGGAAACGAATAGACTACTGGGAATTCGACAGTCGACCACTACAGTCTACCACCCTATGTGCAACGGGTTGGTGGAGCGATTCAACGGCACACTGAAGAAAACATTGAGTCGATTGTGCGCAGAGCAACCCAAGCAGTGGCACAGATACATCAACCCGCTGCTCTTCGCATATCGTGAAGTTCCCCAAGAGTCGACCAAGTTTGCCCCATTCGAGTTGCTGTATGGGAGAACTGTGAGAGGACCCATGCACATCTTACGACAACTATGGACCAAGGACGTAGAGGAGCCGGAAACGAAGACCAGTTACCAGTACGTCATGGAACTACGTGAGAGGCTGGAGGACACATGGAAGTTAGCGACGGAAGAACTCTCCAAGGCTCAAGGTAGACAGAAGACCTACTACGACCGGAAAGCGCGAGAGAGGAAGTTCCGCCCCGGAGATGAAGTGTTGGTGCTACTGCCGACGAACACTAACAAGCTCTTAGTCCAATGGAAGGGACCATATAAGGTAGTCTCAGTTGTCGGTGTCAACGACTATAGAGTCAAGATGGGTGCAAAAGAAAAGACCTTGCACGCCAACCTCCTCAAGAGATACATTCCAAGGACGTCAAAAGCAGCAGCAGTGGCAATGGAACCGAGACCTATTGTGACCGAGATGTGTGGGATGGACAACAGTAGGAGAGATATCACGCCTGGACATGTCAACGCCATAAAGGATGGCGGCGGTGATAGTGCTGAGACTGTACTGGCAGAGGACGACATGATGGACAAGAGTCAACCCGTGGAGTCAGCTGGCATGACAATCATCGAGGACTGCGACCTGGAAGGCGACAACGGTGGAACGACGGAGGACCTTGCCGACCTAGGAAGCTGGGACCAGAAGGAAAGCTACAGAGATGTCCAGTATGGAACGCAACTGACATCGGAACAACGTCAAGAACTCTGCGATGTGGTGAAGAATTACCAGCACGTCTTCACCAATCTCCCTGGATGCTGTCAGTTGGGTGAACATCGCATCGACCTGACGACAGAAGTACCAGTTCGTCAACGACCATACCCGGTGCCCTACGCTATGCGCGACTCATTGAAGGAGGAGCTTAGCACCATGGAACGGCTGGGCATCATTCGAAGGAGCTCATCAGCTTATGCTTCACCTGTTGTTGTCGTCAAGAAGAAGGACGGATCCAACCGAGTCTGCATCGACTACAGGAGGTTAAACAAGATCACAGTATTCGACCCTCATCCGACAGCAGCGCCATTAGAAGTGTTTCAGAGTCTCTCGAGAGGAAAATTATTCTCTCGGATTGACCTGAGCAAGGGATACTGGCAAGTGAAAGTTCGAGAGCAAGACATTCCCAAGACGGCGTTCGTCACCATGGGCGAACACTATGAATTCATTCGGATGCCTTTTGGGATGATGAACTCAGGAGCCACGCTGAACAGGATCGTAAAGCCATTGATCCGTGGAATGAACAATGTGACAGCATATGTGGACGACCTGCTGATTCATACAGAGACATTCGACGAGCATGTGAAGACTCTCAAGGACTTACTGCAGAGGATGGACCAAGCTGGATTAACTGCAAGACCATCGAAGTGTCTGATTGGAACGTCTGAAGTAGTCTTTGTTGGACACTTAGTGGGAGAAGGTATGATTGGCCTGTTAGAAGAGAATGTATGTAAGGTACGAGACGCACCCAGACCCACCACTAAGAAGGAAGTGAAAGCATTCTTAGGATTAGTGGGATATTACCATGAATTTATTCCTAACTTTTCAGCGATTGCATCACCATTGTCTGATTTACTTAGAAAGGGTCAGCCCAATATAGTTCAGTGGGATGAAACGCAGGAGAAAGCGTACACCTCTTTGAAGAATGTCATTATCTCCAAACCCGTGTTATGTTTGCCAGATTTTTCCAAAGAGTTTGTCTTAGCAACTGATGCATCAGATCGCGGATTAGGCGCTAGTCTTATGCAGGAACACGAGGGAAAGTTGTACCCTGTGGCATATGCTAGTCGTAAGCTATTGCCTCGTGAGACAAAATATTCGGTCTCAGAGCGCGAATGTTTAGCTATTGTTTGGGCTGTAAAAAAGTTTACTTTGTATTTGTATGGGAAGGAGTTTGTGCTCCAAACTGACCATCGGTCATTAGAGTTTTTGAACTCTGCCAAGTTTGACAGTCCAAAGTTATTACGATGGAGTTTATTTTTACAGTCTTATCGATTCAGGATTCACTACGTAAAAGGCAGAGAAAATGTCTGTGCCGATTTCCTGAGCAGGGTATTTTAAAGTAGTACACTATCAGTGAAATGCATTGTAACCCATACTTTTGCCTACTAGATGAATTTCTAGGACGGCAGTATTGTACTGTAATTGGGGACATAGTTCATCTGTGATTGAATATTGAATTGATGGCTGATAGAGAGTCATGATGTGTTAGTCACATTTTGATTTTATGCTATGTCATATTAGTTACCAATGGAACTTGGTGTAATTTTTGGAAAATGTAACCCAAATGGGGACTGCGAGCAAGCAGTGTTTGTGTTATATTGCAATGTTGTAACTTGTTTTGACCTAATATGATGAAGAAAGACCCTAATCAGTGGTCGGTATGTATTGGTATTTTTGGCCATTGTACGTATGAGTTATACATTTTGGAGATAACCATGTTATGTACAACAAGTTATATGCTATGATTCGTGCACGAAGCATTGTGTAAACGATGGGCCATCGTTTCACCTTATATGATTTGTAATAATATCATTGACCATTGTTTCACCACAGTGGTGGCGTTGTGTTATTTTGACTAGTAGGCCTACTGTCTACTATTGGGAAGCAATGACGGTATTGTATTAGTTATGGTACTAGTGATGCAAAGGATATTGCATTGTATTGTATTTGCGATGAAATTTGGGAAGGCACTGAAATTGTTAATAATCGTAATAGAATTAGCAACTACCTTTGTGAGATTGGGAGTACTGTAAGATTGTTATTTCAAGATATTGCAGACGCTGAATAATGTTTTGGAGTTGAAAAATATTCAACTTAAATTGGGGAGTTGTGTAGCATCTGCAAGCTATCCCTTGCCCTCCCCCGTTTTCTTGTTACACTGGTGAGCATGTGTTCATTTCTTCTTGACAACCGCTAGAGTGTACTGTACTCCGTGACCTGACCTTCTTCTCCTACTAGTGAGTAGTTTTTTTCCTCGCTCGCTTGTTGTCAGGTGTTTTGACTCGTTCAGTAAATATTAGTATGTTCCCGAACATTCGATAACGTTGTGGAAACGAATGTTTACGCCAGATTTGGCCTTGAGTGATGTAACCTGATGACGTATTGATGCGTGATTGGTTAGTTTGTGCGAGGGCAAAGGTAACGTTTATTTCGGGAACTTTCTGTAGGGATGTTTATATATATAGACCTGTGTGAGTGGTTGGGGGGTGAGTAAGTGAGTTTCCTTTTGTGTGGCGTAGATATTTAGTTTCGCTGGCGTCTTCCTAGTAATTTATTGTTCACTATACAGTTATTAAACTTTAGTATTATTTAATCTATCGTCGGATCTCGTGTTTATTTATTTTACAGCTGTAATAGTTTCGTTTTCTAAAGGGTTGTAGTTAGATCAACTAACTCCCCCCTACTATAACGTGCTAGAACAACCTCAGCTGTTACAGTGTGCTATGTCAAAATTAAGAACGACATTGTCATTTGTTCCGGAACTTTCTCAATCACCGATCACTTACTCCGGGCTCTCAAGATCCATTGCGTCGTTATTGTTGTTACTTAAAATATATTGTATAACAATATGCATGTATTGATATCACAGACGGTATGAAGCATTTCTTCTCCTTTTCATTCAGTTAATATGGCTGTATTATACTTTATAGTTTCTTTGCTATTGCTGTGTTTATTGTTCCGTTATTCATCTTTATTTTGTTCTTTACTATTATTGGTTTCTCCGTCTTTGCCCTTTACACTGGCTTCTTAGTGGCCGGATGTCTCCTTCTAGTTCTATCATATTATCACCGTTGAATCTGTCTGTCATCTTTGTTTTCCTCGCATATTATGGCCGTTAAAGTGTCGAGGGGCTTTCTTTCTAATTCAACTTGTAACGTTGACTTCTAACTGAAGGTGCAAAGTAATTTAAAATCATCTCATTTAGGGCCTAAAGTAAGAAAACGCTGCTGAATATAAACTCCTGACTATTAGTCGTTATTGTGAGCCAAGTCCTCATTTATTTTGCTGAGTTGTAAATTCTGCTTTGGCCCTTTTCAGAAGAGAATGGTCAGATAAAAGTTCGATGCCTGTCATTGCCAAAGCCTTTCCCTGGTTCTGTGTTAGAGGCTGGGCTTCTTTGCTACCTGGAAATAAATAAATGGATGCGCTCGTTTATTATAACTTACAATATAATTAATTCACTTCCAGCTAGTTTCTTTCGGAGACCAATTTTCACACTGCCCTTTCTGAAAGTAGTGAAAGACGGTAGTCACCAGTAACATGGGGAAGCTTTAAAAAAAAAAAATAGAAAAATGCCAAATTATCGAACATTTATCAAAGAATATTTTTATGTGATTTTACGTCCAATTTGAACCGGGCATTTTTAAATATTTTTTTATGAACCGCTCAGAGCGGCTTGAAGTATTAAGTCTGTTAAGTCTTGCGTTCGGATTGATCAAAAACGATGCGGAAAGGACGCGCCACATGTTAATTTAATGCTTTGTTACACACTGCTGGAAAACAATCCTGTCCTGCATGAAAATGCAGCACAAGAAAGGTGGAATGTACTGACAGAACACTCATCATGGAAAACATAACCTAACCAGACTCCTCTTCCACATAATATCGTGTGAATGTAATCAGATTTTAGCATCGTAGCTAGTTTTGTGGTTGCACGGCAGTTATTCTAATGACAACAACAGTCCCCTCATTGTGGATGTCAGGATTATAATGATCATAACGATGGCGGTGGTTAACTAACTTTCATATCAATCCAACGCCATTCAATTAATTATTCACAGACAGTTTTTGTCTTTTACAAGCCGTCCATGAAGTATCTTCGCTCAACGAATGAAAAGCGTAGATGGGGAGAGTGGATCAAGGGAACGTCGTAACAGAGCATATGTACTGTCGAGATAGGACGTTTTAGCATTTGTCAAAACATTTTTGGATAGGTTGGTGGATGATTGGTAGCATGCGGGAAACCATTGATGCAGCTACTGTATTGCAAGGCGCCCTAAGTTTCAGTGTAGGCGGAGTCTGTGATACACTGTATGTAGATTTAAGATAGTTTTTGCCGTTGTACAATTGCCACAATCAGGCTCTTTAATTCCACTTTGGAGTTTTGTTACTTTCGTTTTAAACCTTCGAAGCATTCAAATCTATCTCTGAGGAGGACTGTGAAGTAGGCCTAATGCTCTCCAACACGAAGGATGGTGTCGATAGTATCTTTACTGTGTTAGTGGATGTTTGGAGAGGTAATAATGCTGTTTTGTTACATTGCTACCACAGCCGAATGGAGACAAAAAAATGGCCCGAGTTTTCAAACAGCAAATGAAGTGATATTCTGGTAATAATTACAACAAAGCTTCTTTTGTCAGGAACAATAGAGGTTGGGTGACAGCTGAACAGTGAACACCGTTCAGCATTAATTTTTCTTCACTCGCCTTTGGAAACTACATCATTTTATGCCCCACCACACCCTATGGTTTTATGCCCCTATGTGGGACAATGGGCCTTTTTGTTTCCTCGTTTTCAAGCAAAGGCATACTGCCACAAACCTGTTGCCTTCAAAACATCTTGGCCACGGATAGCCTACACATAAGAATTTGCCAAGGCAACACGACAATATGTCGGACGCAGGCGGAAAGTTCAGTGGAAACACATTTACGATCATAGAACTGAGACGGAAAGAGGAATAGTTGATACTGATGGAATCTGTAGATGGCCATAGGCCATACGATTAGGCGCACTCATGCAACTTGCTGTCGTGTTGCTGTTATGTCTTAGGTTTTATGTTCCCCTTGACTCTGTAACGAGCCCGGGTGTGGCATGTGTGTGCATCTCCATTCATTTGCATTGACTTCAAAATAATGTGACGCGACAGCAAGACAAATTAAGTTGCTATGTGCGCCAAGGTTGAGCAATTTTACATGTAGCCTAATATCACGAAAGTATTTCTCACTCGAACTCTCTTGGTGAGAATTTTCCAGTCCCTCCGCTCATGGGCACAAGATATAAATTTGTGGCCTATATTTTGAAAAAAAAGTTGCAAATGGAAATAATACTGTACAGGCAATGGTTGGCATGTAATATTTATCCTGTAATAATTCTATCTGCCACGTCTAGAAAATAGGTTTGCGAATGCTGGTAGCGATGACTGTTCCTAGATAATTAGAGATGGTTGTGGAAGGCGTTATGAAGTAAACTTTAATGGTGGTTGAACAAACGTACCTGCCGCAACCGTAAAGTCTCTGTGATGGTTTATGATGTTGTCGCCAATGTAGTAGAAAGGATGGATGCTGGGTACAACATGGCTCACGTTGCCCATGTCAGTTGAACCTTGGAGGTCTGAAAGCTCATTAGTTGTCCAAGATCTACCTGGCTCCAGCGTGTTCATGTGTTTGATGTAGACTTGTGTCAATGGTGTATTATGTCTGAGGTCTAAATGGTGCCTCTGTTTCCATTCAATGTCTACCTGTTGTGGATTACAATGAATCGAATCAAACTGTGGTGGTAGAGACATTGTTATTGGTGATAGTGGTATTGTCCTATGTGACAGTGGTGGTGGTACTACTGTTACCAGTGATGGTATTATTTTGCAGTAGTAGGGATGGTGCTATTGTTAGTGATGGTATTGTTTTGCAGTAATAGTGAAATCGTTCCTAGTAATGGTATTATTTTGTAATGGTAATAATAATAATAATAATAATAATAAGAGCATTTATATAGCGCCTTTCGTCGAGGCCACAAGGCGCTTAACATTGTCCACCATACGCGCACACACACATACTAAAGAACGGTCACACACACACAAATCATTTATCTAAATATTTTTTAAACAGGTGAGGTTTTAGTTGTTTTTTAAAACTCTCTACACTGCATGCTGAACTCAGGGAATTTGGTAGTGAGTTCCATAATGCAGGTCCAATTTTACTAAATGACCTGTCGCCGAACGTTTTGAGGTTGCACCTAGGTTCCACCAAGAGCCCCGAGTCTTGAGATCTCAGGGCCCTGGGAGGAGCATAGGGACAGAGAAGTTCACTGATGTATGTAGGTGCAGTTGTTGTGACACTACAGTAGCAAAACACAGCAATTTTGTATTCTATTCTGGCTTTTACTGGTAACCAGTGAAGGATTTTGAGCATTTCTGTGCTACTTTCAAATTTTGACTTTCCAAGAATTAAACGAGCCGCACAATTTTGTGCTTTTTGCACTTTAAAAATCTTTTCATCTGAGAGACCAGCATAGAGTGAATTGCAGTAATCAAGGCGAGACAAAACCAAGGAGATAACTAATGTTTTCACTGCTTCCTGAGTCAGAACAGATTTCATACGTGAAATCCTTCGTATTTCAAAAAAACATTGATTTGATGATGTAATTAATCTGATACTCCATGGAAAGATTTTTGTCCAAAAAGACACCCAGGTTTTTTGCTTTCTCTGAAAAATGAATATCAGTGTCAGCTAGTTGTATTTCACTGACTTCAATCTTATTTAGCTTTGATTCAGTGGCACATAGCATAACCTCGGTTTTGTCATTGTTAAGCTGGAGCTTGCTGGTACGCATCCAGGTTTTTACAGAGTCAAAACAATTTTGAACTTGACTCACAAGTGAAGGAAAGTCAACCAACTGAGATGCTGCATAAAGCTGCGAGTCATCTGCATACATGTGATATTTCATACTGTGTGATACAAAAACTTTACTTAATGGTGACATGTACAAGGTGTATAAAACAGGGCCCAGAACAGAACCTTGTGGTACTCCGTATTTAAGTTGGAATTTGGTAGAATAACTACCTTGCATAAACACTGACTGAGATCTTTTTGTCAAGTAAGACTTGAACCATGACAAAACTATGCCAGAGATTCCAGATGTTAGAGATAGTCTTTCAAGGAGTATCGAATGATCAATGGTATCAAAAGCGGCTGATAGATCTAGCAACGTAAGAATGGTAATGTTGCCCTCATCGCTTGATCGTAAGATGTCATTAACAATTCTTAGAAGTGCACTTTCAGTGCTGTGATGTTCACGATATGCAGATTGAAATTTTTCCATGAGGTTATTAGCTTTTAAATGATCTTTAAGTTGAGCCAATACTACTTTTTCTAGGATCTTTGAGATAAAAGGAAGATTAGAAACTGGGCGATAATTTTTTAGGTCCTCAGGGTCTAAGTTGTGTTTTTTCAATAATGGAATAACGATGGCTTCTTTGAAACAAGTTGGAACAATTCCTGTTTGAAGAGATTGATTGACAATAGATGTTATAATATCAAGAAGGGAGTCAAGGCATTGAACCAGAGATAGGGTCAAGAGGACATGATTTGGGTGGTGAAGTCATAATAATCTTTTTAATTTCCTCTGGTGTTGCAGGCTTAAACTCATTAAAATATGAACCATCAAAACAGTTAAAATAGTCATTACTGGACTCAGATGTACATGAGTCATCGTCTAGACCACTCCTGATCCTAGAAATTTTGTTAATAAAATACTGCCCAAATGTGTCAAGGAGGCTTGCTGTTGCTATTGTAGAGGGCAAAGATGTAGAAGATTTTCCTTTCATTTCATTAGTGACACTAAAAAGTGCTTTTGAACTTGTACATTTTAAAATTTTGGCATTAAAATAATTTTTTCTCTCTTTTAAGATAAGTTCTTTTACATTGTTAGTATTGTGCACATAGATTTCTTTGTGTACAGTCAATTTGGTTTTTCTCCATTTTCTCTCTGCTGCCCGACGCTGTTTTTTGGCTTCCTTTATTTCGAGTGTGTACCATGGAGCAGATGTTCTTTGACTAATAGTCCGACTTCTCAGTGGTGCATGCTGGTCCAGGACATTGGTGAGCTGGTTGTTGTAGAAGCTTGCTAAGTCAGTTGTTGGAATACAGTTCATTGACACTGCCGTTTGAATGTCTCTATCAAAATCAAGAATGTTGATGACTTTCATGTTTCTGGACGAAATGTTAAGTTTCTTGGACACAGGTTTTGGGATATCTAATGAAAATGATATCACATAATGATCCGATAGTGCTTTGTCACTGACTTGAATGTCATGTAAGATGTCTGAGTCGTCTCTTGTGATTAACCAGTCAAGAATGTGTCCCTTTACTTGTGTTGGTGTATCAATCCTTTGTTTTAGTTCGTGGTTGTCCAGCAGCAATTTCATTTTTTGGGCATAGAATTCTGTTTTTGAATCGTAGTGAAGATTGACATCACCGAGAATGATGACACGCTCGACATCGATGGTAAAAGAGTCAAGAAAATCACTTATTTCTTCAAGGAAAATTTTTTCAGAACTTGTTTTTCTTTGATGGTGGTGGATGGTACAGACAAAGAAATGTTGTATTGAAGGCTGTCACTTTTATTGCTTCCAAAGAAGTGAACGTATTGATGTGTGAACGTATTGATGTTTACAAATTTTGGTTTGATGCATTTCTTATATACCACACACAACCCTCCTCCTGATGTCATTTGTCTTGGATTTGAGTGTAGTTTGAAACCAGGTGGTGTGATTTCAGCCTCAGTAACTTCATGGCCTTCAGCAGCAAGCCACGTTTCCCAAATGAATGTTAAGTCGGAGTTGGATTCATGAATATAGTCACTCACTGCAATGGTCTTATTACAGACAGAGTGTGAGTTAAAATATGAAATTTTACAGGCATTAGATTGTTCTTGTAGCACATTGCATGTATCTATTTGTGCTAAGTTGGACCTGTTGATACCTCTTGTAGTGGAGATAGGTGTGTTGTGTCTAAGACCAGTTACTCTTCTAATACTTCTCCTTGCTCCTCCTCTGCAACCTCTTTTTCTTCTCTTTTTTTTACAAATTTTGTAAGCCTTGAGCTTATTTAGTGTTACTTCAGTTGGTATGCAATGTGATGTTTTGTTGATCTCTAGTAGTTTCTTACAGTACACAGTTCTTGATGGTGAGACACTGTGACCAGCAGCACATTCTGTGTTGACACTAGTTTCACACACCCTGTTTACATTGTCTAGACAAATTAGGTAAGGCTGGTGTTGGGGCCTGTTGTTGACACTGTGATTGACACTGCAGTCTAGCTGGTGATCAAAGCTGGTGTTACTACACACAGAAGGTTGACTATAAACACTTGGCACATTGCCTGAGTCATAGTTCAAAACAATGACACTTTTTATCAGGTGGAACAGTGTCAAGTAGAAAAATGCTAATCCAAACATGGCCCTGAAACACTTTAGAACTTTGAATTCTCCAAAAAATATTCCTCCAAATTTCAAAAAATGTACACCATAGTAATCTACACAAGAAGGAGAATAAATCTATCATAATTTGATTCCAGTATAGCACATAATCCACAGGAAAAACAACTTTTACACTGGAGCAGAGGCAATGCAGCCTGTCTGGCGCAGAGCACTTCCGTAGTGAAATAATTCCTAGTGATGGTATTATTTTGCAGTAGTAATGAAATTGTTACTAGTGATGGTATTAATTTGCACTAGTAGTGAAATTATTAGTGATGTTACCATTATTTGTAGTATATGATCTTGGTAGTTGTGAAATTGTTATTCATGGTGATGTTTTCATTGGTAGTAATGAATTATTATTATCCGTAGTACAATATGTGTTATTGTTATGTGTCGTAGTGAGAGTTGTAAAGATTAGCGATGATAGTTGTCGTGGTAGACCTACATTGTTATTGATAATGGCGGCATGGTAAGATCTATTTAAAATAGTGTAGTGCAGTGTTGCCGAATGGCACTGGTAACAATGTTGATAGTACAATACACTACGGATGGTATTAAAATGTGGTAATTGAGGCCCCCGTGACGTCGTTGATGATAATGGCGGTGATAGGGAAATGCGACGGTAATTTGTAAAACACAATTATGGTAGGCACAGTTGGCGATGAAAAACTTAACGTGTAGAAGGACTGCAGATGAGAACTCCCGGTGATCTTATGTAAATCTTGGTAATCGCTTGTTACTCCAATGTTTGCACCAACTGTAGATGGTGATGATGATGATGGTGGTGATGATGCTGGTTAATTGTCATCCAGTAGCATTGTTTTTACCTGTCTGATGGTATTGGCTGATTTGATGAGAGAGAATTAAATTATATCATAATGAGTTCGGCGATGATGATGACGATGATGATAACAATAATTTAATCAAGTTGCTCACAGTACACCCAGATGCAGCGGCGGCTCCCCTCAGACACCCATTGAGCTTGCTGGTGAGAGAATTAAGATCCTCCGCACTCCGAGCACGTATAACACATTCTAGCTGGCACAGATCAGGAATAATGTTAGGCTTTACCCCGCCTTTGGTGATGATTCCTACAAAATATAATAATTAATATTCCACATGGTAGTGGTCATAAGTTTTCACACCTTGCATGTTCTTGGTTCTTAACCCAAATAACTGCCTCAAGCTATTTAAATCGTTTAATTTGTCAATGCTGCATTGCCAGAGCCAGTGAAAATTAGCCTTCCAGAAAGGTGTACTTTGTTGGGGTTTCCAGGTGGACCCAAATTCCAAATACCTAAATTTATAAGGTTATCACTTCTGCACAAAACCCTAGTCCGAACACGGTACTATCAGCCACGGCAGTAATAGGGTTAAGGGGAGCACAGAGAGAAAACAGGCAATCCGGGAGCAGGAAACCAGCGTCAGGTGACTGCCGCATGTGAAATCGGTGGTGAAGAGAGAAAACGGACAAATCGCCGGCCGCAGAATCGCCCAGAGGCAAGATGGCGTCGTCTGATGAAGAGGAATTTCTCTAGCTAGATAGTGTATTTCCGGAATTGAATAGAAGGAGACTCAGTATCCATGATATTAACCGGAACAGAAGAAATTTTGATGAATATTATCACCTGTTTCCCCAGCTTAAACGTGATGCTGCAAGGTTTCGCTCTTAATACGGCTCATAATATTGCGAATCCAGCACAAAATAGCAGTACATGTACTGTGCTGCAAGTGCAAAAACAAAACTGCACCACGCTACCTTTCCATATTCATCACCTGGCGCTCGGTTTCACTGTGCGACAGATTTTCTCACAGGGCAGAGAAAAACACTTTCCTTATAAAAGGCCTGGACAGCGTCCACTTTGGACAAATTCTTTGCAATTGTCTTTCTTTTTTGCTTGTGCCAAGAACGGCACTGTGACTGACCTTATGTTGGTGTACACTACTAGCTTTCTTACTTCTTATTTTTTTTTCTTTCTTTAGCTCTTTGTACTCGCTTGTGAGTAGCAGGGTTCACAGGAGTGTCTGCAGAAATGTGGACTTCTTTATATTTTTCTTTGGAATGTGTGTCAGCAGATTTTATTACTTTTTTAAAAATTGATGCTGCCGGATATCCCTTTCCAAGCTCTTTTTCACCGTTTGCACTGCTTTCTGCAAAGCAGGCACCGATATAACCCGATCTTACTATTCAGCGGTTGGAATTAGCAATTTGCTGCTAGTTTCTCGCTCTTCTCTTTGTAATAGCTATTCACGCATTCCATGTTAACGCTCAGGCGATTCTTTGTTGACATATTCTCCATGTATTTTCGCATTACTTCCTATGCTTTTTCTTTTAGTCCCCAAGGGCTTTGGCTGTCATTTTTCTGTCAGGTTTTGCCTGGCTCGTAGACACTGTGTAGGCATCCATCGGTTTTTCTTGTTTCTGTCGTTCGGTGTTGAAAGGGAGAGAGATGCTTTTTTTGAGGATCTGACTTATTGAATGTCCCTCTTTGTGTACAATTGCGGTGGAGAAGCATAATAGAATTGTAGATCCGTGAATACATTTATTGAAATTTGCATTAATTATGTAATTGTTTTATTCATTTATTGAAGAGATTAGGTGCATGTAACAATGTTGTAAATTATCAGATCTTTAAAAAAAGTTTTTTAATCATACTTGTAATTTACGAGCAGTGTGTGGGTGCGGTTGGTTATCATTTGCAAAAACAGTCTCTGCTACAATTTCTTGGAAGCGACTTCTCAATTCGTTCTTATAGCCGGAGACAAGTTTCATTCATGGTAATAAAGATTTTAAGAACATCGATTCATTACTTTCTTCAGATTATTTTTGTACTTTTAGCATGAAGATACTGGAGTTTTTCATCAGGGGCGAAGATCCCCTCGAATGTGTGGCATGCAATTGCCAACGAGCAATAAAACGTATTTAGATTGAATGTGTAAGTTTCATGCATATCCGAGGAAGGCACTCTGCCTGCGCATTCATGAAAGAATTATTAAATTTCTGACGTGGACCTACAGCGCGTCTTGGCCTTTCTGAAAGATTCTAATGATTGAAAAAACTTTTATACACATTTACAAAACTCTTTTCAGGTCCATACAAAGCAGCTTTTAAGAATTTTAACCAATGTATTAAAATTCATGCGGAACTATTTAATTCCTCTCGTGAAATTAAATTGATGAAACTCTGAACACGAAACATAAATAAGATTCCTAAATTGACTGTGAAAAGCGCAAAGTGGCCGTTATCTTGCCGATACGCCGTAAAACCCAAACTCAAACTGGAGTTTTCTTTCTTCAATTTTTAAGAGACTCTCTTGATAGTCTTAAGTTTGGTTCTTTTGTTTGCCTTTCCCGTGTTGACCAGCGGTCTCAAGGTCATCTGTATCAAAAGCGATATCCTGGTCCCCCATATTGCCATGTTCTTGGGCGGAGTCGTTGGAGCTGGTACCCGGATTGGATAAAAGCAGAGCTTTCAAATATCCGCTCGAGATCCTCGGTTTGACCACGTCTTTTAGGAAAAAAAGTTGTTCAAAATAATGCCTTTTTTTTTTTTTTACTTGTTAGTTTGCTGTCTCCGCCAACCCCCGATCTCGGAGGTGGGATTTTGCAATATTTCACGGCCAACTGGTCTCGTAGATGTTTCCACTTCTTTTCTGAGGAGCGTTTCTTGAAACAGAAATAAATCATGTTATTACTGATAAAAAAAAATCTTTTCATGTTTCATCTTTTAAGAGCCTCTCAGTCAGCTTCAGGATGAGGGCATCAGCTGTTGCTTGTATTGTGTCCGGAACTGTAATTGCTTTATGGGAAGAGCTGCAAGCAGAGCATACTTATAATGTCTGTGCCCACAGGGGAAAAATGGAGGTCGACAGAGGACTTTTTTCAACACTTAGAATTTCCCTAACTGCCTAAGCGCAATCGACGGGAAGCATGTTCGTATTCACTGCTCTAAACATTCGATATATGTTGTGGTTTGTTTTTTTTTACAGTAAAAAGTTCTTTGCTGTCGTTCTTCAAGCTGTAGAGGATACGCATCATACGTCCATCGCCACTGATTAAGGTGGATAATGGCAAATAAAGTTTTGATGGCATCTTCCAAGCCTCTGCAGTTTATTGACTGAGAAGAAACTGAACATCTCACATCCCTCATTTCTATCACAAACTAATGTAAAGGCCTCGCATGCTTTCATGGAGACGACGCCTGTCCACTTTTACCCTACTGGCATCTCAGTTGGTCATTTTATTCCAGTTACACGGTTAGAGCACAACACCATAGATATGCTGTTACCTATTCATGTGTCAAAATCACAGCATATGCAAAAAGTAATCAGTTCCTTACACATTTATAAGAAATATAGAAAATCTAATCAAATGTTTACAAACACACGCTCTCTCTCTCTCCTCCTCCTCTCTCTCACACACACATACACACACACGCACACACACACATAAGCAAACAAACAGACACGACGAGCTTTCAAGCTTTTGTACTACATCACTTCAAAATAAATCAACGGTTACTTACAAATTATGCTCTGAACATATCTCTTACATCATTGCTTGTCCTTCCTGTTTACTGCTAAGAAAGATTTGTTTGATGAACAGTCTTCTGTTAGATTTTGCTCGATGCCTTCAAAACCTTCAATAGTTACAATTCTAACCGTGTATGTGGCTGTTCTAATCGTGTAACTGATTTCTGTGGCGGAATTTTGTCATGCTCTAGTCGTGCGCATCTCTAACCGCGTAAGTGCATACTTTGTGTGATAACCGCGTAACAGGATTAACCGGCTTAAAGACCTGCATTAAAAAAAAAAAAAATCTATTGCGACAGAAAGACACCTTTTATTTGATTAATACGACCAAAAAGATATAGTCCTGTTTAAAAAAAAAGCTCGCAAAAAGATGTTTTTTTCGTCTCCTGGAAAACAATCCTAAAACCAGTTACTTGGTTAGAGTACAACACCATCGATATTATACAAATGTAACAAAAAATGGATGGATAAAGAATTGCAGTGCCCTTATAGTCGTATCCTAGTTCTTACATACAATATTCAGTTCCCTGCTTATTTCTCTCCAACATTTGTCCACAGCTGGCCTATATGAGTTCAGCACCTTCCTCTTGTCCAAAATTATCGGTCTAATATAAACCGACGATATTAGACTTTCCATTTTATAGTCCATCTTCCTCCGACTTATATTGTCTCAAAATTTCGTCGTCGAGAACTTGTGTTTTACAACAAGAACATCTGATTGTGCAACCAGTCATACACCGCGCGCCCCATTCTGCACAAACCAGCGGCAGGCGAGCGGGCAAGAATTCATTCTGGTAATTTTGCCTGCCTAAGGGACCAAGCGTTCTCTCATTGCTCGTCTAAGGTTAAAGAGGCTTAATTCTACCCGCACCAGCAACCGGCTTTCTTTCTGTGTTTCCCTTTACAAACAAAAAACTTAATGTAATGAAGACAGGCCGAGAATGATTAGATTCTGCTGCTCCATCGCAGATGATTTCTACAAAATATAAATCTAATTATGTCATCATAACGTTCCATAAAGTAGAGATGAGGAATAATTTCTATAGGTCTTACCTTGAATCCTACAAGTTAAAATATTCAGCTGACAGAAGTCAGGAATATTGACAGATTTTGTCCATCCTCACATGTGGCTCCTATCCGGCAGAAATGTGTTTCCTGACTTTGAATGCTTTTCTCACTTTCTTCCCCCAGAGAACGCCACCTATGGCAACTACTAGGCTCGTAACACTAACAGCAGCATCAACAACAACAACAATGGCACAAATCACGTTTTCTTTAAAAATTCAGTAAAAACTAATAGAAGAATTAACCATTATTCACCTCCGCTTCTCCTTTTTTGCCTCCCCTCCCCCCCCCCTTTCATTTTCATTAATCTGTCTAATGCGGCGTAACACAAAATGATGTTTCGATCACTCAAGACATGGGAATTCTTTCTATTTTCATAGAACGACGATCTTTTTTTTTTTTCGTTGCAAAGGCACGACATTTTGGGTACCAGACTGAGAACCAAGTGGAAGCAAAATCGTAATTATCTGAATGCATTACTTACCGTGAATTCGCGAGGTTGGCTTTATCTGTTGTCTCATGGCTGATATAGAGTTGTAAGCCTGAACCGCAGCATCCAGTGCATTGACACCTTCCCATGGTAGAGCAGAGGCATGAGAAGCCCTGCCATGGTAGGTCGCTTTCAGGCTGAAATCAATAATATTTAAAAAATGAACATTTTATCTTTATGGCATCCGTACATCTACGTGAGATGGTGGACATTGCAGCATGTAAGAGGGGGCAACTTAACAATGTCATGTGGTTAACACATGCATACACACAGACACACGAAGAAGCATTTATACACACATACTCATATAAAAACAAACTATGAAGCACATCGGTTAATCTAAGTACATCTTCTTCTGTGGCTGGAGAGTCCTATCCGAGACCTGCACACTCTCTGGCAGTTGTCACATGTAAATGTTCCTGATGTTTCAACATTTCTGTCTTCTTTCCTGTTCCGTTCTCTTTTCTGCTTCATGTTGTTTAGCCAGTCTGCATCATGATGTTTCATTCCTTGGCGTAGTTGGTGTCGCCATGCGTTTCTTTCTTCTGCTGTGCATTCCCAGTTTCCGTCATTGATCTGGAAAGACTTCATGTCACGTTTGCATGCATCCTTGAACCGGAGCTTTGGGCGTCCTTTTGGTCTTGAGCCTTCCTTCAGTTCTCCATACAGCATGTCTCTGGGTATGCGCCCGTCCTCCATTCGTCTGACGTGGCCTAGCCATTGCAATCTGCGTTGCTTCAGGAGAGCTGTGAGACTTGATAGTTTGGCTTTTTCCAGGACTTCTGCATTTGTGACTTTGTCCTGCCACCTAATGTTCAGAATGCGGCGAAGACATCTCAGGTGGAAACTGTTCAATCTCTTCTCTTGATGAGCATAGGTTGTCCATGTTTCTGCGCCATACATCAGAGTGCTCAGTATGCATGCTCTGTAAATCAGCATCTTGGTCTTCATTGTGAGCCGTGTGTTGTTCCAAGCTCTCTTCATCAATCTGCTGAAAGTGGTGGCTGCTTTCCCGATCCGGATATCAAGTTCATCATCCAAGGACTGATTAGATGTTACTGTTGACCCAAGGTATGTGAATTTGCTCACCACTTCTAATGGTTTTTCGTTGAGTGTGATCGTCGGCTCTTGGGAGACGCCCTGCACCAGCACGACTGTTTTCTTGACACTGATGGTGAGTGCGAAGGCCTCGCATGCAGATGACAGGCGATCCATCAGCCGTTGTAGTGTCTCCTCATCATGGGCCACAAGTGCTGCATCATCAGCGAATAAGAGCTCTTTAATAAGCAACTGTCTAACCTTGGTCTTTGCCTTAAGCCTTGACAAGTTGAATAGCTTTCCATCGGATCTTGTGTGAAGGTACACTCCATCTTCTGAATCCTTGAAAGCACAGCTGAGAAGCACTGAGAAGAAGATCCCAAAGAGGGTGGGGGCAAGGACACAGCCTTGTTTGACACCGCTATTCATCTCGAAGCTGTCGGACACAGTACCATCGAACTGTACTGTTGCTTTCATGTTGCTGTGGAAGGATATGATGAGGCTAAGGAGAACTGGTGGGCATCCGATCTGTTTCAAGACAGCGAAGAGGCCAGATCTGCTGACGGTGTCAAATGCCTTGGTCAAATCTACGAAAACTAGATGCAATGGTTTGTTTTGCTCTCTACATTTCTCTTGGAGCTGCCGTAAGGAGAATATCATGTCGATTGTTGATCGGCCAGCTCGAAACCCACACTGTGATTCAGGGTAGACTCTGTTTGCCAGGACTTGCAGGCGTGGTAGAATTACCCTTGCGATGGTCTTCCCAGTTATGCTGAGGAGTGAGATTCCTCTATAATTATTGCAATTTCCTTTGTCTCCTTTGTTCTTGTAGAGGGTCACGATGTTAGCATCTCTCATGTCCTGGGGAATCTCACGTTGTCTCCAGCATTGTAGTAGTAGCTCATAGAGATGTGGTAGAAGAGCGTCTTTTCCGTACTTCAGTACTTCGCCTGGGATGCCATCATTTCCAGGTGCTTTGCCGCTGGGTAGTCTGACAATTGCCTTTCTAAGTTCTTGCAATGTGGGTTCTGTGTCCAGTTCTTCCATGGTTTCCATGCTTGGTGCATTTTGAAGCACCTCCGTGTTGATGTTTGTTTCCTTGGAGTAGAGATCTGAATAGTGCTCCACCCAGCGTGCCATCTGTTGGTTTTTGTCAGTGATAGGATCTCCGCTCTGAGATTTCAGTGGGGCAATCTTGTTTGCTGTAGGACCCAGAGCTGTCTTCAGACCGTCGTACATGACTTTCAGGTTCCCTGTATCTGAAGCAGCCTGAATGGCAGTGCAGAGCTTTGTCCAATATTGCTTTACACAGTGTCTGGTAGCTTTCTGTACATTGCTCTTGGCGTTAATTAATTTCTGTTTTGTACTATCACGTGGGTTCTTGATATAATCTAGATGGGCAGCATTCTTGGTTTCAATTATCGGAAGTAAGACTTCAGCATTTTCTTGGAACCAGTCCTTGTTCGATGGTTTCTTTGAGCCAAAAGTGGATATTGCTGATTCGTGAATTGCTGTCTTCAGTTGGTTCCAGGTGTCTTGGACATTTTCAGGTTTGGATTTCCCAAACATTGAGAGTTCAAAGGTCTTGACAAACTCCTGCTGCACGCTCTTGTTCTTTGCGTTATGTGTATTGATCTTTGGTTTAGAGTTGTTTTTCCTGCAATGGACTGTTTTGGTAACAATTTTTGCCAGACAGATTACAAGGGAATGATCAGAGTTGCAGTCCGCACTGTAACATTTTATATGATCAACAAAATGTGTGACGTGCCAGCCCCCAGCACCAACCCCCTTTTACGTATTTATTGCCATCTCCTTCGTTTTCCTCAGGATTCTGTTGTCAGACAGTAGATTGTTCAACTGCTTTACGCCAGAGCCGAGGAGACTAAATTTACCTATAATTTTGTGGTCGCCTTTGTTCAGTATAACAATCCGTCACCAGCCCCAATTTCTTCAACGATTTCTACCCCATCCCTACTTCCTGCTCCCCCCTCACCTCTTCTAATGTGCATCTGCACTTCCTCGGTGTCGTTTCACAAAAAACTCGTGAACAGACATGTTTTCAAGACAAAGCCGCACAGCTTTGCGTAACGTAGCAGCAGCAATCCATGAACCGGAACTCGACATTTTGTAGAGCGGATTTTTTTACTCAGTCAAGAATGTTTCGGTGTTTTTTAATGTGATATCACAGCAAGCCAGAGTGGCATTTGATACAGTCAGTGATTGTGTGATAGTGTTCGACAGAGAAGATAACATTGAAACAGAGTGATTTGCCTACATGGGGGGGGGGGGGGTGCCAGAGGGATTCGGAATGAAGAGAAGGAGAGACGAGAGCATGATTCTTACCCTACCCCTCCCCAAGTGATAAGGATAAAGTGATAAAAAAAAATTGATTCCCCAAGCAGACTCGTAGGTGATAATATTAGTAGTGTGGTATGAACTTGATAAAATCCTAAATTTCGTTCTTTAGTCGTAGGGAAGACATAGGATAGAAATAGAGATTAAAGAAGGAACAAGAAAAGAAAGAGATGGATGGAAAAGGACCGCTGAAACTGCATCATTTTTACAACGCGTTTTACGTTTTGAGTGTCAACATCTCAGGATTGGCTAGGTTGACCGGAGTCGGGTGCACCATCAGGGCTGCATCCACACCCTCGAAGGCACCCGCTTCAATCAGATCAATTTTACCACCACCGCATTCTTCCGCTGGGGTACCCAACACCGTGATCTAAAAATAAGGGATTAGAGCATAACTTGGTAAACAGTATGGTTGTGGTTTTATGATAAACAACCTGTGTAACAAAATCCGCCTAGCCCTCAAATTTTCATTTGGAATAAACGAGGTATTGGCGTATGCAACATCTGAAATATGGGGATATGAATACAAATTGCCCATGCCATACTAGGCTACCAAGTTCAGACTTCCGAAGCAAGAGTTCACACAGATTACAAGTTCATCTCTATCATCTATGTTTTACTGGTTTGGTCAGGTTCTTAATCTATGTGGTTTCAGTTGATTTTAACAGCGTGTCGACGCGATAACGGCCTCTTTGCGTCTTTCACGATTTTTTTATCCCCCCACCGTGGCATGATTCTCAGAGCCTTATCATTTAAAACGTCACGAATAAAACAAAAGTATAATGGGAAAAGTTCGTATAAAATTGTTTTATCTGTAAAGTTTTCAAAGTATGATCAATTGTGGTATCATTAAAAGGCAGATCAATAAATTGTATGATTAGTTGGGGTCCCCCCCCCCCCCCATTATTCTCGCCGAAATTAAATCCGCCGATTTCCTCGGGCTTCGCTAAATACAAGCATATCATTTCTGAGAGAACATCCGTGATCTATTATTCAAACTCCTCTCTCCGCTTTCTCCAAAAGGAAAATGAATAATAATGTAATACACAAAAAGCCCATGCCTGGCCCGCATAGAGGTTTTGTTACTTAGGCCACACAGATCATGACTGAAAACTTCTCACCAAGACAATGACGTGTGCGCGGAATCTATACTAATAAAAGAGAAACTTTACGACATTGCGCGCGCCTCTGTCGCTACTCCTCCGTTAATGTTGATTCTATGGCCTTCAAATTTTACACAGTGCTTAGTATAGTCTGTGGTCGCGTCGCCGGCACATAAAATTTAAATATATTTGAGAAATAACAGAACGTTTGTTTCCGTTTTTGTGTTGCGACACATCAAATTTGCGGCAATTTTTTGTCATCGATTATAGTATTCTGTGCGCAAATTGCTTGAGCGATTACAGTCGCCGATTTTGTTGAATCGCCTCGCCATATAGCCGATTGTGCTAAACGGCCTCGGAATAGACCCCCAAATTACATGTCTTATCATGAGGACGCAGATCTACATGTCTTATCATGAGGACGCAGATCTAATGATTTGCGTGCACTGTACCTTCAAGAATGTATTTTCTCATAATATTTCATCGACTGAAGTAATCAGACCTATTTAACTCATGATGTTTTACGCCAACGATTACCGCCAACTTCCGCCGTCACACATTTTAAAACAGTGCACAACTGTGGTTAAGTTTCAACTTTGTTCTGATTAGTTTACATCTAGACTAGGTCTATATATCTGTGTTTTAGAATGTGTTTTCAATAGCCTATGCCTACATTCTAGACTAGATCTAGGAAAGGAAAGATTCTGGATTAGGTCGACTATTAGATAACGCTACCCTAGACCCATTAATCCATAAGTATCCATAAGTAAGTAAGTAAGAGATTGACGCCACAGTACAGGGCCAACGTTTCAAGCGGCAACGATTGTTGTACGTGGGTGGCCATCACACATTTTAACTGTTTAAAGCAGCGCCCAACAGCAGGACTTTCATTTCGTTGCTCAACAGCAAACCTTTTTGGCTTTGGTTAGGTTTCAGCTTTGTTCTAATTAGTCTAGACCAGATCTAAGCTTTTAATATGCCCAGGAAAAGGAAAGGGTCTGGATTAGGGAGATTAACGCCGGTATGTCACAATAGTTAACCCATTGTCATCATCTGTCACTGTCACACTGCCTTTTCTTTCTTTCCTATTCCGTTCGTAGAACGGGTAATCAGGCTTGTACGACTATAAACCCAATGGGTCATTCTCACTTCCGTAGAAGCTTCAGCTGAACCAAAGAGAGATGTTCCCCCATGTTTAAAGATTTTTAGCGTGCTTTTCAATCAATATATTGTATGGAGGGATTGTTACCACGTCTGACTTATGTAGCTAAAAAAAACCAACAACCAACAACAATAATATTGTTGGTTCAGTGCGAGAAATTACAGTCTTTAATTTTACAAAGAAGGAGATAACCTCTTCTCGCACGGAACCGATGATATGAAGATACATGTATTAATGACTTATTTATAACATATCAGCGGCAAATGTTCTAATGATCTCACCTTTCCTATTGGTTTTCCGTGTTTTTCCATGGCAGCCTTTATACCAAGACCACCGGCCACACCTGCCTGCGCTATCAAGTTATGTCCACATGCATGACCAATCTCAGGCAGAGCGTCGTACTCACACAGAATAGCAACATGCGGATTTTGAATGACGTCTTTCACGGATTGATACCGAAGTGGTTAGGGGACAGAGATACAAGAGTAAAGAAATTTTGCGGAATACATATGATGACATGTACGAGGTTCGTCTGAAAAGTTCTACCTCTTACATGATGATTTCAATTGTATGCAAGACACTCACATGAATAATATATCCAGTGAAAGCTTAGAATGTCCCCTATGGAGTACTGTCAAACACAGTACAGGTACTTTCTCTTTACCTCCCGCTTCCTTTTCTCTCTTAGCCACAACAAAACAAGAACTCTTGTTTTGATGTCCGTGATGGCAGAAGACATGTCACGAACGGACACGAATGTGAACACGCAATCTTTCGTTAAAACGCGGCCAGGAAACGAACTCACCAAAGCGGATCTCTGGCGCGAACGTACGGTAACGGTGCTCACATCCACACAGGCATCGCAATAGGCCCATTGCACATATCAGCCATCTTTGAGGTAAGGACCGACGCATCACCATGGTGATTGTGGTATTGATTTTGAATCGTTAGCTTTGCACTGCGAGCACTTCAGGCGTCGGGAACCAATCGGCGGTGAGCTAAAAGTAGTTCATTACAGTAAACAATGACACGTGTGTACATGTACATGGGACACGTTCGGTCAATTCTTTCACTTCCGTTCACTTGTTTACACGGACGGTAGGGAATCTGACCAGTTTGGATTCATCCTTTCCACCCCTGTCATAACAATCAACTACAATGCAACCAGCAGCAATTTAACCGCTTACACATATCTCGAAGTTACACTCATCAGCTGATCCACTGGTCATCTTGGGTGTCGGAAGAACAAAACAAAAACACCCTGTGACGTCATTCGCAATGGCCTATAGACAACATTCGTTCGTCGATGAATGTCCACGGGTGTACATCCCTCCGCCGACATGAATTCAATAACATAACAGTATATTGCTTCAATAAATAGCCATTTTCTACTGATTACTTATACACACGAGACTTTGCAGACGATTGTCTACATGCGTGACATAGCAGACAAACGCCACTAGGTGTGGTGATAGTTAATTAAACAAGAATTACTCTCATACCGGGTTCACTTCGGTGCTATGCATATATTGAAATAATTGCGTAGGAGGTAGAATTTTTCACAGAGCGTTCACGGCACCTGAGGTAGATGGGCAACTAAGGTATATGACACCTCGGGTAGATAGGTAAGCAAAGTTTATGGCATCCTCGGCAAACTTAACATTTGAAAGAAAAACGAACCTTGGAAACCTTACAACTTGAAATTCTGGCATTTTTTCCCCCACACACACACAAAATAGATTGCCGTATTTTAGACACGTATCCTATGCACAATAAATAGCGGAAGTTATCGCCCCCCCCCCTTCCCGCCCATCCTCCTTGGCTGAGCCTACTGTGTCAACAATGTGATCAGAATTTAAAGTATTTACTATTTGCACCTTCTTTAACTATGCTGTATTTGTAAACTACTTCTAAGGAAACTGGACAGATGGCAAAACACAAAATTACTGACAGTAGTAGTTATAAACAATAAAATCAAGGCAATTTTTCTTCCTATGCACTTATTATTTACATCTTTTGTTCATTTTTCTGCTTTGTGGCTTATTAAAAATAAGAGTTAAAGCTACCGAAAACTCAGTACCTCCCTTTCCACCATCACAGCTCCAAACCGCCCGAAAGGCTGTGCCAATGTTCTTGTAATGTCTCTCAACCTTGAAGCCACGGTGTTCCAAGTAATCGGTCAATGTTTCGTGGGCAATTTTCTCCTCGAAGCAGAGCTCCGGATTTGTCCAGATGGTCTGGCTTAGCTTGGACAAGGACTCAGCCTCGGCGTTTATGGCGTTACATGCTGTTCGAAAGAGTTGCTCCATTGGTCACTGGAAATCTCCAAATCAAAGAGAAGAATGAAAACTCCAAGTGGAGGGGTACTGCAGGAGATCTTTATAAGAAGAAAAGCCTCTGTCAGGTAAATTTTGGTGTTTTTTATTTTTAAGTTTTCTGAATTCACTAAATTTCAGTTTGAATTTAACGAAATTGGCAGCCAGCTTTTCGCAGCTCGCGCGCGCACACACACACACTCACAGATTAGGTGAATGCCAAGATTTGAAGTTTTCGCAAGCAGAGGTAAGCAAAAGAATGTTTTATCACGATCGTAGGCTTGACATCCATAGGTGCTAATGCTAGGCTGTTGCGAGTAAACACATACACAGAAACACACATACAAAGAGATTTTACTCAATACTTTTGATTTTGCATCAATTTCTCACACACAGTGTCGATCTTTAAAGCTTAAAAAATCACAAACGCATGACGTACGGCATTAATTTCATATTTGGTGCTGCACCAAAATTAAAAGCAGAAACAAAACATGAAAAAATTTGACGAACGTGAAATTTACGAGCAGAAAGCTGATCAGGAATTAGTGGACCCACCCTGAATGGTAGAAAGTAAATATAGTTCATTCGGATTATATAACACGGACGTGAAATCAGCGAATCCACACTGGGTGCACTTTTGTTGGGACCGCTCCGTTTCAGACGGTGCTTTTGCCTACCTGTTAAGAGTAATAAGAGTCCAACTGTCTGCAAACAATGCTTATGTATGACTTGTGTGACCCGTGCACACTAAACTTAAAAAAAGAACAGGCGTTGGTCTCGGTTGTTCAGCATAGAGAACAGCTTTCTCAGAGGCAAACCCACTCACACACGGCACTTGCAAACACTGACGCTACAAAAACAGGTCAGTCTCTTTCCAGCAGATCAACATTTCTTTTGTTCGCCAGACCATGATAACTCGGTCTGACTATAAATTTTATAGGGCGCCAGCTGGAACAAATGGAAATTTGCCCTCTACACCGTTTACTAGTTTACTGGTTTGATCCAGTCTCTGTAAATCCAACAAGAGTGCTATATAATGGGGGCCTAATTACTGAAGACACCAAATCATTGGTCCAGTGCAAGAAGTGATTAGTTCCGTGTACACAAATAAAGAGATAATCAAAGTAATATTCCACTGAACTGACAAATTTAAGTGCATGTGTATGGAATTAATTTGAGATATAATATTATCGTCTCAAAGGTGATGACACAGAAAGGAAGAGCAGAAGTTCAAAACAGAAAAAATAGAGGTGTTTCTGGACAAGAGTCAGTTACTCCAACAGAGCAGGCAGACAACCTTAGTTTTCCATTCAGCCTCACAGTATCCTCAACTTTCTGTAGAATAAAATTGTATTTTGTCCCTCTGTAACCTATAAAATCATGGAGGCGTGCAGCTTGTTAGTTATTAAAAACGGTTTAGGCCTGAAGAGTTTCTGATCTATATCACCAAATTATATAGTATCGACACAGTTACTTTTGTCAGGTTTTTTCCACATCAGAAGAAGGGGAACAGATAACAGCGAGCCAAAAACAATATCGAACTTTTAACGTGCACTCTCATGCTTTGGGTCCGTAAATTCTACACTGTTACTGGTCGGTTGTATCATTACCACAGCTTCTTTTATTAACGGAGGTTCCGTGACGTCATGCTTTGTACCATTACTGTTGCCACTCAACTATGAAAGGACGCTACTATTAAACTACAGACTACATGTAATGGTCTAAATGATTTAATCAATATTATTTACCATCGATCAAAGTGACTTCTGATTTTTATTCTCATTTTTCCATTATGAATGTCTCCTTTCTGTTATTAATTTTAGATCTGACTGTCCTGAGTAAGGTTATTGTTACCTCTTGGTAACTATCGTAACTCGTTTTTTACGAATTTTTTAGGAGAATAAACGAACTGGAAAATGAATAACTTTCTCTATTAGCCTTAATGTTTAGATATAAATTGGGAAAATAAAATTTAAAAAACCCACCAAATTAACCCTTAGTTTTCAGATTTAAAAACATCGAACATAACACACAATGTGCGGGCTGTCAAGGGCCATAACCATGCCAAATATCTCACTTTGTGAAGGAAGTTACGATAGTTTACCTTGCCGCTCATGGAGTGGGATCTGTACAAAAATTATGAAGCTTACACTTATAGCAGATTAGTCAGTAACTGGTGCCAAGCATTGGCAAGTCCTGATAATATTGAAGACTGACTGATAACAACTAGTGATGAATAGTTGATTCAGAAAATTACGACATACAACTTTGTAACTTATGAACATGCCTGCATGACAATTTTTTCCTGAAATTTTCCTCCAGTTATGCAGGCGACACTGGTTTCAGTAGTGAAGGCAAGTATTGTGCAGGCTTAGGGTACAGTGTGTTACTGTGAAATAAGAGCAGGGCTGAGATAAAGGTCTGTTAAAAAATAGAACTTTGTAGCCACATGCTGCCCAGGCTGCAAAAATCATACGAAAATTCAATTTTAAACAGCCACACGTGGTCTATAATATCACTAACTTCCAGTTAAACGTGTTCTTTCAACAACAGACATCAATACCCTAAATATTTCAGAACTTACCCATACTTGGCACCAGATACCCGATACAAACTTACAATAAACCGCAAAGAATGTAAAAACTTTCAGTTGTGTTTTTTAAATATTTTTTTAAAAATAGGGTACAGTTTATGCTTTCTTCAGGACTTGCCGATGCTTGGCGCCATGGCACCAGTAACTTACTAAGCCGCAAACAGTATATAAGCTTCAACATTTTCATGCAGGGTGCAGTTGATACTCGGATCGTCACACGACCATTGATAATTACCGATACTCTGGCGTCTTATTTTTCAGCAAATATATTTTTATGATTCTTTTCGTCTTCGCGTGGTGTCCTCTTTCGCCTCCTTTAGTTTCTATCTGACTGCCCTTCAAGAGCGTTCAGTTCGGTGCACTTCTCCCTAACAGGGTGCCTTGTTGGGAAGGGGGGGGGGGTCCATGGAGAGGGGTGTAGCGCGGAAGCAGGCTTCTTGAGTTCATCGCCGAGAGCCTTAGCTAGTATTTTATTCTGTTTTAAGTAGGTCGGCCCCTTCACTCAGGGGCAGGTGATTGCTGACAACACCTGTTAACTGGCAGCTGCTGATATGGCCCTAAAGCCCTAGCTGTGACTTATGATAATAATATAATTATTTCCTCCGTGCCTCAGTGTTATGGTAATCAGGCAATGACACGTTGAATACTTCACGGTATTATTTAGGTGTAATTAATGGATTTATCTCAGTGCACTTAGATTGGAGTCTTTCTCGTTGCTTATTACACACACTTGAATTGACTGAAGTATGTTTGTTGCAGTGTTGCTATGGTTGTTATTATTTTTGGTTTGTCTGTTTATATGTTGGTCTTTCTGCAACTTAATTAATGTAGACTGGGCCAGGTAAACTAAAGGAATATTACTCGGGCAACCCACGACCCATTTCAAGCTACAGTGCGACTGTGATTACCGTCGACATCGTTATCTGGCCTACCTTATCATTATGAACGCAATTTTTAAGCAGTGGTTCTCAGAGTCCCATGAGTAAAAAACGGTGTGTGAGGTGGGTATGACCCGGACGGAGTCTACCAAGGTCAATTTCATATCTCGGATTTTGTTGAGAGGCATGAGCCCACCCACTGTCCAAGTTGATCTTGGCAAAAGTGTAATCTATTTGATGTTTGTTCGTCCTATCTTTTCTGCCATCTTGATTTAATGAATGTGTGGCATGCAATTGCCAGCTATCATTAAACATATTTTGATTGAATGTGTAGATTTCATGAATATCCGAAGAAGGCATTATGTCTGTGGATCCATGAAAGAATTATTTTCTAACGTGGACCCAACGCCACTTGTCCTTTCTGAAAGAGGCTAAGTTCTACAACTTAATTCAAAAACTTTTATATCCATTTACACAACTCTTTTCAGATCCATACAAAACAACTTTTGACAATTTCACAGATGTTATAAAATTTATACGGAAATACTTAATTCTGTTTATGAAATTTAGAGAATCTGAATAACAAAAATTGTAAGACGTTCGAATATTCATGATGAGGGTGGGGGTGGGGGTGGACTATATAAAAAGCCAATCATAAATTTTGTTGTTTAATCATATTTCTGTTGACATTTTCTCCTTAATGCATCCCCCTTTCTCTTTCTTTTCTCTTTTTCTTTCCCTTTGCCATCCATAAAGTATGTACGCTCCATTTTGTTAGTTGTTTACCCCCCCCCCCACCCCCACCTTCCGTCCCTCCATGTGGGCTTTTCATGCGATTAATTCCAAGCCTCCGTCCCAGCCTGTACGACACGAGCGCACAACCATTTAAAATGATGAATTTCCATTATAAGAAAGGTCTTGATGATTTAGAGCTTTTAAGTGATATTTTGCACGGCCTATTTATTATTCTTTTCATTAATACAAACACTAAGGGGGCCCACGTTCCTGTCCCGAACCGATGATAAGACAAAAACCCGGTCAGACGTACACATAATTAAGTCACAGTTACGCGTGAAGATTACGTGACCAATCCCAGCACTAGACGGCGGTCAAACGTCTGAGATTGAGAGACATTGCCGAGAGAAGCGTTTGTGTTGAATCTGGCTATCACAGAGAAAAAGGTAAGATGCTTGCAATGTAGTATATTGTCGGATTTCACTAAAAGAAAGACTTCGTTATTCCGTCAAGCCAACAACTAATGTTAACTGATTCGGTGATTGGATAATTTACGAATAATTATGTCAACACAAACAGTCAAATTCTGTCAGGTTCTTGGTGATTATCCTCATAGATTTAAATCACATTTATCAGTGAACCTAAAACTTTGTTAGGGTCAGACCGACACAATAAAATGCACAGCCATGCATATTATTAATGTAGATTAATTAAACTTAAAGGTGAAGCTACTTGCTCTGCCGTTGGATACACAAACAAGGCAATGGCCGTGCGTGATCGTGTGTTTATTTCAATGATTGGAAAGAGGAAGATCGCTGCTGTGGCCAACACACCATGACTCATTGTAATGTTTATGTGCTTGATTCAATTTAATTTGTATTAGGCCAAGGCCGCGCGTCCACTGGACTATTTTTGCTTGTGGCAAACAGGCAAGGTATGACCTAATTCGTGTTGCTTGGCAAGCGAAAGTCTGCTTACGTTCACCCGCGCAGTTGTTGCAGCCAGAGAGCCGCGACACTGCGACACCAACATTCTTTGGTGTCACCATTGTCTCTGATGTCACATAAATTTCAATGGAGTCGTTTAGATGTGTGTAGGGCCTACTGTATTCGCAGCTGTTTGTTTTTCCTTTACTAGAGATCAGAAATACAAGCGTGGATGGGGATCTTTATAGTGTTATTCAGATATTTGAGCTCTACAAACTTTACACTTTACTGAAGTTGTACAGAAGGTACAAAAGTAGAAAAAAAAATGTTGGGTTCATCGGATCAATCGACAGAGAGACAGTTTGGGAGCGTACGCTTGCTTGATGCCCCAGCTCAGAGACGACCAACAGAAATTCTATAACTACAGTAGAATGTCCATGGAATTATTCGAGCCTACTCACAGAATCAGAGATGACATATCAAAATCAGAGACCAACTTCAGATGATAAATTAAAGTGAATGTATTCATACACGGGTGGACATTTTGTACGCTTACTCCTTTCCATGCGCCCCCCCCCCCTTCCCCTTCCTCCTCATAAACAAAACCAAAAGCCAAATACTATTATACAAGAATAAGATCAAAAAGGAAACAACACCACAAAAAGTAACAGAAAGACAACAACATCAATATACAAATTTAGCATAGGCCTACTGATAGACGAAACAACACACCAGCGCGACCTAGTAAAACAAAACCTATACCGGTACTTAAGTTCTGTGACTTACCGATTGAAAAAACACACACACACAAAAACCGTTATTGGGCAGCCGCGGCGCCTTTCTGCCTGGCATCCTCGTCGGCCAGTTCAAAGACACTATATATATAACGTCTCCCTCTTCCCCCATCCCCTACTATTAATTTGCACAAAAGGCACTGTTGCTTTGACCTAGATTTGGGTCCAAAGACAGATTGGAAGTTAGCCGCTGAAAATGTAATAGTAACCCAGTTTGTTTTAAAAAATGCTTCAGCTGAAGTTACATTCAACAAAATAATAGCAATGGTGAATCAGAAATGTACTTATATGAGGAAATTCCTGGGTTTTGAACAAAACTGATGAGCCAATCGATCGTGTCGTCTTTGTTTTGCCTGTATCGTGCAGTTTTGCCGGCCCGCAAAAATGGTGCATGCGCCAAAATACTGCAGTACGGTGAACTCTGTGGCAAACAAGCAAAAAGTGGCTACTTTGCATCTTTGCCGGTGTAGCAGGCCAGATTATACCCCCGCCAGACTATACCCGGGGTTAAGCTGGCCTAGCCCAGAATATCCCCCGGGGTATATTCTGGGCTAGGCCAGTTTATACCCCGGGGTTTACTTTGGGCTAGGCCAGACTATACCCCCCCAGTCCAGATTATACCCCCTACTTTTTTTAAAAAATAAGCCAAGACCGCAGTTTATTTCAACTTTAGTTTGAATTGTCCATTATCACTGTCATCAGATATCACATTGAAGCATACATTTTTGACTCTTGTAAATTATGATACATTTAAAAGGAAATAAACATGCTTAAAAAGCATTGATATACAAAAGGATTGAAAATCCATTGAAACTGATATGATTAAACTTTAACACTAATTTTACTTGTGTCCGTTGGTATTATTATTGTTTTGGTTTTTTTTATAATTAGTTGTCCATGAGTTAAACATGTATTGTACTTTTTTTGTTTGGCACCACTAACATTATACTTAGTGGCAAGGTATGAACTAATTATAAGACTCATAAGTGTAAAGTTATCTGAATCTTATTTTAATTTTTGAAAATCAGAAATGTGCTTGATATGTCGGAACAACTAGATCTACATACAAAGTTACACTGATGCAGAGAGAAAGGCCAGGAAAGAATACATAGAGAAAAAAACGACAACATTTTAACAACTGAACTGGCAGATGATGCAATTCCATCATCCAGCAGACATTAAATACTTCACACAAAACTAAATACAACTAAAATTGTTTCACATAATGAATTTAACCTGTCCAGATCCACTTGAAACATTACAGAAAGCTAACCAGTAATATACAATAATAACAATAAGAACACCAAATCATCTTATTTACTCTTGAAAATAAAGAGAATATAATCAATATTAGAATCACCATCATCTTGGAATAATACAAAGATAAGAGGGAATATAAAAATGATTAAATCCACTGAGACAACAGTGCATTGCAGAAAGTAATTACAGTATGTTATGGCAAAAATTCGATGGATCATGTTGCATGAACATGTCTTGTTAGTAAATTCTTTGATAGCGTATTTGTAGAAATGTATACATTTTATGTAGCTCATGGTTTAAGGCACTGGATTAGTTTCACTCACGTTCGTTGGCATGTTGTAGTTGTTTTTGTAGTTGGTTGTCATTGGGTAAAATTTGCACGGTACTGTTTGTTTGGCACTGACATACACTTAGTCCCAATGGATGAAATAATTAACGGACTCATAAAAATGAAGTCATTTTAAATATTTTTTGTGTGTACAAATGCACAGTTGTTAAATCCCTTGGCAAGGGAGGTGTTAAGCTTAGGAAGGTAAAGACGGACAAGGTCTTTTTTTTATATTATTATTATTTCACTCGCGAGTGGCATACCCTTATTCACTATAATACATAGGTTCAATCTTTCAAAAGCCTTGCAAACTAATCCAGTGTCTTAAATCGTAATGTACATGAAATGTATATCTTTCTACAAATAACATATCAAAGAATGATACTCACTAACAAGAAATACTGTTAATGTAACATGATCCATTGAATTTTGCCTCAACATGCTATAGATCTAATTACCTTTTACAATGCACTACTTTTGTCTCAGTGGACTTACTCTGTCGGCCTACACAACTGTCAAGGCTATTTCACTAAAGCTTTCTGTCCAGTTTTACTTGAATATTTGAAAAGATTTAACACGTTTTTTTATATATAGTTGATACACATACATTGCTGCTTATAAATTCTAGAATGATTTGTAGGCATACGCTGCCATTTTTACACTCCCTCTCATATCTTTGCAATTTCCAAGATGATGATGATGATTCTGATATTGATATTTCTCTATATTTTCAAGAGTAAAGAACATGATTTCGTGTTCTTATTGTTATCATTATTACTGGTTAGCATTATGTAATGTTTCAAGCGGATCTGGACAGGTGGAGTTCATCAGTAGCAAACATTTAGTGGCTATTTAGTTTTATGTCTGCTGGATGATGGAATTGCACAGACTGTCAGTTGAATTATCATGATGTTTTTTTGTTTTTTTTTCTGTGTGTTCTTTTCTGGCCTTTTCTCTCTACATCATTGTAACAAAAAATACAATGCATGCTTTACTCATGGCCAACCAACTATCAAAATAATAATAATAATAATAATAATATCATCAACACACACGAGTGAAATTAATGTTGAAGTCTAATCATGTCAGTTTGAATGGATACTCAACTCTTTTGTATACCAATGCATTTTAATGCATGTTTGTTCCTTCTAAAATGTACCATGATTTACAGGAGTCGAGAATGTATGTATGTACACCAAAGTAAACCAAGGCTGAAATAAACTGTTATTATTATTTTCTATAAATTGCATTATGACTTGTTAGTGTCAAGAATGTGTTCATGTTTGTATTAATATGATATCTGATGACAGTGATGAAGAACAGGCTGAAATAAACTGTGGTCTTGACTTGTTTTTTAAAAAAAAGTAGGGGGTATAATCTGGACTGGGGGGGGGGGGGGTATAGTCTGGCCTAGCCCAAAGTAACCCCGGGGTATAAACTGGCCTAGCCCAGAATATACCCCGGGGTATATTCTGGGCTAGGCCAGTTTAACCCCGGGTATATTCTGGGCGGGGGGTATATTTTGGCCTGTTACACCGGGACACGCAACGGCGAAAAAAAAGCCAATGGACGCGCGGCCTTATCTCAATAATCAGGAAATCAAAAGCCGTTAAAAAGCTTCGAAAACCTTAACATAATTCATGTCCAATCTGTGCACCCCTGTTTACATGTTAGGGTAGGGATAAATAGGGGGGGGGGGGGCAATGACAAAACATATGAGGCTCAAGGGGACTATTGCCTGAAAAAGGTTGAGAACCACTGGTGTAAGTGTACGGAAACACTCACAGCTCGATAAACCTGTCAAGGCATTCACACCTTTAACTTGTGAGTTGTGCAACAGACAAACAGTCAAACTCGGCGCATTATCTCAGATGATTTGGGTGCAATTTAATTGTTCTTTGTCACTGTGCCCTTGCTCATTTATGTATCTGATACCTGCAGTGACTCACTGAATATGCATGAGAGGATGCAAACCCACGGTTAGGTCTCAAAAGTAAACACCTTTTTAAATTTATAAGAAATCGTTATAAAAAACGTTAACGCCGATGTTTTGTTTTCTTAATGAGTTATCTGCTGCTGTTTATAGAGTTACACACTACATTACATGGTAATTTATTCTTTATCATAAACTTACATTTACCAGTTTTCACTGTAATAAACATCATGCATGTATAATCATTTTACATTTTTCCTAGAGGCTTTGTTCTTGAGGATGTTGCCCAGTGGCTATTTTGTCATGGCCCCATTTTTTAAACAGGATTGAGAATTCTCCTGTAAAATCGGGAATTCTTGATTTTTAATTTTTTTTAAGTGACCCTCACATAAGTAAATAAGAGAGAACACTGTTTCGAAGCTTTATATGTAATTCACATTTCTGTTTTGATAAATTGCATCAATGATCTCAATGATTTTCCTCATGCATAGTTATTCTGTCTAAATGAGGATTTTTAAAAGTTCTAAATTTATGTTCTTGGGGATTTAATATTACATTTTAGTTAATTAAAAATGTTTAAGCTTCTTTCAAATACATCTGTGGAGGAAAAAAGTGAGAAAGTACCACACCAGTGGCTATAAACAAAATATTTTATTCGTAATTTTGAGCTTTTATTACGTATATACAGCGTTTTGTGGTCATAATAAGCAGAACAATGAAACAATAACATATATCGATGGTGCCAGGAGCAAACCGGCCAAGTCGAAATAAGCAAATTTTGCAGGAGAAACAAAAAACTGTCGCTAAAACTAATGGGAAATGGACCTAGCCGGTTTGATCACATGCTTATTTTGAGTATTTCTGCTGGCTAATTTTAACAGCTGCTTTTACACATGATGCAGGATTCCAGGCTTCATAAATTGGTACTATATAAAAGTAATACGAAATTTTTGGACTTGGCCGGTTTGCGCCTGACACCATCGATATTAAGCTTTTCATTCCTAGTGTAGCTATTTGAGAATATTGGGAGTCCCAAAGCTTTCGATAGAAAACTAAGAAAGAAATGAATGTTTTCTTATCCCTCGCCCCTCCCCCACCTCCCCCCAAGCCTTCCCCATTAAAATTGAGCCATATTATTTGTGCAAAATTGTGCAATAATGACGTCCATCTAAGAAATGCCATCTTTTAGCTAATTATATTGTCCGACAGTTTGTTAAAGCCTAGGGGATTGCTTTAAATGAAAAAAAAAACCTAACATAAGTATTGCAAGGTTCAATCTTTATTACAAGAGCTGTAGTAAATAGTGGGTTTCCAGCGCCCGGTGCAAGACAAGTATCGCATCCCCTGACGGGTGGACTGCTAGCACTCCATGAGTCCCTTCCACCAGTCCAGTATTGAACTCTTACCCCCCCCCCCCCCCCACGCACATGTATTTTAAGAAAACACTGCTGAAATTAAAGTAAAACGCACTTAAGGCTCGTCTTTGCGCAAATTTTTCAATAACAGTAGGCTTACATGTGTTGAAGTGCGCATTTTGATCGCTCTCCGTTGACAATATCGCTAGGTTAATCAGTCTTTCTGAGCTCATTGTAGATCTCTGATATGTTTTGATTAATTTAAGTTTTCAGAAATTTCTTTCTCAACTGGCAGATGAAACAGTGACAGTTTTGAAATTTTGCGCCCCAAAGAGTTTTGAGCCCTCGGCAACCTCCCTTGTGACCCCACCCACGTTACGCCACTGACAACACCTACGACTGTATTCAAGGTTTTGAAATGTGGTCAATTAGATCTATAACCATACCACCAGCTACAAATATCACTATGATTACAGCTTCTTCGGATGTATTCGGTGATGAGAGATTAACGATTTTGTTCGCCGTCCTTATGCTTTTGGGCGACTTTCATTTAAAAAAGATTTTGATAGATTCTTTGTTGTTGTTTTATTCATAGAAACACTATGTGGGCGTACGCATCAGACCATAACTATTGATTTGTGAAGAAATTAAGATCGAAAATTTCGCCACTTGGCCGGTTTTGTTGGCGGGCCGATGATATAATTATATTATTTTCAGACATCCCGTGAAGAACAATGGAGAAACTGCTTCAGACAGCTTGTAACGCCATCGACACCGAGGCCGAGTCCTTGTCCAAGCTAAGCCAGACCATCTGGACAAATCCGGAGCTCTGCTTCGAGGAGAAAATTGCTCACGAAACATTGACCGATTATCTGGAACACCGTGGCTTCAAGGTTGAAAGACATTACAAGAACATTGGCACAGCGTTTCGGGCGGTTTGGACCTGTGGTGGTGGAAAAGGAGGTACGTGTATGTTTGAAATGAAAACGTTTGGTGATAGAGTTGAAAGCACAAGTCATTGAGATGAAAAGGAAACCCGCATCATTCGTGAATATGAAAATGTAAACAGCTGCATATGTGCAAACGAACTAAAGCTATCTTCAATTTTGTAATTGGTTGGTTAGTTTTGTCTGTCTTCACCTGTGGCAGGTTTTGCCAGAAATAGTTTGCAAATAGAACAGAGCTAAAGAAAACATAAATTCATAAATTAAGTACATGTCAATCCCATTGTGATTTATGGCACTGTTCGTGTATGCTGTGGGGGGGGGGGGGCATCATTCATATAATATTATTATAAAAATGCCAGAACTTTAGGGTGCACAGGTGCCCTTTTCTTTTTAATTTGATGCGAGCCATAAGTGCAATCAACCCTAGTTATGTCTGTGCCATGAACGCTGTGAACCCAAGCTATGAGTGCCATCCACCCTAGTTAAGTCACTGCCATGGGCGCCATGAACCATCGCAGCACCAGTGTGTGGCAAATCGTTATAAATACGTAAAATTCACTTGTTCTTTGCTCTTTTATTTCTGTCCCCCAACCCACCTTGTTTTCAATACGTGGAAGACGACATCCAACACTCGCATGTTGCTATTCTGTGTGAGTACGATGCTCTACCTGAGATTGGTCATGCATGTGGACATAACTTGATAGCGCAAGCAGGTGTGGCCGGTGGTCTTGGTATAAAGGCTGCCATGGAAAAACACGGAAAACCAATAGGAAAGGTGAGGCCTTTATACAATAGACAAGGGGGGGGGCATGGAGGTGGAGAGGCAAGGTGCTGGCCTCTCATGGTTCGATTCCCTGTCAGTGCAGGCATGTTGGAAATTTGGGATTTCTCTCATATTTTCCTGACCCTGATCCTATGTAGGTAAGATCGAGCACCTAGTCTTCTCGGATAAGGACGAAAAACTCGGAGGGCCCGTGTGCATGTTGCGCTCGTTAAACATACCTTGGCAGTTGGAAATGAAAAGAGCAGGCCGTACAAGCCGCTGCCAGGGCAAAATTATTTTTAAAAAAAACAAAAACACCACTAATTCCTACCACTACCCCCCCCCCCTCACCCCCCCCCCCAAAAAAAAAGCGCCGACCGGCGATCCACTGTGGCGACTATGTGTCTCCTCCTGTTGTAACTGGGCTATAATGACACTAAGGCAAATTTCCCAAATAGGATTAAATACAAAAATAGAGCTGTGCGAATGCAACATCTAAAGTTAAAAAAAAAAAAAAGCTCTTTCTGGAAAGCGGAATCTAAACCATAATTCAGATTGTACTGACAATGACTCTCTTTGGAAAGAGGAATCTGAACCATAATTCAGATTGTACTGACAATGATGTTATTTTTTTTTTTGTGCTTTTTTTTTTTTTTTTTAGAATCAGGGGAATTAATGAAAACAATATTTAGGAGGAGGAATTTGGTAAAAAAAATAATTATTTTGTTGTTTGTAATTGAACAGTTAATGATAAAGTTACATAATGCAAAGAATCTAACAAGAGTGGTCACTGAAAACACATGCACAGTGAGAACTTACTCATAACCCTGACTTGGCATTAGTAGTATTGTTTGTATTATATATACATGTGTATACATATATCACAAATAAAATTTGTAGAGATGACCTCAAACGTTTACTGCGTAATGATAAGCGCTGATAGCATAGCCTACTTGTGTAATACATATCAATTTGAATGAAAATTAATGTTGTGTCAGGTTCATGCCATATGTAGATGAAACTATGCACATTGTGTAAAATCTTCTAAATGCTCTGGATACGAAACGTAAATAAAGGAAGTTTACCCAAAAAGACCATGAAGGGCGCAACGTAGCCGTTATCGTGCCGACGCGCCTTAAAACACAAACTCAAACTACATGTATAAGTCATGGAGAAGTGGCATCATTATATATTCTGCACCGATCCCTCATTTTCAGGTCACGGTGTTGGGTACGCCAGCGGAAGAAGGTGATGGTGGTAAAATTGATCTGATTGAAGCGGGTGCCTTCGAGGGCGTGGATGCAGCCCTAATGGTGCACCCGTCTCCGGTCAATCTAGCTGATCCTGTATTCTTGGCAGTTAAATTGTAAGATCTATTGCCGGGTGTACCAGTTTTAATGATTGTTTTCCAACATTGACTCTCCACTGCCTCTTGATCTCTCTTCCTTTCGGTGTGGCATTAATTTGTTGTGTCCATTCGTTGATCCCCCCCCCCCCCTACATACTCCATTTTCCGTGGTTAAAGAATCAAACCCACATATATCTCAAGTTCATATCGTTACTCACTGAGAACAGAACTTCGAGGGCCGTGTGGTACTGTTCCCCGGCTTTTCAACATCTTCAGGTAAAGCAAATGTCTTGCTAACTTTCTTTATCAGACTTAATGTTTACAGCATTTTAAAAGCGTTATTCAACTTTTGGTTTTGAGAATGTAACCCCAAACTTATGACCCAACCTGCGGGCTGTCAGGGGGTACAAGCATGCCAAATATCTCAATTTTTAAGCATTTATGCTCAGTGTCTGGTCATCATCTTGAGTATACATGGAACTCGAGCCTTGACTTGCCATGTATCAGTTAGTATAATAATTATTTAATAGCAGACCACCAGGGTAAACTGATGAATCCTCTCTTCAGTCTTGAAGTTTAAAGTGAAGCAAGCTAAAACTTGTAAGTCTGTCAAAAGGAAATGATAAAAAGAGAAAAATTCGACACGGTTGTAAACGGAGGAAATTGGTATAAATTATTTATTGGTGCAGTTGCTTTCATGATATAAATGCCTCTATATTATTCCTAACACTATTCTGTACTGTTTCAGCCTGAAAGCGACCTACCATGGCAGGGCTTCTCATGCCTCTGCTCGACCCTGGGAAGGTGTCAATGCACTGGATGCTGTGGTTCAGGCTTACAACTCTATATCCGCTATGAGGCAACAGATAAAGCCAACCTCGCGAATCCACGGTAAAGTTTCTTTGTCTGAATGGTTACTGCTATAAAAATAATTATGACTCCTTTGAATCTCTCCGATTCCAACGCATCATACCTTTGGCTTTAAATAACTCGCCCAGGCCAATGGCTGCTCTAAGGTATACTTCCCATAATAAATTTACTTCGAATGACTGAAAGAGTTGTTTTTGTGCGGAAAACTGAATAATATACGGAAGGTAAAAAAAAAAGGGGCCCGGTTGGTTCGGGGGGGGGGGGGGCTAATGAGAGATTCTCGTCCTTCATTTGAATAATTGCATTGTCTGTCACTAAAAACATATTTATACATTGCTGTTATATGTAATTATTGTTGTTGCCTGGTCGTCATTTTGAATGGGAGGAAAGAATTGAGCTTGACAATAACAGTTTCCTGCTCTGTAGGAATCCCAAGTGAAAATGGACACAGCTTTAAAATATTTCTGACCTGTGCCAATTGAATGTACGTTTCATCTTGTTGGAATCGCCGGCAGTGGTGGAGTAAGGCTTGGAATTATTCCTGGTCTTCGCGTTTTGGAATATGGATATCTCTTATGAATCTGCGGCATAAATACATTAAAGATTAACATTGTGATTAATCTTGGCCTAGACGATCTGGATTAAGATTTTGGTTTGTGTGAACATTTTAAAAGCTGTACAGTTTGTTATATTATTATTTTGTAGGAATCTTCACCAAAGCCGGGGTAAAGACAAACATTATTCCAGATCTGTGCCAGCTGGAATACATTATCCGGGCACAGACTATGGAGGAGCTCAGTTCTCTTACCAGCAAACTCGAAGGTTGTCTTCAGGGAGCCGCCACTGCAACTGGGTGCACAGTACGCAAAATCTTTTATCCTATCCCTCCTTTCTCTTTTTCTTTCTGTCTCTCATTAATCCCATCATAAGTGAAGTGAAGAAGTGAAAACTGTGCACGGTCTTGTTCATCATCATTCAGTTTAGTTAGCATACATCACAAATAACATTACCCACCACCGCATAAATAGTTTCAGTACCACAAAAAAAAAAAGAAAAAGAACAATACCCCCTCTACATATAACAATATTACCATTACCAATAACAGTACCACCACCACCACAAATAACAGTGTCACAACTGTCAATAATAGACCACCACCACAAATAACAGTGTCACAACTGTCAATAATAGACCACCACCACAAATAACAGTGTCACAACTGTCAATAATAGACCACCACCACAAATAACAGTGTCACAACTGTCAATAATAGACCACCACCACAAATAACAGTGTCACAACTGTCAATAATAGACCACCACCACAAATAACAGTGTCACAACTGTCAATAATAGACCACCACCACAAATAACAGTGTCACAACTGTCAATAATAGACCACCACCACAAATAACAGTGTCACAACTGTCAATAATAGACCACCACCACAAATGACAATATCATCTCTACCCTAAAAAAAACACCACCATTATTAATGGCCATGCCACCATTACCAATATTAATACCACCCCTACAGTATCTGCACTATCAATAACAATATCACTACTACAAATACCAATACCACCACTACCAATAAGAGTGCCAATAACAGGAATACATGTACCACCATTACCAATAACAATATCACCTCTATAATTAAAAAAAATACATGTACCACCATTGCCAGTAACAATATCACCTCTATAATTAAAAAAAATACATGTACCACCATTGCCAGTAACAAGATCACCTCTATAATTAAAAAAAATACATGTACCACTTTTGCCAGTAACAAGATCACCTCTATAATTAAAAAAAATACATGTACCACCATTGCCAGTAACAATATCACCTCTATAATTAAAAAAAATACATGTACCACCATTGCCAGTAACAATATCACCTCTATAATTAAAAAAAATACATGTACCACCATTGCCAGTAACAATATCACCTCTATAATTAAAAAAAATACATGTACCACCATTGCCAGTAACAATATCACCTCTATAATTAAAAAAAATACATGTACCACCATTGCCAGTAACAATATCACCTCTATAATTAAAAAAAATACATGTACCACCATTGCCAGTAACAAGATCACCTCTATAATTAAAAAAAATACATGTACCACCATTGCCAGTAACAAGATCACCTCTATAATTAAAAAAAATACATGTACCACCATTGCCAGTAACAAGATCACCTCTATAATTAAAAAAAATACATGTACCACCATTGCCAGTAACAAGATCACCTCTATAATTAAAAAAAATACATGTACCACCATTGCCAGTAACAAGATCACCTCTATAATTAAAAAAAATACATGTACCACCATTGCCAGTAACAAGATCACCTCTATAATTAAAAAAAATACATGTACCACCATTGCCAGTAACAAGATCACCTCTATAATTAAAAAAAATACATGTACCACCATTGCCAGTAACAAGATCACCTCTATAATTAAAAAAAATACATGTACCACCATTGCCAGTAACAAGATCACCTCTATAATTAAAAAAAATACATGTACCACCATTGCCAGTAACAAGATCACCTCTATAATTAAAAAAAATACATGTACCACCATTGCCAGTAACAAGATCACCTCTATAATTAAAAAAAATACATGTACCACCATTGCCAGTAACAAGATCACCTCTATAATTAAAAAAAATACATGTACCACCATTGCCAGTAACAATATCACCTCTATAATTAAAAAAAATACATGTACCACCATTGCCAGTAACAAGATCACCTCTATAATTAAAAAAAATACATGTACCACCATTGCCAGTAACAAGATCACCTCTATAATTAAAAAAAATACATGTACCACCATTGCCAGTAACAATATCACCTCTATAATTAAAAAAAATACATGTACCACCATTGCCAGTAACAAGATCACCTCTATAATTAAAAAAAATACATGTACCACCATTGCCAGTAACAAGATCACCTCTATAATTAAAAAAAATACATGTACCACCATTGCCAGTAACAAGATCACCTCTATAATTAAAAAAAATACATGTACCACCATTGCCAGTAACAAGATCACCTCTATAATTAAAAAAAATACATGTACCACCATTGCCAGTAACAATATCACCTCTATAATTAAAAAAAATACATGTACCACCATTGCCAGTAACAAGATCACCACTTCAAACAATAGTATCACTGTCACGGGTGGAGTGAGCGATAGTTAATAATTACGGGGGGAAAGGAGGAGAGTAAAATTAACGCACGTAGACAAGTAAGTTAAAGCGTGCATGTTGTGAGTTGTGGGGGTCTGAATGAGGCGAAAGCGCTGTATTACTATCACTGCAAGTTAGAAGGTCCTAGAGAACGGACGCAAGAGAAAGCCCAGCGGGCGAACATAAGGAGAGCAGTCGGAAGACTTGGGAGTAGTGTTATTCCAGTGATGACTGGTAGGTGAAACGATGATTGATAATTATGATTGATGTATTATATTATATTCGTCTATTACCATGATGTAAATAAGTATATGTGAGGAAGGTGGAAGTCCTTGATATTGGATATAGCAATGTGCGCCATGAGCGATAGATGAAAGTTGAGTTCATGGATTTGTAGCACGGGTGAGTGAAATGTGAACTATTGTGTGTACGCTTCATGGGTTGTAAGGAGAGGTGGAGTGAATAGAAATGGTATGGTATTATACCAGTGTAATGTTATTCTTGTAGGTGTCGGGGACGGGCCGAAGAGCCACCTCGGTGAGCACAGGGGATAGGCCAGCATAGGGCCGGGGGCCACACATAGGCCAAGAGTGAGGCTGTCGGTGCAGGACAGTAGAGCACATAAAGTCGTGGCAGTCTGGCCACGGACAGGGACGTAGATATGAGCGTGAATGTGCTAATTGAAATGATAATGTACTATTGCCATGTTGATGGGCTATTGAAATGATAATGTACTATTGCCACGTTGATGGGCTCTTGAAATGATAATGTACTATTGCCATGTTGATGGGCTATTGAAATGATAATGTGCTATTGCCCTGCTGAGGTGCTAGTGGAATGCTAAGGTGTTATGGCAATAGGACGGTGATATTGAGAGACTGCGGTGCCAGTGAATTATTAATGTGCTATTAAGACCCTGAGGGGAGAGGCTGAGGCCGAAGTGTCTTTAGGAAGTAACTACCGGGTTGTGGATCCGAGGAAGAGCGCATGTGGGAATAAGGCCGTTGTACGGCAGTTAAATTCAATAGTATAATGTATGTAATTGCGCTATTATCTGTATAATTATGTTTAATAAATGTGTGAGTCTGAGGGGTTGTTCTGTTAAGTGTTAAACTTGTTCGTTCGTGATTGTTGTCCTGTCATAACTTATTACATCTCCCAGTCTGGGATTTGTGACACTGGGGGCTCGTCCTGTTTACCTGTGGTCATTTTGACATTGTGTATTCGTCATATCTAGTTGTTTTTCTGTTGTGCTAGGAATTCGTGCTGTTGTCCTTGTTCGTGGGATGAATGGAAATTTCATGATGGTATACTTTATGTATATTTATGAATATGTATTGATGCATGTATTTTGATGAAATTGTACTAATGTGTACTTAAATTTCTGCAGAGTGTGTGTGCCAGCCTGAAGAGGTCAAGCAGCCAGAGCTCCGAGAAAGGGGAGAAATTGAAATCAAGGGTGAAAGTTAAGTGAAAAAATTTGTGCCCTGGATTGAGGGCTGTCTTTTCTTCTGTCTTTTTCTCTGTTTTTGCTGTTTTCGTTGTAATTGATTGTACGGGCGGTGGCGCGGGTTTGCTGTGTTGAACTTAGTTTATCCTTTTCAAAAGGTGTGGGAAACTTGGAACTTCGTTCATCACAGTGAACAGTTCTATAGGGACCTGTATTTTTGTTTAGATTGTGCCGTTCCATCTTCCTTGTTGTTTTAGGAAGACGTTTCTCTTGTCCCTCTCTTACCTATCTGTAGATACGTTCTTTTTTTTCAGACTCTGTTCTTGTTCGTACCTTGTAGTGTAATCGGCGTAGTTAGGTTGCATTTTTTTTCCATTATATTTTCTTTTTTAGGTCTTTGTCCTAGACTGGTTCGTTGTTCCTCGATGTCCTTGTGGTCCTTCTTCTGAAGTTCTTAATTTTTGTCTTTTCTTTTCTCTTTTTATTATTAATAGTGCTATACATTTAATGAATATAGAATTAGTTAGGAAGTAGGTTATAAAATGTTCAGTAGGTAAATTTCTGAATTGTATTTGAGACAAGTGGGTGTTGTTATATCTGGTGTGATCTCAGGTCTCTGGTCGTGTCGTTAGTGATCATACCGACAGGTTAGCCTTTTTCATAGTATATACCGTAACCATAAATCTGTGAAATGGCGGAACTCCAACAACTAATGAAGTTAGGTAAGGAACTTGGCCTTGAGGGAGAGGAGCTACGCGCCTGGATTAAAGAGCAGCAGGCAGAATTGCGCGATGAGCGTGCTAAAGATAGAGAGCGAGAAAAAGAGGCTCAGCAGCAGGAAAAAGAGGCTCAAGAGCGGCAACAGGAAAGGGGGTTAAAGTTAAAGGAGATAGAAGCCCAAGAGCGGGAGATAGACGCGCGAGTAAGAATCGCGGAGTTAGAGAGCAAGAAGAATGCGCCAACAGAAACAGTTGAGCGGCAGGGACAAAACAAAGGTGGCGTTAGGATTAAGCTGCCTACGTTCGACGACCGGAAGGACGACATAGACGCCTTCCTTTACAGGTTCGAACTGAACGCACAACTGCAATGGGGGGACAATAAGCAATTATGGTCCACGTACCTGGCGTCCTTATTGCAGGGGCGAGCGTTAACCTACTTTAAAGAGCTACAGCGCGAAGACGTGCAAGATTACGATAAGCTGAAGGCTTTGCTGCTTCGCCGATTTGCGCGTACCGAGGAATATTTCCGGGAGCAGTTTAGGCGAGCACGTGCGGATACCAGGGAGGACTTTGCTGCCTTCGTCGCGAGACTAACGGAATATTTCGCGAACTGGGTAGACTTGGCGCATGTGGGCGCGGATTTTACTAAATTGAAAGACCTAATGATCCGTGACCAGCTATACGCGTCGTGCCATAAGGATCTGGTGGCTTTTCTGAAAGAAAACGAACCCGCGACGGTGCAGGAGGCGTCTAAGTTGGCGGAAGCATACCGTACGGCACACCCGTCCAAACCAGTCGCGAGGGCGTACGTACAGGATGCTGGTTACGTCGCCGTGGTTGAGGGGTCGCCGGCAGGACATAAAGACAGGTCGCGTCAGCGTGGTGCCTATAACGGGCAAGCCCAGGGGCAACGTAGGGGGTATCACCAATCACCTGCATATGGATCCGGTAAGTTTGACCGAGCAGGAGGGCTAGGTCGCGGTAATGGCCGAGGGCGATTTGTGACCTTTGCCGATGACCGACGGCATAGGGACTTTAGTTCCGGTCGCGATGGGTCACGGGGACCCAGGTCTAGCGGAGCACAGGGAGCGGAGTGTTGGACTTACGGACGCGTGGGGCATTTTTCACGCGATTGTAGGGCCGCGGGGTGTTGGAACTGCGGAAGAGCAGATCACATCAGCGTGAATTGCCCTGCAGGGAGGATAGCGGCGAACGTGGATGGCAGTCACGGTAGCTCCAGTCCATGTTCCCCTAATAAATTTCATCATGCGGCTGCGTGTGTTACATCGGACAACGGAGGCGGACAGTATTCTAAGTGTCCCAGTTGTGAGAAGTTATTATCTTCCGGTGTTTTACCTTGTGGGAGAAAGATCCCCGTTATAAATTCATGTCATACAGGAGGGGGTCTTAGGGTTTATCCGGGGTTTGTTGGGGACGAACCGGTCTCGGTTTTACGAGACACAGGATCTGCCGTTGTGGGAGTGCATAGGGACTGCGTTCAGGGTTCACAGCTTACAGGTGAGACTGTCCCATGCATACAATTTTCAGGGGCCATTGAGAAATTACCCATGGCAAGAATAGTGATAGATACACCTTTCCTTAGCGGGGAAGTCGAAGCAGTCGTTGGTTGCTTTCCAGGCGCCCAGCTCATCATTGGTAATGTATCGCGGGTAGTTTCCCCTTCCGAGGAGAATGTGCAGGCATGGTCACAATCAAAAGGTATTGACTTTTGTGCCGCAGTCGAGACACGTCGACAGGTACGTGATAGGACTAAGATTAGACCTTTGGCAACGCCAGCGGTCAACCTGGATATCACACCAGAGCGCTTGGCGACATTGCAGAGGGAGGACCCATCATTGAGTCCATGTTTTGAGGAGGCGCCAACGGAGAAAACGAGGAATTATAAGAACGGGTCATCTTCCTTTGTAATCCAGGGGGGCATTCTGTTCCGGAAGTATGTGACGGTGGCTTCGGTTCAGAAGCAGGTAGTGGTGCCGGTATCCTTGATTGCAACGGTATTGCGTCTGGCCCATGATGTTCCATTAGCGGATCATATGGGAAGTGCTAGAACCAAGCAAAGAGTTCTGAAAAATTTTTATTGGCCGTCAGTATACAGAGATGTACGGTTATATTGTAAGACGTGCAGTGCGTGCCAAAAGACGACGCATAAGGGTCGTACACCCCAGGCTCCTCTTCAAAAGATCCCCACGGTTTCGGAACCGTTTAAAAAGGTTTCGATAGACCTTGTTGATTTAAGAGAAAGATTATCTTCAGCGCGCACTATAGCAGAAGAAGCGTCTAGTATCGCTTCAGCAAGAGCAAAGAACTATAAAGATAGAGGATCTAAACTGAGAATTTTTAAGCCAGGAGACAAGGTCCTATTGTTATTACCTACGGACCATAATAAGTTATTGATGACATGGAAAGGTCCTTATGTTATTGAGCGAGTTGTTTCGAAGGTAGATTACGCTATCCACATTGATGGATCAAGTAAGGTTTTCCATGTTGATATGCTGCAGAGGTTTCATGAGAGACCAGAGTATCTGTATTCTAATACTGGTATTAAAGGACATACCTAATGTCGTGTCATTCTTTGACGATATAGCATGTCATACGTCGACATGGTCTGATCATATTCAGACACTAACGGTAATTTTTAAACGATTGCGTCATTTTGGGTTAACTGCTAAACCCGCAAAGATGGATTTGGCATGTCCAGAGATAGTATTCTTAGGACATATCGTGGGTAGAGGGGTTCAGAGACCTGAAGTAACAAAAATTGACAAATTAGTAGGGTTGCAAATCCCTAAAACAAAGAAACAAGTCAGAAGCTTAGTGGGAATTTTGAATTATTACAGAAAGTTCATTCCAAATTTTTCCTCCTTGTCATCTTCTCTTACTGACCTTACTAAGAAGGGACAACCCGATAAGGTCCAGTGGACGTCTGAATGTCAGACAGCATTTGATAATTTGGTGACAGGATTATCATCGTCACCCATTCTGATATTACCCCATTTTTGATCTAATTTTATCCTCAGAACGGATGCGTCGGACTCTGGTGTCGGCGCTTGTCTTCTACAGGAGAAGAACGAATGGTTACATCCTGTATGTTATGTCAGTAGGAAGTTATTGCAGAGAGAAAGAAAGTATTCTGTGATAGAGCGGGAGTGTCTTGCCATTGTCTGGTCCGTCCAGAAATTAGGACGTTATCTCATGGGACGAGAATTTTGTATCCAGACAGACCACAAGCCACTAACATTTTTGTCGAAGAATCGTTCGTCCAGCCCACGCTTGTCTAGATGGGCATTGGCTTTGCAGCCGTATACCTTCGTTATTCAACCAATTCCAGGAACCAGCAATCATATCGCCGACTACCTTAGTCGAGCCTAAGGGAAGAGTTCAGGAGCTTATACATCGGAGGACAGGAACATTGACAGGATCTGTGTGAATGAGTCGTCGACTTTAAAATATTGACAGTATAAATATGATATGAAGAATGGTTGATAGGTTGATTGGTTTTTGATTCTGTATTAGGTATTGTGTTTAGTTAGCTATTGATGATGTGATACATATATGCATAGTGCAGGGCATATTGATCCCCATATTTTCCCCTGATTCCGGTATTTTATGTGCTAGGGGCATTGGTAGGTCATTTTTATGTAAGTATTGCTCACGCTCACTCGTTGACAGTCATCTTGATGCGATTTGAAATTAATTGCATTAATTTTTTTGGGGTGGGGGATGATGTCACGGGTGGAGTGAGCGATAGTTAATAATTACGGGGGGAAAGGAGGAGAGTAAAATTAACGCACGTAGACAAGTAAGTTAAAGCGTGCATGTTGTGAGTTGTGGGGGTCTGAATGAGGCGAAAGCGCTGTATTACTATCACTGCAAGTTAGAAGGTCCTAGAGAACGGACGCAAGAGAAAGCCCAGCGGGCGAACATAAGGAGAGCAGTCGGAAGACTTGGGAGTAGTGTTATTCCAGTGATGACTGGTAGGTGAAACGATGATTGATAATTATGATTGATGTATTATATTATATTCGTCTATTACCATGATGTAAATAAGTATATGTGAGGAAGGTGGAAGTCCTTGATATTGGATATAGCAATGTGCGCCATGAGCGATAGATGAAAGTTGAGTTCATGGATTTGTAGCACGGGTGAGTGAAATGTGAACTATTGTGTGTACGCTTCATGGGTTGTAAGGAGAGGTGGAGTGAATAGAAATGGCATGGTATTATACCAGTGTAATGTTATTCTTGTAGGTGTCGGGGACGGGCCGAAGAGCCACCTCGGTGAGCACAGGGGATAGGCCAGCATAGGGCCGGGGGCCACACATAGGCCAAGAGTGAGGCTGTCGGTGCAGAACCGTAATGGTACAAAGCATGCCGTCACGGGTTCTCCGTTAATTAAAGTGTGATAATAATACATCTGATCAATTACAGTGTAGAATTTGCGGATCCAAAGAATGCGAGTGCACCTTCAAAGCTCGATAGTGTTTTTGGCTTGCTGTTATCTGTTCCCCTCCTGATGTGGAAAAGATCTGACAGAGGTAACTGTATCGGTACAGAATGGTTTGATAAAATCATAGAACAGAATCTCTTCTGGCCCAACCCATTTTCTAATATTAGTAATAACTAACAAAGCGCAAGCCTTCGTGGTTTTATACAGAGGAACAAAATACTACATGTATATATATATGCACATGCCACTATTCTAATTATATAGGTTATTGCATTTATAATCTATCAGTATCACTAGATGAATGATCGCTTCGGCTTATTGCTTCGCGGACTTGATAACCCCTCCTCTTGTTTACCCATACACTGCACCATATACAGGACAACTGAGTGTAGCCTGTTATACATGATCGGCAAGTTAGTACAACATAACCTGCACTATTTGCCAGGAGTTGCAACAAAAAACAAAAAAAGATCTGTACCGTCATGTGCATTAAGCCATGAACAATACCAATTAGCCCTCACAAAAAGGGATGGCCAGGGAGCCAAATTTTGGCGAAACAGGTTTGACTGTTCACGATTATACAAACTTTACATGTATGCCATTAAATTTAATACCAAGAGTCAGTGGTCCTCTCGCAAAAAAAACAAAAAAACAATTAACACCGGTTCTAAATCAACAAATATAATAAGATTATATTATCTAATACTTGTGCTATGACTACTTGTATCATAATGTACGAACGTCGCTGGTCTACTCTTAGTCGACTTTTAACACATAAAAGTACTGGCAATGTAACTAACAGACAAAATGAGTCTCATCCTTTATATTAATGTGTGGTTCTGGATGGGTTCAAAACCTGAAATGTCATTTACAATCAGAACTATGTTTATTCTGATACTTGTATTGGATTAATTTTGTGCCCTGTTGTCATGAAATATTTCTTGTAAGGTTGGCATTCTCCCCTTTCTCTTTCACAAGGCCAATGAGTTGTGCTGTCGTTAGTGCCCCATATTCATTGTCTTACTTTCGGCATTAATTTTTCGCCCTTCTTTCTTTATTATTATTTTACTATCAATAATTGATCATACTGTCAAAAGCTATCAATACAGCCTGACCCTAGAATCTAGGCCCTGCTTTCGTACATTTACCAGTGTCCACTCCTGTATCCCTCTGGTGTAACTTGGAGCATGCAGTACTCCAATTTGCCTTGGGATCACTTCCGTCAAATTACATGTATATTGCATAATACACTGTATATGGGCTACTTAAAAAAGACGGGTCTCTCATTTCTTTTAATGTAACCTACCTACTGTACACTGGTAAGTCACAAGAAAGCAATGCCATTATCACCGTCCTCCAGGAAGGATGATTCGTGAACCAGCAACAGCCACACTTCTGTAAGACATCCGTCATTAGATGCATTTTTTTTTTTTTGAAACAAGCGAGGACATTTCAGTGACAACCGATTCTCAAAGTCAGTTGGTCATACATGCATGTGATATTGTCAAGTCATGGTTGTAAAGACACACAGGAAATCATTAACTACGCACCATCGACAGGGAACAATAAGTTCGTCTCAGTACTCTCACCTCTTTTCTTCTACGCAAGACACACACGGTAAACGGGAATTCTTAGAACTTGTTGAAGTGGCCAGATTGTTTCCCTTTCCAAATCCAACGCGACATTTTGAAAAAGACAGAAAAGAGCTAAAAATAAAATGTAAAAAGAAAAAGAAATATTGTCGCGACTCCATTCCTTATCGATGGTTTTGAAGTAAATATCTACGATTTACACCTATTTGCCACAAGTTTCCCTTACAATTGCACTAGAACAATTTACTGGGCTTCTTTGTTGAAACACATGTAAATGAATAACTAACAACTCAAAATTCTGTAAGCACACTGCTTTCTACTTAACAGACAAACAAACAAACAAAAATCGAAATTCCACAAAAATACCGAAAAGTTACATAACTACCAAACTATAATATTAAATATGCAGGACATATTATTCAGTGGGTACCATCAAGGTGTTGCTATCATCCGTAGCATGATCTCTAGAGCTGCGAAAAAACATAGATATGATCAAAATCATTTGCTAACACAGTAACGGTGCTATGTCTGTAGTTCCGTGAAGGAAGTTTTTGTTTGTTTGTTTCTTCTTTGTTTTTTTAATCTACATTTCCTTTTGTTTAATATTTTATAATTATACTACATTAATGACGACTATAGTTAAACTTCAGTTTATATTATTATTAGAGAGGTTGTGAGCATGTTGAATTTTCAATTCTTTCTTCTTCTGCGTTCTTCGTGTCAGACTATTTATATCAGGAGGCCGGTAGCCTTTATGAAGGGTGCTGTGCTCCTGAGTTCCTCTGCTGTCCCATATAGCTTGGTGTGTAGTGCCGCACCTCGGGGCCAGCTGTTTTCCCTCTGTTCTCTGTATAGGGGGCATTGTTGGAGGACATGTTCTGCATTCTCTGGGCAGTTTCCACATGGGCATGTCTCAGTTTCTCCAACCCTGAATTTTTTGTAAAGGTGCTGCCGGAGTCTGTTATGTCCTGTTCTCAGCCTAAAAATGATAGTTTGCTCCTTTCTGCTGAGCAAGTGTATCGCATCGTCTGTTACATGGCTTGGATGACTTTGTTTCCACTTGGATTTCAAGGCTGCCTTAATGTGACTTTTAGCTTCTGAGACTGCTATGTTTTCTCTGTCTTGGGGGAAGTTTGCGCCATTTTTTGCCAGAGTGTCTGCCTTATCATTTCCGATGATGTTACAGTGACCAGGGATCCACTGGAGAACCACGTTGCTTGCTGTGTGGCATAAAGGCACTAAGGCAGAGGTGAGTTTGTTTTGATGATAATCATGTGAACTTTGAAGGGCCTGCAGGACTGACCTAGCATCTGTGAGAATAACTATTTTTTTGTTGTATATGTCTCGGTTTTGTAAGTTTAGCGCAGCTTCTAGTATGGCTTCTGTTTCAGCTCTGTAGTTGGTAGAATATTTCCCTGTGGGTACTGATAGTTCTGATTCTTCCCCATTAGTCCATTGGATATATACACCACCTCCTCCATCTCTTACGGCTTCTTGTGCTGACCCGTCCGTGAATACCCGGATCCAGCTGTTTTGTGGATAGGAGCTGTCCAGCATTTCCTGTGTGAGTGATTGCAGCTCTGCCGTGGACTGATTGGTCTTGGAGGTGATGCCGTAAATGGTGTCTTTGATTAGGGGAAAGTGTTGTCTTTCCCATGGAGGGCAGCAGTCAACCTCTGTAAGGTCCTCGTCTTCATCTATGGGTGGGATTTTAAGGTTGATTAACTGTTGTCTAGCTGATTTTATAAAGCTGGTTCTTTTTAGTCTGCTCTTTGTTGGTTTCTTTACTCTATCATTCATAGGGTGATTTCGAAGGTTTTGAAACTTTGTTAGCTGTGAGGTTAGTTTTCCATTTTTTCTGTCCTCCAGTGGTTGTAAACCAGTGATGCTCTCCATCTCTACAATAGGTGTGGATTTCATTCCCCCGGTGATAATTCGAAGGCTCTGGTTTTGGATGCGTTCCACTCTCTGGAAATTGCTCTTTGCTGCTGCTCCCCATGCTGAGATACCATACTCCAGAATCGGACGTATGTATCCGGTGTAGGTTTTCTTAAGTATGTTTTGTGCTGCACCCCAGTCTGTGCCTGCCAACTTTTTAGGAGCGCAATCCGCTGCATTGCTTTAGTTTGGGTCTTTTTCCAGATGGGCTTTCCATGTCAGTCGTTGGTCAAATGTGACTCCGAGGTATGAGGGTGAGTCGTCTTTGATGAGAAGCTCGTTGTTGATTTTGAGTTTAGGTGCCTGCATTCTGGTGGAGAGACTAAAGACTGTGTGAGCCGAAAGGCCGCTGCCCGGGCAAAATTGAAATTAATAGATTAAAAATTTATCCATATCATCTCCCCCCCCCCCCCTCCCCCGCCAGAACAAGAAATAATAAAACAAGTAAAGTGAGGTGTAAATGCCAAGGGCAGCGAACCTCCTAAAATAAAGACCTCAAATGACTGTGTGAGTTGTTTTCTTGGCATTCAGCTTCATGTTCCATGTTGTTGTCCATTGTTGTAGGTTGTTTAGGGTAGACTGAAGACGCATCTGAGCTGTGCCAAGGCTTGTCTCCGAACAGAGTAGTGCCAGATTATCAGCATACATTACCGCTTTCACTCTTGGAGTTAGAATTTCTTTTATGTCATTCATGAAGAGGTTGAAGAGTGTGGGGGATATCACTCCTCCCTGAGGGACTCCATGTTTCAGTTGTGCAGTGCTACTTTGTTTACCTTGTAACCTTACTTTTGCTTTCCTGTCGGTGATGTATTGTTTTATCCACTGGTACATCCGGTTGGACACTTTCGCTTTCAGGAGTTTAAGAAGGAGACCATTCTTCCATACGCGGTCGAAGGCTTTCTCCATATCTACCCATACTGCGATGGTCACTTTCTTTTCCTGGAAACCGTCTTCTACGACTTGTGATATGTAGGTTATCTGGTCCTCCGTTGATCTACATTTTCTGAAACCGGCTTGTTCGTCCATGATGAGTCTTTCCTTCTCGATGAACCAGGTTAGTCTACTGTTTATGATCCTCTCCATTACCTTACACAGGCAGCTTGTAAGGCTGATTGGGCGGTAGCTATCCACTCTATTTCTTGGCTTGCCTGGCTTGTGAATTGGGATGAGTGTGGCTTTTTTCCAGGTTCCAGGAATCCTGCCATATTTCCAACTGGAGTTGAAGAGGGCCAGCAGTTTCTTCTTAGCATTCTGTCCAAGGTGAATTTGTCACGAGTGGAGTGAGCGATAGTTAATAATTACGGGGGGAGAGGAGAGTAAAATTAACGCACGGAGACAAGTGAGAAAGTCGTGCATGTCATGAGTGGGGGGTCTGAAGGAGGCGAAAGCGCTGTATAACTATCACTGCAAGTTAGAAGGTCCTAGGGAGCGGATCTGTGAATAATAGCCCATCGGGCAGAGATAAAAGGAAGCAGTCGAGAAGACTAGTGAGAGTCTTTCCAGTTATGACTGGTATGTAGAACGTTGATTGATTATTATGATTGATGTATTATATTATATTCGTCTATTACCATGATGTAAATAAGTATATGTGAGGAATGTGGAAGTCCTTGATATTGGATATAGCAATGTGCGCCACGAGCGATAGATGAAAGTGAGTTCATGGATTTGTAGCGCGAGTGAGTAGTGTGTACTCCGATGGAAGTGTGTTACCGTAAGATGTGTGGTGAGTGAAAGGTGAACTAGTGTGTGTACGTTTCATGGGTTGTAAGGAGAGGTGGAGTGAATAGAAATGGTAGGGTATTATACCAATGTAATGTTATTCTTGTAGGTGTCGGGGACGGGCCGCAGAGCCACCTCGATGAGCACAGGGGATAGGCCAGCATAGGGCCGGAGGCCACACATAGGCCAGAAGTGAGGCTGTCAGTGCAGGACAGTAGAGGCACATAAAGTCGTGGCAGTCAGGCCACGGACAGGGACGTAGATATGAGAGTGAATGAGATACTATATTGTTGCCATGTTGATAGGCTAGTGAACTGATATTATGTTGTTGCCATGTTGATGGCTATGGAAATAATAATGTGTTATTGCCCTGCGGAGGTGCGAGGGGAGTGCTAAGGTGTATGACAATAGGAAGGTGATATTGAGAGACTGCGGTGCCAGTGAATCATTAATGTACTATTAAGGCCCTGAGGGGAGAGGCTGAGGCCGAAGTGCCTTTAGGAGTAACTACCGGATTGTGGATCCGAGGGAGCGTGTGTGTGAGAATAAGGCCGTTGTACGGCAGTCATTTCAATAATATAATATATGTAATTGCGCTATTATATGTATAATTATGTTTAATAAATGTGTGAGTCTGATGGATTGTTCTGTTAAGTGTTAACTTGTTTGTTCGTGATTGTTGTCCTGTCATAACTTATTACATCTCCCAGTCTGGGATTTGTGACATTGGGGGCTCGTCCGTTGTGACATTGGGGGCTCGTCCATTGTGACTCGTCCATTTTCGTAATATTTAGTTGTAGTTAGTTAGTAGGTATTTGTGCTGTCTTGTTCGTTGGATGAATGGACATTTCATGATATGATTTATGTATATTGATGAATATGTATTGATACAGGTATTGCTATGAATAGGTATTAATGTGTATTTAAACTTTCCAGAGTGTGTGCGTGCAGCCTGAGGAGACAAGCAGCCAGAGCTCCGATTAAAGGGAGGAGTTTTACTCAAAATTTCAAAAGTTAAGTGAAAGTCAAAATTTTTGTGCCCTGGATTTTGGGCTGTTCCTTTAATCTGTCTTTTTCCCTGTTTTTGCTGTTTTTGTTGTCGTTATAGGTTATACGGGCGGTGGCGCGGGTTTGCTGTGGTGAGCGTAGTTTGTCCTCTTCGGGAGGTGGGCTAATCTAGGAACTTCGTTCATCACAGTGAACAGTTCTGTAGGGACCTGTATTTTTGTTTAGTTGTAGCGTTCTATCTTCCTCGTTGTTTTAGGAAGACGTTTCTCTTGTCCCTCTCTTCCCTATCTATAGATACGTTCTTTTTTTTCAGACTCTGTTCTTGTTCGTACCGTGTAGTGTAATCGGCGTAGTTAGGTTGCAGTTTTTTCCATTATATTCTCTTTTTTAGGTCTTTGTCCTAGTCTGGTTCGTTGTCCTTGACGTACTTGTGGTCCTTCTATTGAATTTCCTTATTCTTGTCTTTTCTACTCTTTTTTATTATTAATAGTGCAGTACATTTTATGAATATAGAATTAGTTGTGCTGTAAAGGTAAATTTCTGAATTGTATTGGATACAAGTAGGTGTGGTTATATCTGGTGTGATCTCAGGTCTCTGGTCGTGTTGTTAGTGATCATACCGACAGGTTAGCCGTTTTTGTAATACATACCATAACCATAAATCTGTGAAATGGCGGAACTCCAACAATTAATGAAGTTGGGTAAGGAACTTGGCCTTGAGGGAGAGGAGCTACGCGGCTGGATCAAAGAACAGCAGGCGGATTTGCGCGATGAGCGTGCTAAGGATAGAGAGCGAGAAAAAGAGGCTAAGGCTCAGGAGCAGGAGAGAGAGGCTAAGGATAAGGAAGAGGAAAGGGAGTTTAAGTTAAAGGAGTTGCATCAGCAACAGGAGAGACAGGCTCAGGAGAGGGAGCTTAAGTTAAAGGAGATAGAAGCTCAAGAACGGGAGCAGGAGATAAGGTTAAAGGAGATAGAAGCTCAAGAGCGGGAGACAGACGCGCGAGTAAGAATAGCGGAGTTGGAAATCAAAAAGAGTGCGCCAACAGAAACAGTTGAGCGGCAGGTACCCAATAAAGGTGGTGTCAGGATTAAGCTCCCTACGTTCGACGACCGGAAGGACGACATAGACGCCTTCCTTTACAGGTTCGAATTGAACGCACAATTGCAATGGGGGGAAAATAAGGAATTATGGGCCACGTACCTGGCATCGCTATTGCAGGGGCGAGCGCTAACCTACTTTAAAGAGCTACAGCGCGAAGACGTGCAAGACTACGATAAGCTGAAGGCTTTGCTGCTTCGCCGATTTGCGCGTACCGAGGAATATTTCCGGGAGCAGTTTAGGCGGGCACGTGCAGATACCAGGGAGGACTTTGCTGCCTTCGTCGCGAGACTAACGGAGTATTTCGCGAACTGGGTAGACTTGGCGCATGTGGGCACGGATTTTGCTAAACTGAAAGACTTAATGATCCGTGACCAGCTGTACGCGTCGTGCCACAAAGATCTGGTGGCTTTCCTGAAAGAGAACGAACCCGCGACGGTGCAGGAGGCGTCTAAGTTGGCGGAGGCATACCGTACGGCGCACCCGTCCAAACCAGTCGCCAGGGCGTACGTCCAAGATGCTGGGTACGTCGCCGTTGTCGAGGGGTCGCCGGCAGGACTCAGGGACAGGTCGCGTCAGCGTGGTGCCTATAGTGGGCAAGCCCAGGGGCAGCATAGGGGCTATCACCAATCACCGGCATATGGATCCGGTAAGTTTGACCGAGCAGGAGGGCTAGGTCGCGGTAATGGCCGGGGGCGAGTTGTGACCTTTGCCGATGACCGACGGCATAGGGACTCTAGTTCCGGTCGCGAGGGGTCACGGGGACCCAGGCCTAGAGCAGCACAGGGAGCGGAGTGTTGGACTTGCGGACGCGTGGGTCACTTTTCGCGCGAGTGTAGGGCCGCGAAGTGTTGGAACTGCGGAAGAGCAGATCACATCAGCGTGAACTGCCCGGCAGGTAGGATAGCGGCGAACGTGGACAGTAGCTCCAGTCCATGTTCCCCAAATAAATTTCATCATGCGGCTGCGTGTGTTACATCGGACAACGGAGGCGGACAGTATTCTAAGTGTCCCAGTTGTGAGAAGTTATTATCTTCCGGTGTTTTACCTTGTGGGAGAAAGATCCCCGTCATAAATTCATGTCATACAGGAGGTGGTCTTAGGGTTTATCCGGGGTTTGTTGGGGACGAACCGGTCTCGGTTTTACGAGATACGGGATCTACCGTTGTGGGAGTGCATAGAGACTGCATTCGGGATTCACAGCTTACAGGTGAGACTGTCCCGTGCATCCAATTTTCGGGGGCCATTGAGAAATTACCCATGGCAAAAATAATGATAGATACACCTTTCCTTAGCGGGGAAGTCGAAGCAGTCGTTGGTTGTTTTCCAGGCGCCCAGCTCATCATTGGGAATGTATCACGGGTAGTTTCCCCTTCCGATGAGAACGTGCAAGCATGGTCGCAATCAAAAGGTATTGACTTTTGCGCCGCGGTCGAAACACGCCGACGGTTAGCCGATAAAGACAAGATTAGACCTTTGGCTACGCCAGCGGTCAACCTAGACATCACGCCGGAGCGCTTGGCGAGATTACAAAGGGAGGACCCATCATTAAACCCATGTTTTGGGGAAGCGCGAACCGAGAAAACGAGGAGATATAAGAACGGGTCATCTTCTTTTTTTGTCCAGGGGGGCATTCTGTTCCGTATGTACGTCACAGTGGCTTCCGTTCAAAAGCAGGTCGTCGTGCCGCGGTCGTTAATTGCTACAGTATTGCGTCTGGCCCATGATGTCCCATTAGCGGGTCATATGGGAAGTGCTAGAACCAAGGAGAGAGTTCTGAAAGATTTTTATTGGCCATCGATACATAGAGATGTGCGGTTATATTGTAAGACGTGCAGTGCGTGCCAAAAGACGACGCATAAGGGTCGTACACCCCAGGCCCCTCTTCAAAAGATCCCCACGGTTTCGGAACCGTTTAAGAAGGTTTCAGTACCTTGTTGATTTAAGAGAAAGACTATCTTCGGCGCGCACTATAGCAGAAGAAGCTTCGGGTATCGCTTCGAAAAGAGCAAAAGACTATAAAGATAGAGGTTCCAAACTGAGAATTTTTAAGCCAGGAGACAAGGTTCTGTTGTTGTTACCTACGGACCATAATAAGTTATTGATGACATGGAAAGGTCCTTATGTTATTGAGCGAGTTGTTTCAAAGGTAGATTACGCTATCCACATTGATGGAACGAGTAAGGTTTTCCATGTTAATATGCTACAGAGATTTTATGAGAGACCACAGTATCTGTGTGCACAGACAAGACCAAAGGAGACTGTCTTCTCTACGGCTTGTACGGGGGTCGTAGACCAGTTGGACTGTGACGTAAGCGACACCGAGGCGCAGGAGGAGTTACAAATTCAATTGCCGGAGTTAACTCCGACACAAGGTTACAGGGACGAAAAAATTAACCCTGACCTTACCAGTTCAAGGAGTAGGGAACTTGAGACCCTGTTAGCGTCATTTCCGGATGTTGTTACGGATTTGCCGGGTCGCACTACGGTGATCCAGCACCAAATAAAGTTGACTTCGGATAAGCCAGTATTTCTTAGACCGTATCCGTTGCCTTTTTCTTCGAGAGATAGAGTCATAAAGGAAGTTGAGTCAATGTTGAAGTTAGATGTGATAGAACCATCAACATCGCCGTATTCATCACCCATCGTCCTCGTGAAAAAACTTGATGGATCGGTGCGGTTCTGTATTGATTTTCGAAGATTGAACACTATTACGGTAGGCGATAGGGAGCCTATTCCGTTTCAGGAGGAACTAATAGCTTCACTGGCCGGGTCCACGTGGTTTTCCAAGATAGATTTAACGAAAGGTTATTGGGAAATCCCGCTTACTGAGGAGTCTAAACAATACACGGCGTTCCAAACGCCCATTGGATTATTCCAATTTAAGGTCATGCCATTTGGGTTGGTAAACGCGCCAGCGACGTTTGCACGATTAATGAGATTGGTGTTGAAGGACATACCTAATGTCGTATCATTCTTTGACGATATAGCATGCCATACGTCGACATGGTCTGATCATATTCAGACACTAACAGTAATTTTTCAACGATTACGCCAGTTTGGGCTAACTGCTAAACCCGCAAAGATGGATTTGGCATGTCCAGAGATAATATTCTTAGGACATATTGTGGGTAGAGGTGTTCAGAGACCGGAAGAAACAAAAATTGACAAGTTAGTAGGGTTGCAAATCCCAAAAACAAAGAAACAAGTCAGAAGCTTAGTGGGAATTTTAAATTATTACAGAAAGTTCATTCCAAATTTTTCCTCCTTGTCATCTTCTCTTACTGACCTTACTAAGAAGGGACAACCCGATAAGGTCCAGTGGACGTCTGAATGTCAGACAGCATTTGATAATTTGGTGACAGCATTATCATCGTCACCCATTCTGATATTACCCGATTTTCGATCTAATTTTATCCTCAGAACGGATGCGTCGGACTCTGGTGTCGGCGCTTGTCTTCTACAGGAGAAGAACGAATGTCTCCATCCTGTATGTTATGTCAGTAGGAAGTTATTGCAGAGAGAAAGAAAGTATTCTGTGATAGAGCGTGAGTGTCTTGCCATTGTCTGGTCCGTCCAGAAATTAGGACGTTATCTCATGGGACGAGAATTTTGTATCCAGACAGACCACAAGCCACTGACATTTTTGTCGAAGAATCGTTCGTCCAGCCCACGCTTGTCTAGATGGGCATTGGCTTTACAGCCGTACACCTTCGTTATTCAACCAATTCCAGGAACCAGCAATCATATCGCCGACTACCTTAGTCGAGCCTAGGGGAAGATTTCGGGAGCTTATACATCGGAGGACAGGAACATTGACAGGATCTCTGTGAATGAGTCGACTTTAAAATATTGACATTATAAAATATATGATATGAAGAATGGTTGATAGGTTGAAGGGTTTTTGATTCTGTATTAGATATGGTGGGTAGTTAGCTATTCATGATGTGACACATATATGCATAATGCATGGCATATTGATCCCCATATTTTCCCCTGATCCCGGTATTTTATGTGCTGGGGGCATTGGTAGGTCATTTTTAATGTAGGTATTGCTCAGGCTCACTCGTTGACAGTCATCTTGATGCGATTTGAAATTAATTGCATTAATTTTTTTGGGGTGGGGGATGATGTCACGAGTGGAGTGAGCGATAGTTAATAATTACGGGGGGAGAGGAGAGTAAAATTAACGCACGGAGACAAGTGAGAAAGTCGTGCATGTCATGAGTGGGGGGTCTGAAGGAGGCGAAAGCGCTGTATAACTATCACTGCAAGTTAGAAGGTCCTAGGGAGCGGATCTGTGAATAATAGCCCATCGGGCAGAGATAAAAGGAAGCAGTCGAGAAGACTAGTGAGAGTCTTTCCAGTTATGACTGGTATGTAGAACGTTGATTGATTATTATGATTGATGTATTATATTATATTCGTCTATTACCATGATGTAAATAAGTATATGTGAGGAATGTGGAAGTCCTTGATATTGGATATAGCAATGTGCGCCACGAGCGATAGATGAAAGTGAGTTCATGGATTTGTAGCGCGAGTGAGTAGTGTGTACTCCGATGGAAGTGTGTTACCGTAAGATGTGTGGTGAGTGAAAGGTGAACTAGTGTGTGTACGTTTCATGGGTTGTAAGGAGAGGTGGAGTGAATAGAAATGGTAGGGTATTATACCAATGTAATGTTATTCTTGTAGGTGTCGGGGACGGGCCGCAGAGCCACCTCGATGAGCACAGGGGATAGGCCAGCATAGGGCCGGAGGCCACACATAGGCCAGAAGTGAGGCTGTCAGTGCAGGACAGTAGAGGCACATAAAGTCGTGGCAGTCAGGCCACGGACAGGGACGTAGATATGAGAGTGAATGAGATACTATATTGTTGCCATGTTGATAGGCTAGTGAACTGATATTATGTTGTTGCCATGTTGATGGCTATGGAAATAATAATGTGTTATTGCCCTGCGGAGGTGCGAGGGGAGTGCTAAGGTGTATGACAATAGGAAGGTGATATTGAGAGACTGCGGTGCCAGTGAATCATTAATGTACTATTAAGGCCCTGAGGGGAGAGGCTGAGGCCGAAGTGCCTTTAGGAGTAACTACCGGATTGTGGATCCGAGGGAGCGTGTGTGTGAGAATAAGGCCGTTGTACGGCAGTCATTTCAATAATATAATATATGTAATTGCGCTATTATATGTATAATTATGTTTAATAAATGTGTGAGTCTGATGGATTGTTCTGTTAAGTGTTAACTTGTTTGTTCGTGATTGTTGTCCTGTCATAACTTATTACATCTCCCAGTCTGGGATTTGTGACAGAATTAACATATCATTTGTTACTTCGTCTGGACCAGGGGCTTGTTTTGGTTTCAGTTTCTGGAGGGCAGTGTTCAGTTCCTCCATGGTGAGTGAGCTGGTCATTGTGTTCTCCTCTGGCTGTTCTGGTTGGCTGTCTTCCAAGTCCTGTATGTTTGCTTGTACTTCCTGTTCTTTATCATCGTCTACATCTGCGTTGCCAACAGACTGGAACTGTTTCAAGAGTTCTTGTGCAGCTGCCTTTCCAGATAGGAGGTTGCCTTCTTTTTCAATAGTTATCGGGGCATATCTGTTGGGTTCTTTGTTGAGGGACTTTGTTAGCTTCCATAGTTTGGACCCATCCTTCTCAAAGTTCAGACTCTCTGTTTTTTCATGCCAACTGTTTCTTATTTCAGCCAATGTGTTCCTTCTTAGTTTTGCTGTGAGTGCTTTGAGTTTGATGTTGTTTTCTATTGAAGGATCATTTTCTGCTGTATCTCTTGCTTGGCTGACTTGGTTGTGCAGATCTTCTAGTTCTTCTGACCAGTATGGAATGTATTCTTTCCTTGCGCCTCTTGGTATTGTTTCCTTTGCTGCTCTGTAGATGGCTTCTGTGAATAGCTGACTTGATGTTTTGATCTTGCTTGACTTGCAGTTGATGGATGCGGTGTACTGGTTGGTTAAGCTGGCAAATTTCTCCCAATCTGCCCGTTTGTAGTTCCATCTCGGAGCTGTATTACTGTTTCCTGGGGGGATGCTATCATTTACAGTGATCAAGATTCGTCTATGATCACTTCCCGCCAGTTGATTTTGGACTTCTCTTGTTGTGCATGGGTGCAAATCACTGGTCGTAAAGGCTAGGTCAGGGGTTGTGGTGGTAAGCCATCTTCTTGAATAGAAGGAGTCAGGATCCTCCGGGGTATTTAGGAGTTGAAGGTTGCAATCAGCCTGCCAGTGACTCCGCCAGAACAAGAAATAATAAAACAAGTAAAGTGAGGTGTAAATGCCAAGGGCAGCGAACCTCCTAAAATAAAGACCTCAAATCAGCCTGCCAGTCCTCAACGTATTCACCTCTGGGATCTAGGTGGTTGTAGCCCCAACTCTGAGAATGGCTATTGAAGTCTCCGACTATAACACAGTTGAGTTCTGGCACCTGAATGTTATAAAGGGAAAGATCTCTGTCAGGAGGGCAGTAGACATTATATATGAGGATTTCTTGGTTGGGTGTACAGATCTTAGCTCCAATGATTTCTGTTCCTTGTTGAGTGTCCAGCTTTATTTCACTGGCTGCAATGCTGTTGTGGACCAGAATGATGATGCCACCTTTGGGTCTGGTTTCTCGGTCTTGTCTGAAGCATTGGTATCCTCTGATGTTAAATCTGCTGTTGCTCGTGAGATGAGTTTCTTGGAGACATGCAATCTGTATTTTTTCGTTGTGAAGTTTGTATGTGAGTGCCGTCTTTTTATTGTATATTCCCTCAGCATTCCATTGTAGTATTTTCAAAACGTTGCCTTGTTTTCTTTCCTGCTCTGCTATGGGTGTACCTTTGTGGCCAGTTGCTTTCTTTTTCCTCTTTGCTCGACTCCCGGTTCCCCAAGTTGAGGTCGAGGGACCACCAGTAGTTGGGGGTGGGCTCCTTCGAGGCATAGAGCCCGGCACTTCACCTTCCTGGCGGGACTTCACAGGCAAAGCACCACATCTATCATTCTGATACTCCTTGTCTGACATATCGAAGTGAATTGCGTGATGTTGCGTTTTTGGGTTCGGTTGTGACACCTTTCCAAACTATTTGCACCTTGCGGTCCAACATCTCCGTCTTCTGCGTGCTTTTCTTTCTGGATGTGCTTCCATAGCCTTTGGTCGTCCGTGACCTGTTCCGCAAGGCAGCGGAGGTTTGGAGTCAGAGTTTTCCTTCTCCTAGACGGGCTGCTTTCCCAAGCTATGAGCCCCATCTGCCCAGGGAGGAGGTTAAAGCGCCTCGATTCGCTTGATGGTTCTGTCACCGAGCATCTGAGGTATTTTTTAGGGAGTCACTTTTCCCAGGTAGTGATCCTGCCTCACCCTCTGGAACCACCGCCAGTTGGTCCGCGACTGCTTATTGGCTATTCGCAGCTGGCCCCTATATCTAGAGGTCGTTCCACTATCCGCCACCTGTGGACGCGCTGGGTTGGGGATGGTCGCCCCGAGGGCCCAGGAATTTTCAATGACTAGTGCGACTCATGCCAAAAATGGAAATTTCTTCCAAAATGTTTCTTTTTTCGACTGTCTACCTAGTTTAAATGAAGTTCAAATTAACTTTTGATATCTTCTAGACATCTTCGAGTACGACCAAACCCATATCAAATGTACTTTCCTATTACATGTACATAGATAGACTCTCCCTCCAATTTACCTATAAATAGACAGTGTATTTATCCAGAAATCACCCATGTATATTACTACTCTTAGTCTTAGCCTAAATGATACTTGCTGAGAATGTGACTTGAACTTGAAGGACAATAAATTTTAAAAAGTAACTGAATTAAATCAAGCAAACTAAACTTTTACGCCAAAGCACAAAGGTCTGATCCTGAAGTGAAATGTGTCGAATTTGACATGCTTATTGATGTTGATGAGAACGAGCAAGTATGAAATAGCCTAAATGTAACGTTCTTTGCCCCAGTCCCTAGTGGTACCTCTCCACAGTGTTCTAACTGGTGTCACACTTCACACCACATTACTTATATCCACTTTACAATGGGGGCCTAACTAATGAAGACAATAAAATGTCGGTTCGGTGCAAAAAGTGATTATCCCCATGTTCACAAATAAGGAGATAAACCATTTCTTCTACAGGAAATTATGTGCATTTGTATGGAATGGATAAGACTTGTCGTCTCAAAGGCGATGACACACAAAGGGAGAGTAGGAATTCAAAATAGATAAGACAGATGTGTATCTGGACCGAGGCAGTTACTCGAACAAAGCTGACAAACTCATAGATGTCCATTCGGCCTCACAGTACCCTCAACTGGCTGTGGCATAAAAATTAAAATAGTATTTTGTCCCTCTGCATAAACCACGAAGGCTTGCGGTTTGTTAGTTTTTAGAAAATGGGTTGGGCCTGGAGAGTTTCCAATCTAACACAATTTTACCAAATCGTTCCGTAGCGATACAGTTACCTCTGTCAGGTCCAGAGATATCTTACACTAACAAGATCGCGCGTCTCCATTGGCTTACCTCCCCAAATCCGTGACCCCGAAGGAAAACGGCAGCCATTTTTTACACAGCATATGCAGAAGTGACCTCTACCGCGCCCGGGTCTTACGGTACATAAATGAAAACATACGCAGTTAGTCTTCTTCGGTCTCTGGGACCTTATCAGAAAGAAGGAAAGGAAAGGAGACACAAGTAGTTTACAAACATCTGAACAGAACAATGACAATGAATTATAAAACTATTAAAAGAAAGAAAAAGAAATAATTGTGATGATTTTATAATGGGCGAAGAAGAAGGAGTGAAGGGTAAGGGTGGAAGTGGGTTGGTTTGGACTGGTGATGGGCGTAACAAGTGAATGAAAGAAAGTATAGATCTAGCTAAGTGTTGAGTGAAAGAAACTAATTTATGTTCGGCTATGTAGCTTATCTGTGGGATGCACCCCGGATGGCCGCAAAGACAATTAATTAATTAGTCTTGTGAGACACTGTGCACTGGGGAATTGTCGGCCGTGGATTGGCGAGAATATCAACTATTATTCGGTTTTGTTTAATTCAGTGAACTGTTTCTGTGGTGTTGGTTTTCCAGTCATCGACGTTTTCTCTGGAATCAGTCCCATCCGATTTTCGAAATGTGCTACAAATCTTGGTGTTCTGTTCAATAATGATGTATCTGTCAGTGAATTCAGTCACCTGATTCGAAGAATGTATACAGTAATAAAGAAAATAAGTAAAGTATGGCACACTATTTCGACTGACAAAGGCACCCTATTGGTAAAGTCGCTCGTCTTGTCAAAATTAGACTACTGTAACTCACTACTTGCTGGACTACAACAGGAAGGATATCAGAAAACTGCAAAGAGTACAAAATAATGCTTGCGCTGGCTACCGGTAGAAAAACGAACAATATATAACTATAAGCTGGTTACCTTGTGTCACAAATGTGTACATGTACAAAAACGCACTAACTTATTTAACTGATCTTTTGGCTCTTTATGTACCATTACGACATCTTAGGTCATATAAAATAAGGGACTAAAAAGTTTAAAATTCCTAAGATGTCCCTTAAGACCATGGGTGAAAAATCCTTTCCTTTTCAGGGGCCTCAGGTTTGGAATTCCCTGCCTCTCTTTGAGAGAGGCTGAAAATTTAGATCTATGATTTTTAAACAGCACCTGACGAGTCATCTTTTCTACACTCTGAATGTCCATCTAGTTGTTTGTTGTTTTTTTTTTTTTCTGTGAGTATTGTGTGAGTGTGATTTATACAATATAAATGTTGTAAAGGGCTTAGAGCCTGGTTGTTAACGGGATGAAGGCTATATAAATGAATAAATGCTAGGTATTATTATTATTATTATCATTATTATTATTTCCTGTCGTGTATGGTATATGTGGCAGAGTGGAATACGCCTTGTAGAATGGCAATGAAATTATACTACTATATATATATTCATACAGGGTGAGCAATAAACTGCTGCAGCCTTCATAATTTTAATCAAGTGTACTGATTTTTTTTGAATGATTGCCATAAGTATCCGCTAGAAGGCCATGGGTCGGTGAACACGAAGGGTCAAATCTGTTTCATGCCTACCCATTTTCTTCTTCTTCTTCTTCTTTTTATCTTTGAACAAGGTGTTTCGCTCATGCCTGCTATGATCTACACGTGACCACTTTCAAGTTGTTGTTTTTTTTTAGCTACATTTTGCAGTTTATTTTGCCGAGGCTGTAACTGTATCGTAACTTGTAACGCCAGCCAACATAGCACGAGATAACAAAATACGAACGGGTATGGGCATGCCTGCCTCTCGCTTAGCCAGCGACATGGCATGAGAACATGGGGGCCGGTTTTACACACTGGTCACGCGAGCGGCGCATTGAGTGCGCGATCTAGTTAGTGTAAGATATCTCTGGTCAGGTCTTTTCCACATCAGAAGAAGGGGAACAGATAACAGCAAGCCAAAAAACAATACCTGTATCGAACTTTGAATGTGCACTCTCTATACATACTTTGGATCCGTAAATTCTCCACTGTAATTGGTAGGTTGTGTTATTATCACAGCTTCTTTAATTAACGAAGGACCATTGAACATTACAGTTGTCAGTGGACTTTCAAAAGACAATACTATTAAACTACATGACTATACGTGATAGTGTAAATGCTTTAATTAGTATAATTAATTATCGTCCAAAGTGGCCTTTATTCATGTTTTCCATCATGAATGTCTCCTTTCTGTTATTCATAATTATCTGTCTGTGTTAAGTTAGGTTATCGTTATTGTTACTGATGTGGCGTTTATTATGCATGTCTCTCTGAATTGAAAGATCGAAATGGATGTAGCAAACCTTGACTCTACGTGGTTTACTTGTCTGTGTGCTTTTGTGTGTACTAATGAGGGGGGGGGGGGGAGATATTGGTGCTGGCATTCGACGGTGTTGCGATGTATTGTTGTGGTTTAACGGGCAATCATATTACTTAGACAGGATGTGTCTGTAATATATTTGACATAAAATGTTATGGTGTAATCTTTGCGATTACAACTCCAAGCCTAGCTCAATTCATTCTGGCACACTATTTATTTGTCACATACATGTATCTATTTACTCAACTCATTGTTTCAATCATTAACTTCAAAAGTCAAACCACTGTTTTATTGTTTTGCAAAGTAGGGCTTCGATTCATAAGCCGTGTTTTATACATTTTAATGGAAAAATAATGGGAAAAGGAATTGTGAACATTTTGATTTTAAGAATACACAGTATACACATCAATATTCATTGATGAAAACTTCGAAATCAATCATAATTAATAATGCATGCGGACACAAATATACATATTATGCATGTTTTCGAAGTAGGATAATTTTCTGTTCACTAGGTATGAATACTGTATAAAATAACTTTATAATACAGAACACTACTACTAGTGCTAAGATTACAACTATCACTACTACTACTATTACTATTACTACTACTTCTACTACTACTACTACTACTACTACTACCACCACTACTGCTACTACTACTACTACAACAACTACTACTACTACATTACCACTATCACTATTTCTGCCACTACTTCCACTACTTTTAGACTGTTACTGCTACTACTACAACTATCACCACTACCACTAGTACTACTGCCACTATTACTACTAGTCATAATAAAAGAATGAAAGAACAGTACCATTCCTTCCAGAACTTTGTGGACAACTACATCACTGATGGTGGGTTTTGGACATAACGACATTCATTTACGTCGTTGTAAGAGTAAGTGTTACTTGACATTGTTCAATAGGAAATTTAGTCTGCATGTCACAATACACTTTATTATAAAAAACTCTTTCTATGTTATAATTATATAATAATAAGATGAGCCAAGTCTTCATTTCTTTTGCGGAGCTTTGAATTCTGCTTTGGCCCTGTCCAGAAGGGAAGGATTTGATAAAAGTTCTATGCCAGTCATTGCCAAAGCCTTGCCCTGGTTTTGTGTAAGGGGCTGGGCTTCTTTGCTGCCTGGAAAATTAATAAATAAATAAATAAATAAATAAATAAACTTATTATTTGTTGATTGGGAGACACTGTTGTATAATAAGATAAGATAAGATAAGATATGACTTTATTATCCTGTTTCCAGGAAATTTGCTGTCACAGCATTCAGTAACAGTACAACAGCAAATACAATGTCTAAGACCTACAAGTCTTTAACACACACCACACACATGCACATTGCTCACACAACATTACCAACAAGTAAGAACATACACACACATACACACACACAAACATACACACTGTAAGAACAATCCATTACAGACAAATACAGTGTTTGGATTTACAAAACAAAACAAACAAAACCAAAAACAAACAAAACGGTATGTTAAAAACACATTAAAAATAAACAAACAAACAAACCAAAACACCTTACAAACAGATGTCTATGCATTCCATTATTATTCAGTGTAGTTTCATGTCAAGAATGCATGAAAATGCAGCACTAGAAGGAATGAATGAAGAAAAACAGAAGTAATGAATAATCTGATGACTTGTATTCTGCCGTGCTGTGACAAAACGCTCTGAAAATGTAATCTAAATTCAGCAGTATAGTAATAATAATTTTATTTAATATAGTGTTTAGTGTTTAATCATTACATGGCCGTTCTCTGAAGCTATGTTAAACATTATAATGATAATTTAATAACGATGGTGGCCTGGCGGTTAGTTTATAATGTTTACATATGAAGTAATTAATTCGGTTATAAACGTTGGCAGTTTTTTAATAATCTTGTGTCATTTTTATGAAAAGTGATTGTGTTGACGGTAGTGATGATATTGGAAATAAGCTGTGGAATACTGATCAAGCATAGGTAGTGGTGTGACCATGTACAAGATGGTAGTGGAAGAAGCCGTTTGGTAAACAGTGGTTCAAACAACATACCTGCAGCAGCAGTAAAATCTCTGTGGTGGTTTATGATGTTGTCGCCAATATAGAAGAAAGGATGGATGCTGGGCACAACATGGCTCACGTTGCCCATGTCACTTGAACCTTGGAGGTCTGAAAGTTCATTAGTTGTCCAAGATCTACCTGGCTCCAGTGTGTTCATGTGTTTGATGTAGACTTGTGTCAGGGGCGTGTTATGTCTAACGTCCATATAGAATTTTCGTTCCCACTCAATGTCCACCTGTAGCAGATAATGAGTTGAATCAGTGATTGTGATGACATTGTTGGTGGTACATGTATTCTTATGATAGTGACACCTTTATTGTAATGGTGACATTGGTGTTGGTGTGTTGGTGGTATTGTTATTGATAGAAGTTACTAGAAGTGATAATGGTATTGGTGGTGGTGAGATTGTCATTTGTAGTGGTGAAATTCGTAGTGGTGGTATTGTTCTTTGTAATGGTGACATTGTTGCTGGTAGTGGTGGAATTGTTCTTTGTAATGGTGACATTGTTGTTGTTGGTAGTGGTATTGTACTTTGTAATGGTGACATTGTTACTGGTAGTGGTGGTGTATTATTGGTAGTGGCGACACTGTTGTTTTTAATGGTGAAATTGTTATATATAGAGGCAGTGTTGTTCTTTCTGGTACCGATATTATGCAAGCAGTGGTGTGTAATGTTATTTGTGAAGTATGCTAACTCGACTGAATTTTGATGCAGGCGATTTTTCATAAACAGTATTTATAATTCACTTCACTGAAGCTGTTGATGGTTTAATGAGAGAAAGAGAGAAGGAGGAGGAGGAGAATAGAATTTGCCTACTGTGCACCCAGTTGCAGTAGCCGCTCCTTTAAGACATCCTTCAAGTTTGCTGGTAAGAGAATGGAGATCTTCCATAGTCTGTGCCCGGATATAATATTCCAGTTGGCACAAGTCTGGAATGATGTTAGGCTTTATCCCGCCTTTAGTGATGATTCCTATGAAATACAGTAAAATAAATGGTACAGTATAGGTCATGAATTTTAAGAATAGGCTTTTCTCCTTGTTTGTTGCTGGCTACTACAAACCAAATAATCCGGATGGAACAGGCCAAGATTACATTTCTTTAGAATGTTAAGCTTCTAACTCCCTTCCACCAACTTTTGAGAAATCGATGATTGAAGTTTGATGTGCTCATAGATTTTGATGATATGACTCTTTTTCTTATTAGTAATATTTACAAATTACACATCAAATCTGCTTGATACTTTGACGCACAGTGGGTAAATCCTGTAGATGTAGTGTGTAGTGTGTAACTCAGTTCACCCAAAAAGTGGAGATAGGGCCTTGTCATTCTTATGTGAAGATTAGTGTCACGAGGTTAACCTTTACTGCACCTTTGCCGGGAATTCATAAGTGATATCTATTATATATTTCAGTAACTTGCAACCTTTGGCATGACTAACTGACCAGACTATACACTGTTCAGGCCTTAAATTTGGCAGGAAGGTGGTAAATTGAGATAAGGGAGATGATGGCTATAATTAAAAGTTGTTTACTTCAAGCATGTAGTTTTAAAAAATAACAATGTTTACTGCTATGCAACATCTGTATTTTTGCATATTTGTTTCGTAATATAATAATAGTACCGTGCATGTCATAAAAAGTAACCGTATCAAGCGTTCAGTTTGGTGCGTAGTGTTCTGGTGCTCATAAGTTCTGAAGCAAGTCTGTAGTTTATTACTTTTATTATATGAAAGAGAGACAGACAGACAGAGTGAGAGAGAGAGAGAGAGAGGGGGCGGGAGCGGGAGAGCACATGATTGTTTATTCCGGGCAATGCCCGGTAGGTCATCTAGTTTATAATATTCCATAATGACGAGATAATGAATTAATTTCGGGCCTTACTCCACCATTGCCAGCATGTAGCAAACTTCCAACAAGATGAAATGTACATTCAAGTGGCACAGATCAGAAATATTTTAAAGCTGTGTCCACTTTCACTTGGGATTCCTACACGGCAGGAAAATGTTTTGCCAAACTGAATTCTTTCCTCCCACTCAGAATGACGACCAGGCAATAATTACTTATAACAGTAATACATTGTATATAAATATATTTTTCGTGACATACAATGTAATCAAAATGAAGGACAAGAATTTCTCATTAACCCTCCGCATATTTTATCCATTGTATTGTTCTTCAGTTTTCTGCACATAAACAACTGTTTCAGTCATTCAAATGAATATTATGGAAAATCTACCTTAGAGCAGCCATGGACCTGGGCGCGTCTAATTAGAGGCAGAGGTATGATACTTTGGGCTCAGAGGGATTCAAACAAGCGAAGTCATAATTATTTTATAGCAGTAACCATTCAGATAAATAAATTTTTACCGTGGATTCTCGAAGTTGGCTTTATCTGTTGCCTCATAGCTGATATAGAGTTGTAAGCCTGAACCGCAGCATCCAGTGCATTGACACCTTCCCATGGTAGAGCAGAGGCATGAGAAGCCCTGCCATGGTAGGTCGCTTTCAGGCTGAAACAGCACAGAATAGTAATAAGAATATAGAGGCATTTATGTCATGAAGGCATGTACATGTACAAATATGCCAATGTCCTCCATTTAAAACCATCTACAAGTTTTCTCTTTTCATCCTTTACTGTTACCAGACTCACAAGCTCTGGCTTGCTTCACTTTAAACTTCAAGACTAAAGATAGGATTCACAATTTACCCAGTCAGCCTATTAACTGATACATGGCATCTCTAAGTACGAGTCCCGTGTATAATCGAGATGGTGACCAGATACCGAGCACAGTTATAAAAAAAAATTGAGATATTTGGCATCTTTGTACCCCTTTACAGGCTGCAGGTTGTGGTATAAAGTAGGGATTAAATTCTGAAAACTGAAGGTTGAATAATATTTTCAAAAATGTCGTAATAATTAAGAACTGATAAGGAAAGTTCATTAATTGTTTTTCATATTCCCGAAATGATGAAAAAAAAACGGGTTACAATACTAGGCGGCTCTCGAAGTTCTATTCTCAGTAATGATATGAGCTTGAGATAGATGGGTTTAATTCTTTACTCACAGTTAAATAGAGCATGTAGATACGGAAACAATGAACGGACACAACAAATGAATGCCAAACTGAGAGAACGAGAGAAACACCCAGAGACAGTGAGGGTCACTGCTGGAAGACAATCATTAAAACCGGTACTCCTACACCCGGCAATAGTTCTTACAATTTGACTGCCAAGAACACGGGATCAGCTAGATTGAACGGAGTCGGGTGCACCATCAGGGCTGCATCCACACCCTCGAAGGCACCCACTTCAATCAGATCAACTTTACCACCACCACCTTCTTCCGCTGGCGTACCCAACACCGTGACCTGAAAATGAGGGATCGGTGCAGAATATAATATATTATGTGACTTTATAAACATTTTCTCCATAACTAAGAAAAAACAACAACACCCAGCTATTAGAGTATTAGAGAATTCACGTAGTGCGCATAATCTCATTTTCAGATGGCATGAACCTGACACAACATGAATTTGATTAAAACTTGACAGGTTTTACACAACCAGCCTATGATATCAGCATTTATCATTACGTAGTAACCGTTTGCGGTCAGCTCTACAAATTTTATGGATCATACTATGATTTAGCTAGAGTGTGAACATGTTTAAGCATATAAAATTTCGTGTCTATGCGACCAAAAATTATGAAACTCTGCACTTCCTCAAGTTTTGACGGTAAGTTACCTGCACACATCCATTCCGGACAAAATTCAGTCTTAAGATAATCTGTCGACCATTCTTTTGAGCCGCGCGCGCGCGCCCACACACACACACACACACGCACACACACACACACACCCACACCACACACACACACACACACACACAAAGACGCATTTCGTCGAGTAGAATAGAAAAGTATCATCGGAAATTTTGTTGTGACCATGTGACCACCATTCAACGGACGGCACTTTAGCCAGTATGAGTCAGGGTTAGGAGTAAGTTCACACTGTGCATGTGTTGTTGTCAGTGGCCATTCTGGTATGATTCTTTGCAGTATGTAATTTTTTCATTCCCAGTTCAATGACAAACAACAAAATAATTTTTTTTTCAAATTCCTCCTCCGAATTATTGTTTTCAATAATACTCTGGTCTAAAAAAAGATATGGCATCGTCACTGTCAGTACAGTCTGAATTATGGTTTACATTCCTCTGTCCGGAGAGAGTGTTTGGTTTTTTTATACTTTAAATGTTGCATCCTGACAACTCTGTTACATAATGGTCTCACCTTTCCTATTGGTTTTCCGTGTTTTTCCATGGCAGCCTTTATACCAAGACCACCGGCTACACCTGCCTGCGCTATCAAGTTATGTCCACATGCATGACCAATCTCAGGCAGAGCGTCGTATTCACACAGAATAGCAACATGCGGGTGTTGGACTTCATCTTTCACGGATTGAAATCAAAGTGGTTTGAACAACCGAGATAAAAGAATAAAAGAATAGGTGAAAATTATGACTTGTCAACACGATGGCCCGACAATAGTACATGGTGCCCATGGCAGAGGCGTAACCAGGGTGAATGGCACTTATAGCTTGGGTGGGTCACAGCATTCATGGCAGAGGCGTAACTCGGATGGCATTTATAGATTGGGTTGACAGCACCTATGGCAGAGGCGTGTCTAGGGTTGATGTCACTTATAGCTTGCAGCAAAATTAAAATGAAAAAAAAAATAATCTGTACTCTGTAAAGTTCTGGATTTTTTTTATTTTAAATAAAATAGAAGGTGCCATCCACCCTCCCCCCAAAAAAGGGTTACCAGGGCACTTGCCTCACCTGCCCTAACTGCCCCACTGATCAAAGGAGAACTTGACAACTGTCAGCATTGAAATGTAGGCTACTACAGATTACGGTAGATGTAATTAAGGCTGTTTCAAGTGGTCCGCAAAATAAAAGAGTCTTTTCAGCCCCAACACACACACACACACATACACGCATGCACACACACACACACACGCATGCACACACACACACACACACACTATGCCAAAAATGGAATTAACGTTTAATTTATTTATAATGTGTTCTTTAGCTCTGCTCTTTTTACAACTTACAGAGGTGAAGACAAGCAAACTACCCATTAAAAAAAAAAAAATCAAGGTCTGTTATATTCGTTTGCACATAGGCTTTACATTTTCATATTCACGGAAAATTCGGGTTTCCCTTTTCATCTCAATGATTCGTGCTTTCAACTCTGCCATCACCTTTTTTTTTTTTTTAATCAAATACCTTCCTTTCCACCATCACAGCTCCAAACCGCCCGAAAGGCTGTGCCAATGTTCTTGTAATGTCTTTCAATCTTGAAGCCACGGTGTTCCAGGTAATCGGTCAATGTTTCGTGGGCAATTTTCTCCTCGAAGCAGAGCTCCGGATTTGTCCAGATGGTCTGGCTTAGCTTGGACAAGGACTCAGCCTCGGCGTCTATGGCGTTACATGCTGTCTGAAATAGTTGCTCCATTCTTCGCGGGATGCCTGTAAAAATGTATGATGTATATAATGTATTCATCAAATTTTATTCTATATTGACGTAACTTTGCACCCTATCACCAGCAGGGGCGACAACCAACTAATACAATAAAAACCAGTCATCTTAGCGCCCCTATTACGGGGCAAAAATGAACTAAAATTGAAAGCATTTTCCATCCCCCCTCCCCCCTACAGTCCCAAAGTAGGGAAATCGATCACTCCTTACTCTCTCTCTCTCTCTTTACCTATGCCTTGGCGCCAGCCTAATGGAAAACAATGAAGAAAAAGAGGAAAGCAGCCCGATGGGAAGCCCTTTTGAGGGCTGCGAAAGAAAGAAGGAATGAAAGGCTATAGGGGGTGGCAAAACTCGAACTGAGTGAGAGACCGTTTGATTTATGCCATAGTTAACATTTGTAAACAGGACGACCCCTCTACGATCTCTCTATCTCAATGCTGGTATTACCGACACTCTTTGGAAATCTGCTCAATTTGGCGAAGGTTTCTGATGCATCTCGAAAGAACTTTCCATATCTGAAGAAAAGAGCTGTTCCTTTCCTCTCTGAAGGCTGACGCAGTATCACAAACATTGAAGGCCATGAATGAAAAAATCTGTTGCATTTTGATGCTACAAGACTGCCTGCTTGATCATGCCAGCTGAAGTGCTGAATACTTTTTTCGCTAGTGTATTTACAAAGGAAGATTGTGAGAATATACCTAACCCCAAATATGTAAATAACAATATGTTTATAGACAATATAATAGTAACAGAAAAAGCGGTCAAAGATCAACTAGGGGCACTAAATGAAAATAAAGCACCTGGACCAGATAAGTTCTCGCCTAAATTTCTAAAGCAAATAACAGATGAAATCTCACTACCTTTGACGGTTATATTTAACAAGTCAATAGAAGAAGGGAAAATTCCTACAAGCTGGAAAGATGCAGTTGTTACGGCAATATTCAAAAAAGGACAAACAAAAGACCCAGCAAATTATAGACCGGTCAGTCTTACATCAGTTATCTGTAAAATCATGGAATCCATCATAAAGAATGAAATAATGAAATACTTTGAGGAACATAAAATTATAAATAACAACCAATATGGGTTTAGACCCAACAGATCTTGCGTATCACAACTGATAACTGTTCTAGGCCCAGATGACATAACAAAGCTCATTGATGGTGGAGACGACGTCGACATAGTGTATTTTGATTTCAGAAAGGCTTTCGACACGGTACCACACAAGAGACTGTTAGAGAAAGTGAAAAGTACTGGTATTTCAGGAAATATATATAACTGGATTGAAGATTTTCTGTCAGATAGAACTCAATCTGTAAAAATAAACAATGAAATGTCTAGTAACTCCCAAGTAACCAGTGGCATACCACAAGGCAGTGTATTAGGTCCCTTGTTATTCATAATATTCATAAATGATCTACCCCTTGAAGTATCCTCATGCTGCAAAATGTTTGCAGATGATACAAAAATATATGGACCTAGTAAAAATTCCCGTGTAATACAAAATGATATTCACAAACTGATAGAATGGTCAAGAAAATGGCAACTGGATTTCAACAGTACTAAATGCAAAGTTTTGCACATTGGTCAAAAAAATCCTAAATTTAATTACAAAATATCAGGACTAGAACTTTCTAAAACTAAACAAGAAAAAGATGTTGGAGTATATTTTGATACCAAATTTAGCTTTGATTACCACATTAACTCATGTACAAAAGCAGCAAACAAAATAGTCGGGCTAATCAAGAAATGCTTTACAGGACTGGACCAATTTTCATTATTACTGCTGTATAAATCACTTGTTAGAAGTAAATTGGAATATGGCAATACAATATGGCATCCTCATTACAAAAGGCAATCAGTGGAAATTGAAAAAGTACAAAAAAGAATGATTAAATTACTTAGATACAAAAATATGTCATATGAGGAGATACTCTCAAAAATAAAACTGCCATCACTAAAATACAGACGATTAAGGAATGACCTTATTCATACATACAAAATCTTAAATAACGAAAACAGGATTGAAAGAGAAACATTTTTTCAAATTGGAAGATTCTCAAGAGGGGATGGAAGGAGATTAAATAACGAGAGAACAAAAACAAATGTAAGAAAAAATTTCTTAACAAATAGAGTCATCCAATATTGGAATAAGTTGAGTACTGAAACTAAATACTCCGAAAATACAAATATATTTAAAACCAGAATTGACAGAGATTTAGCATACTTGATGTACGAATCAGATTTATCTTAGTATAAATTATTTATGAAAACCTATGAAAGAACTCAATCCATGTTTTTTATTGAAATAACACAAATGACTGTTGTAGAAATGATATACTAACACAATAACACAAGCCACCGGAAGAGGATACTATAAGTCAAGAGATATAGAGGGGGCAACAAGAGGCTAAAAAGCCTACAGCCCTCGATACCATACCATACCATACCAATCATGTATAGATAGCTATCGTCTTTTTCGTGATTTGTCAAAAGAGACTCAAAGTTTGGTGCAATCGGTGGAGTTTCAGCTGGTAAAAAACTTGCTCAGTAATAGTTATCTCTGTATGATTTGAAGGGCAGTAGTAAAACAAGCGCGATCAATTGCAGGCTTCAGGTACACAAATATTCTTTAATCGGCCTGTTCATATGTGCAAGGGATAGTCTGCCCGGCTATCTTGTTGTAAACTGTATCCATTTCTTGCTGTGCAATGCCGTTTTGCATGTTACGTATACTGTTACTGTTACTGTTAGCCAGCAGAGGAAATAATTCTCTGATTTGTCATTTTTTTGTAATTAAAAATGTAGACCAGCTCTTCGGTAGCCTACCAGTTGGTGTCACTTTACGTCTTCTCCTAGCCCCCCTCGGTTTCTTACATAGGCCTTCAGACTGTCAGATTAATGTTGATCAGGCATGTCGCTAAGCAGGAACTTTTTTTGTTTTTGCTTTTGCTCTCGAACACTCTCAGAGACTGCAAAGTTATTTTTCTTCATTAGATCATAAAAGAAAGAAATTGTCAGATATTTATGCTTAATAAAATAGTCAATTTCCCCTGCCATTTTTCCCCATTCAGAAACAATCACAGCGGTGGCCATTTTGAATTTGGCAGCTATCTTGAAGTTTTGTTTGTCTCCAAAACATATTTATACTGAAGATTTATTTTTTCCAACAACAAAATTACATATTTAGAGATGTAAATTGCATTTGAGACAGTTAATTTTATATAAACGTGTGTTATGTAGCCCATATCCACTATGTGTCGGCCATCTTGAATTTTGGGCGCCATTTTGAAATTTTTTCGTGGCCAACATCTTTTTCTTAAAATACCCCTTATGGATAACATTTGTGCCAAGTTTCTATCATTTTTAGAACGATTGCACCCAAAATAAGGACTTATCAAGCCCACTAATATATTGCATTCAACGGAGGATTAGTGATTTTGTTGGCAGTGCACGGAGATAACACCGTAGAATATGGTGTGATGAAGAAAATAGAGGGGCGACAAGTCACTTTTGACTTCATACTTACTGATAATGGCTTGTGTATCTTCAGCACTTCTGTCTTGCTGCCAAGTTTCTGCTAGAACCTTCTGATGTGTTGGTGGTTGCCGTGCAGATCGTTCAACGGGGGCTTGTCAAATAATTATTTCTTGTGGCCACTACTCAGGCTAAGTACAAACAGAGATCATTAGTTTAGCTGGGAAGATAAAGAATTGTTATGGTACGTCTTTTTTCATTAACTCTGAGTGGAATCAACATGGATTTTCCTGCAATATATCATCTAAAATTGCTTCAAATTTTGCATCTGTTTTAGGTTTATCATCATCATCATCAGTTGCCCAGCCTGGAACAGACATTGGTGATCATGGCTTTCCACTCAGATCTGTCATCAGCCAACCTCAAGAAGGAGTTGTGTTGTGACGTTTATATTTCAAACTGAATCGGATGGAACTGATTTTTTTTATACTGTATTAATCTGTAGCCTGATTTTGAGTTTGCTTCTTTACGCTGTGTGGTGTTAATTAGACTAAACTATTAAGACAGAACAAAAACAAAAAAAACAACCAATTCTACGGAACTAAACTGTAAGAAACACTAAAAAATATGAATTTTCACTTTGAATGGGTTAAAGGTAGGTGAACACTCAACACACAATACTCTGCGCACTAAGTAGGTCTACACATTCTGTTGATAACGTGTTATCGTTTAGCACAGTTTGATATTGTGGATTTTTAATTATTTTTTTTTTTAACTACTGGTACTTTGGTCTACTTATTACGTTTAGAAAGCGCGCAGAAGCCAACTCAAATTCAGTCTACAGTCTACCAAATGAAACATCAGTTTGATAGGATTTGGTGTAAAACATGAGCACGGGCAAACTTTGAAAAAACCTTATAAGATAATTTTTGAGAAAATCTATTTTCATTCCCCTCATGGCAAAAAGATGCACTACACTAATCCAATAATTATGTAGCGCCGCCCAGTGACCATAGAAACTTTAGCACTCATTTATCATTATCATTGTAGTGACACTCACGCTTATTAATTATGAGAAAATTACCTCTAGGACGAAATAATTGTCTAATCTATGTTCTTCGAATCAGTCATGAAGAAAAAGATATTTCAGACAGACTAACTTCTTACCCTACAGATAGATGCTGTACAGCTGTCAAAGTGTTATTTCTATAACAAAAACTTAATAAATTACATTTACAACAAATGTATGCAGTTGTGAATTTTCAAGAAAACAAAATGTCTGTTTCTAATAAATTGCTGTGGATTATAATAATGATTGAGGCAGTCAGATAGTCATCTTATCAAACATATAACGGTCAATGAAAGAACGCCAGGAAATCAGAACGATCAGCTATTTCCAAACGAGCAATAATAACCTTTTGTAAAATTAGCATAAACATAATGATCAGCCCTCATGGCGTAAAGAAAATCATTAAATTACACTGGATCAAGCACAGTCATGTATACGCCTTACACCGAGTCATGGTGTGTTGAACACAGAAGCGACCCGTCCTATTTCAATCGTAGAAATAAATTTATTCACAACCTGTGTGTGCATTGCCTTGTTTTTGAGTATTCAACGACAGAGCCAGTAGCTTCGCTAGTATTACGCTACATTAATAGTATGCATGGATGAGGATTTTATTGTGTCGATCTGTTCTCAAGCCAAGTTTTACGTTCACTGAGAAACCATGATACGTTGACTAAGCTTTCACCAAAAGCCTGACAGACTATGACTGTGTGTATTGACATATTGATGAATTGTTCAACCACCGAATCAGTTAGCATTAGCCGCTGGCTTGACAGAATGACGAAGTCTTCCAATCAGTTGAGATCTGACAAACTATAATGCAGTCATCTTACCTTTTTTCTGTCATATTATTATATCCAAACTCCACATAAACCCTTCACTCAGCAGTGTCTTTCAGTCTCAGATGTTTGACTACCATCCAGTGCTGTATTTGGTCGCCTAATCTTGGCGCGTGACTGTGACTTAATGAATTTAATGATGTGTGCTTCTGATCGGGTTTCTCGTCTTATCATCAGTTCGCCTTAAGGGACCGTACGCCCCTTTTGTCCTGTTATCTAGTGAAACAAATCATAAATAGTCCACGTAAAATGTCGCATAAAAGATTAACATCAAAACTTTCCTTATAATGGACATTCGTCATTCTAATGGTCGTATATCGTATACCCGTACCACGGGAAGGGGGGGGGGGGGCAAGAGGGTTGAAACCAAGAGCGTGAAAACTTAAAATCGTCCATGAAGGAACGGAAGAAAGGGGCGGGGAGGGGGTAAACAACCAGCAAAATGGAGAGCGTGTACGTTGTGGATGGTAAACGGGGACAAAAAGGGTGAAAAGAAAGCGAGAAAGATAGTTATTAGTTGAATCAAAGGAAGAATGTGAATAGAAGTATAATGTCTAAGCAACATATTTTATGGCTGACTTTTTATATATGTCGTCACCCTTTGTTTGAAACCCGATCCAACTCTCCTAAACCCTCATCATGAATATTCCAGCTGACACATCTTTCCAGTAGAGACACTCCAGTACAAGATAAACTTACACATCTCCATCTCAGCAAACCTGCATAAAACTGATTCTCAAACGGGAGGCACACTTGGCTCCTAGGGGAAAAATTTTAAATCTGTGGGGAAGCTCTCAAGGTAAGAATTTCAAATCTATGGGGAGGCTTTCACTGCAGGAACTCCAAACTGGAAAAGAATGTATACTGTACACTGTATATGTATACAAAACGATAAAATACCAATAAACACAACTACCTGAGCGATCTCTAATTAACAACAGTACAAAATAAGGTGTTTCAGATTGAATCTTGTTTGGGACTATTCAGTTACTGAGGTTTAAAAAGCGTACTCATGTTAATATTAATAATGTTATTAAATATTATTCCAGTGACATTTGATGACTGTGGCTAGCATAACAAATTCAAGTTCATAGGCCCTTTGACGGCCAATACAAAAACAGACTTGAAATTCTTTGCCTCCAGCTCCGTCTTTGAGAGAATTTGAAAATTCTATGACATTGCATGAAGAGTTCTCTTTTTACACTCTGAATGTCCATGAGTTCTCTCTCTCTCTCTCTCTCTCTCTCTCTCTCTCTCTCTCTTTCTCTCTCTCTCTCTCTCTCTCTCTCTCTCTCTCTCTCTCTCTGTGTGTATGATAGTTGATACAAATATTGTGAAGGATTTAGAGCTTGCTCGTTAACGGGACGGAGTGCTGTTTAGGCCTAAGTGCTATGTATAATTATTATTACTGTTATTATCACATACTGTTTTGATAAACAAGATGACAATACAAAACGGGGCAGGAGCTTAGGAGACCTGGCTTGCAAGGGAAGGAAAACGGCCAGGAACTCTGAGAATCACTGGTTTAAAATTTTGTTCACAATGATAAGGTGCGCCAGATAACGGTGTCCACGATAATCGCAGTCGTGCTGTGGCTGGAAATTAGGCATGGGTTGACCAAAGAATATTACCTTGGTTTAAATACAGCTGGCCCGGGCTCTGTTAAGTTGCAGCATAGTCAACATACAAACAGACAAACCAAACACAACAAAAACTATAACAACACTGATTACTTACAGACTTCAGTCAGTTCAAGTGTGTCTATAAAAACCAACGTGAAAGACACCAGCCAAAGAGAGGTGAGATTAGTCAATTAATTACACGTATAAAACATTGTGAAATATTCAACATGTCATTGCGTTAATTGCCAGAACAGTGCGGCATGGAGGAAATAATACTACCGTAAGTCACAACTAGGGGTTCAGGACTGTATAAAAAAAAACAACTGAAGGTTAGAATATCAGTGAATAGCTGTTGCCATTCGAACTACCTTTATCTGAGTGAATAGGCCGACTTAATCTAAATGACAGTATGAAATACTGGCTCCTGGCGTTGCCCTGGATAAACATGCTTCCGCCCTAACTCCCACCTCGCTCACCACACACACATACACACACACACACACAAAACAGTCATCCATGTGCACTAATATGCAACACATGCTGTTCCTGTTATGGAGATGTGCACATAATTGAACACTCTTGAAAGGCAGTCAAATAAAAACTATGGAAGCCAAAAAAGGACACCAGGCGAGGACGATATAAATAGTAAAAAATAGGCTACATTAATAATTTGTTGAGAAATAGACGCCTTATAACTATAAGTATCAGTAACTATCACTAGACGTGTTACGCTCTGACCATCAATAAATTATTGTGACTTGTATAAAAATGTAGAGCTTAGTTTATTTTTTTTATTTTTTTGTGTGCGGTTTAGTCAGTTATTGGTGCCAAACATCGGCAAGTCTTGAAATTTAAGTATTAATTATAAATTGTGCCCTATAAAAAGAATTTAGAAAATGAAAGCTTTTATTTACTGTTTGTGGTTTAGTCTGTATCTGATGCTAATTATGGGCAAGTTCTGAAATATTTATAAATAGTATTGATGATTGTTGTTGAAAGAATACGTTTGACTGGAGGGTAGTGATATTGTAGGCCGCGCGTGGCTGTTTAAGATTGAATTTTCGTATGATTTTTGCAACATGGGCAGCATCTGGCTACAAAGTTCTAGATTTTAACACGCCTGTATCTGAGCTCTAGGCTTAGCCTATCAGCTTGTAACAGTAACTTCCTTCACAAATTAAGACATTTGGTATGATTATTTTAACTCTTGACAGCCCACAGGTTGTATGTTACAAATTGGGGATTAAATTCTGAAAAGTAAGGGTTAATTTAAAACAATTTTAAAATTATTTTTTTTTTACAAATATCGAAACCATTAAGTCTGATTGAGAAAGTTATTCAGTACATTTATTTTTCTGAAAATGTGGAAAAGCCGCGAGTTATGTTAAAGTTTACCGACGGACAAAGCTGTTACCCCGCCCTTTGTAAAGTAGAAATCAACAAAAACAAATAAACAAGCTAACAAGTACACATGTGTATGTAAACTGTTCATGAATGAGTGTGTGTAATAAGTCTAATATTATAGACATGAAAAGAACTTCAAAGAAGAATGTAAAGGAAGTCCTTGCTTCTTTTTCTAATCACCACTCTCAGACTGAATGTATTGTTGGATGAACTACGAGTGGCTAATGTGGTTACTGCGTGGGTTCAATAGTAACTCCCTTAAGGATACACAGGATTAACAAACACAGGGTTCTGCTGGCAATCTTATTTATTCAAAAGCCTAACAAAGGTATCGCTACCAAAAGGCATAGGGAAAACCCTATCAAGAAAAGGAAAATGAAGCCCAGAAAAAGAAGAGAAACCCAGAAAAGAAGCCCAACCAGCCATAAGCTGGAACAAGAGAAAAAGACAAAAATATGATTAGGATATAATGACAACATTAATCAGGCAATCAATGGTGGACATACATAGTAATAGTATTAAGTATTAAATCAAACAACAACAATATAATATAGAATTTAAGCAATAACCAACTGCATATGTATGCATGGAATAAAATAGCGCTAAGGTTAATGAATAACAACTACAAGTGGCTATATCATATACACAAGGAGTTTCCTAGTACACTGGCAACACAAACTAATGTACTAATCAAAGTATGAAGGACATAACAAATGAAGGGGCAGGAACACAATAGTTTCGCTCCGCTGAGCCGGTGTACAACACATCCAGAGTGGCCATTCCATTTAATAACGCAGTGGCCAACATGGCCCACTGACCGTCCATAACACAGACGCTGCATCCCAATGCAGGCCATCCTCATAGGCCCACTCCCATTATTAGTACTAACCCGCCCCAGGGCTATTGTATTGGTTACTTCCCTTCCCAATCGATACTGAAGGGTCATGCCCTTTGACCTTAGCCGCGGAGCTATGCCGCCAGGCTAACATGTGTATGACACACCACTAGATACATAAAGTAATGTGTACATTCCTTAAAATGAAACTGTCCTTCACACACTTACGAAACTCATATAGAAGCATAATACATCTGGATAACTATAATGCATGCACATGATATATATATATATGTCGGCGAGACTCATTGCAACATGTGTAGACTCACTGAAACATTGTTCATCCACCGCCGCACATAGAACAATCCTGGGGCTCACCCATGTGAGGCCCAACTAATATTATACATCTCCAATACATGTAATTAATTACACATCTTAAACACTAAACACGCAATCACAATCACACTGCTCTCTATAGCATAGTGGTACTGGCAAGGTACACAAATACCCGTAATACAATCAAGCGTATAGTGCCGCTCGCTGTAACATAAGCCATCCACATTAACATGTCAGGAAATCCTCACTGCCCACCACAACAAGGCAATGCTACACATACACTATATATAGGCACACAAGCAAATCTTGATAGCTTGGTTAGCGAGCCATCATTATCATCTAGCACCGCAAACGTTAACTTTGACAATAAAGTCACAATATCAAGACACTGCGCTGCATCGCGCATCCTACACGTCTAATGACAATGGCAATTACCGTTGGGCCGGACTCATAATAGTCTCTGTAGATCAGCATTCTCTACGCGGCATCCAAGAAAGGGGGGGGGGGTGCGCAAATTAAAGTCACTTCTAATATAATAGTCTCCAACTTACCCAAAGTCTCTCCGGGTCCTGTGCTACCGCTACATGCCTTATGGGGCGGGGTGGCGATGGCAAGCGTCGGCAAGCCTCTGAGCTGCTACGGGCCCGGGTTGCTGGGCTGGGTTCACTGTGCTGTCGGCTCTTGTCTCTGCGTCTATGATGGAGTGTGTTGACCACTCGAACCGCATCTTATTTATGAGCCCGCGCGGACGTCCGGGAGAGCTATTACGTAGCCCGTGTTGCACAAGTGAAAGGCTCGGACATGGAGTCCAGCCCGACAACATAACCGGTTAGGGTCCTAACACAATCGAATTTACAGTACGGTTAAAAGGGTGCACACAAAAGTCAATTAGGTATCCCAGTAAACTGCAGAAATTACTCTAACGACCCCTCCAGCAATAACTGAATAAATTTGACCCAGGTTGGATTTATCGGGGATAACATGCGTCTAACTCATAGTTTGCTTTAAATCCGAGACCCTCTTATTAATTATTTCAATAGGATATGTGCATCAAAGTACGACAAAATTGGTACCATTATAAATTGGAAACTTGCTGCTAAAATTCTAACTGACTACTTTTACCAGAAACCCGGTAATAGTTTTAATATAAATTTTCAAAGTGTCAGGACTAACAACATTCGACAATTTTGTGCGGGATACTTTCGTCCATTAATACGACGTATCTCCATTGATAACAAACGTTATCATGAGTACCCATTTTGTACCGATAGGGTATTGTCTACTCTCAAAAATGAATTCGGGTTCCCGTCTTTCTGTCGGTGGATAACAACGAAGGAGCGAGTTGTAAGAAACTTAAAGCCATGATATAAGAGTTGGAAGCCCGGTGGTCAACATTTCCAACTGACCAATCAAAATGCGCGCTTTTCACCGTGATGTGAATAACGGGTCCCGCGCTAGTATTACAAGGGAAATAATCCAATTAATGGTACTCGGCCAAGTGTCCCTAAACTACTATGAGTGGCCGTCCCTCACTCACGCACTAGAGCTACCATGAAAGCACATTAAAAATAGAAAGTCGTTCATCCCCTCACAGTATGAAACACGCCAAAGGTGTGACAGCGTGGTCATACCATAGATGGGTCATACAGTTGCCTCAGATAACTGTTACAAAGTGAACATTATATTCATGAATCTTGACAGTATATTTACGTCAATTACAAATAATCTAAGGCCCTGAATGGAAAACTGTCTCTTCACAGGACAGAAATGAAAAGTATTTGTGTGTGTTTGTGCATGAGAGAGACAGACAGACAGGGAGAGAGAGCGAGCGAGCGAGAGAGAGAGAGAGAGAGAGAGAGAGAAAGAGAGAGAGGGTGGGGTGGGTGGGGTGGGAGGAAGGGGGGGAGGGGGGGGGAGACAAGGCTATATAGTAGATAGAGATGTAGTCATGTTTGTAGACAATGAATATTGGCAAGATCATGGAGCATCGAAGTGTGAATCAAATGTGATTGATGCTATATGGATCTCCGGTAGATGAGAATATAATGAAAACAAATCTTACAAAATTTGTAAAACGTACAGTGACATTTACCTTACAGGGGAACTGAAATAATAATACTTTTGTGGAGGCTGATCTTACTTTGACTTATAATAAACCAGATAGAACAAGCAGGCAAAATGATCTTGCAAACACACGTTGTCATTATTCTTACGAAGTCAGTGGGTGAAAAAAAAAAAGGGGGGGGGGGGTGTTTAAACAGTGTGGATCCTAAAATCATGTTCTACAGTGAATACGATCTTTATTGTTTATCACCCATCCATTACGCTTCGTGCGCGATGCATTGTGGGATAAATGGGGGTTACGAACCTATTATCGAAATTTTCGTCTTTTTTTTTTACAGATATTATTTCAATAAGACGCCTAAGGAATATGATGGAATATTAATTATTATGTTTAATCTTTAGCCTGAATTATCAGTTCCACTGACCAATGAACGATGTTGGCAAAGTCTTAATGGATAAAATTTTATCTTTAGTTTGTACTGCAAATAGAGAGCTATAAATAGAATGCTATGCAGTTCTTTATTGCCAAGCTGGCTTTTTAAATACCAACTATTTTAAAAAATATTTGGTGGAAAAAACAAGGTGCGCTATTATAGACACGACCTTGAAATGCCTTCAGTATTCTATTTTAATGCAAGTGTTATGTGGGTAAGCGTGTATACACCAAGATCCATTATTGTTCACATATGTTGAGTTTAGTGAATTTTAGCATTTTTATCCACTGCTGACAAGAATTAAGGCACCTTAAAGGTCTAGTTTATATCTTCGGTCACATGAACAGCTGGGCGTTTACAGAACGTATACCTGCAAAGCCTTTGAAGAGAGAGAGAGAGAGAGAGAGAGAGAGAGAGAGAGAGAGAGAGAGAGAGAGAGAGAGAGAGAGATAGAGGGAGGGAGAGAGAGAGAGAGAGAGAGAGAGAGAGAGAGAGAGAGAGAGAGAGAGAGAGAGAGTCTATGAACTACAGAATATGAAAGTATATGTTTTGGTATGGGATTGGTGGTACTCCAAGATGTCAACAGGTTAAAATGAACTCCATTTAAACTGGGCAGATAGTCAATAACAAATTTTGGAAGAACTTTCAATTTTCACACGTATCACACTTATTGAAAATTCAGCTTATACTCACAACCTCTCGAAAATTAATTTAATCTTAAAACTTTAATCGTCATCAATGTATTACAGTAAACAAACTGATTAAACAGTTTAAAGTCTAGATCTAAAAAGAAAGAAACAAACAAAAATACTTCCTTTATGGAAATTGAGACTTAGCGAATGATTTTAACCTTGATTTTGTTGTTGTTGTTTTTGTTGCTGTTAAGGCCAGGCTCCGTCATGAGATCAATTAGCAAAACCCTTTATACCACTGAATCATATGTTCGAATACAATGTCCTGCATAATTATGTTATAGTTTGGTAGTTATGTGGCTTTTCGTTATCATTTACTTGTGGAATTTTGGTTTCATTGTTTGTTCATTTGTTTGCTAAATAGAGGACACTGTGATTACAGAATTTTGAGTTGTCAGTTATTCTTTTACATGTATTTCAATTGAGCAGGTTAATTTCAATTGTTCTAGCATGCAAATTTAAGGGGAACACATGGCAAATACATGTTAATGTAAATCGTAAATTTTTACTCCAAGCCACCGATAAGAAATTAATGGCCTAGCGGCAAATTAGCTCTTTTCTGTCTTTTTCGAAAGGTCGCATTGAGTTTGGAACGGAAAACAATCTGGCAACTTCTGACAAGTTCCAAGAATTCCCGTTTACTGTGAGTGTCTGCGAAGAATAGAGGTGGGAGCAGAAATAGGAGTATTATTGTCCCCTGTCGTTCAGGTAAGTTCGATGGTGCGTAGAGTTACGGATTTCCTGTGTGTCCAAAACCATGACAGTATGGCATGTGTGACTGATTGACTTTGAGAATCGGTTATAACTGAAAGGTCCTTGATTGTTAATGCTTCAAAATAGTTTGACAGTGTCTTACTTAGTACTCTTACTGAAGTGTAGCTGGATCTAGCGGACAGATGAATCATCCCATTAGTGATAATGGCGTAAGTTCTTGTGACTTACCAGCGTATTAAAGTAATTACATTCAAAGAAATGAGGCACCCGTCTCACTAAGTAGTATACATTTGTAATAGAGTCTATAATTTGAAGGAAGTGATTCCATGTCAAATTGGAATTGTGCTTCAACTACCAAGTTACGCCAGTTGACCCAGAGAGGATTCAGGAGTGGACATCTGGTAAATTATACAGGCAAGGATTAGGTACTGGGGTCAAGTTGTATTGATAGCTTTTGACAGTATGATAGGAAAATAGTAATAAATAAAGAAGGGCTAAAATGCCAGAGGTAAGACAATGAATATGAAACACAATTAATGATGTACAACTCATTGGCCTTGTGAAACTGAAAGAGAAAGGGAAGAATAGCAACCTTATGAGAAATATTTCATGCTAACAGAAGGCCTAAAATTTTAAAATGTAAATAACTGTCAGAATAAACCTAGTTCTGATTATGAATGACATTTCAGGTTTTGAACCCACCCAGAATCACATATTTTTTTTTATCAATATCAATGTAGATCTAGGCCTAAAACTAAAAGGTGAAACTCATGTGGCCTGTGATTTAATGCCAGTTCTTCTAGTTCTATGTTTTAGAAATCCATTAAGACCAGCTAAGTTCATACATTATGACACAATTAGTCCCTCAAGATCACCATTGCAACAAGTATCAGATCATATGATCTTATTACATATTTTGATTCGGAACTAGTGTTAACCCCCATGCCATGACGGGCATATGGGTCAGTGCCAAAAAGCTCCAATAGAAAAATGGGCAGAGGGACTGAAAAATGCACAACACACAGTGGGAAAAAAAGACACATTCTGTGACACTTACTATCTTTATTTAAGATTAAAAGTTTCTTGGCTGTAACCATTCTCAATTCAGTGAAATGGGATGATTTTCACATGAAAGTGAAACGTGTCAGACATTACTGTGATGACAGAAAAGTAGTAATAAAGTCACTAATATTACACAGGCTGTAATTGAGTCTTAAAATTATTATTGTTAGCCAAAAATTTCAATGGAGTATAAAAGAGTACACAAAATGCATTAAAAATGCTGCTCTTTTGTAGTCACGGTAACGTCCGCCACAAAAGTTTTTACAATACACTATACAGCCAAGATAATTAATTAATTTGGATTTATATTTGGTACTACAAAAATTAGATGACTTTATTTTATTTGTTTATTTTGTGTTGGGAGTTACAGGATGTCAAACCACGAAAAGTAATGTAATTCCCCATTTTTAAATACTTAATTGTTAATAATGTAGATATACAGTGACAATACAATGGACATAATACTTCAGTTTGCATTGACAGCCAAGATAATTTGGATTTAAAATTGATACAAAAATTAGACGGCTTTATTTGTTTATTTCGTGTTGAATTGGGTGTTACAGGAGGACAAACCATGAATAGTGGTGTAATTCCCCATTTTTAAGCAAATATTTTAGTGTTAATTACACAGTGACAATACAGTGGACATGATACTTCAGTTTGCATCATTGATAGCCAAGATAATTTGAATTTAATTCCGGTAAAATCAAGGATTTGTAATACCATCATGATTATATAGTGATATTTATAAATCCTCTAGTGATGGTGGCTATTCTGTCACTGTCACTGATCCCATAACTCACCGGGGTCGCAGGGGTGCTGCGGTGATGAACGCTGCACCAGCTGTCTCCATTTGTGGCGGTTGTGGGCGAGTGTCTGGGTTGCGGGCCAGTGTTTGGGTTGCGGGAAAGCTCATCTTGGTCCATTCCGCAATGTTATCTGCCCATTTCTCCCTCGGTCTGCCTCGTCTTCTCTTCCCCTGCACTGTTCCTTGTAGTATGGTCTTAGAGAGCCCATCTGATCTTGTCACATGCCCATACCATCTGAGCTTCCTTTTCTTGACTGGTCAGCAGGTCTCCATAGTGCCATATTTGTCGGGTGATAGTTTGTCGGACTTCTTCGTTGGTGATGTGGTCCGTGTAAGATGCCAAGAAGTCTTCTGAGGTGGCTATTCACAGCACCAGTATTTCTCATTTTTCATCCTGTGTTCATTGTTGGGTCTGGGAAAGTGCATTATTTTTTGGGAAACATGTTGCAAACATTATCAGAGTAAGAATCAGACAAAAATTAGGCCAAAAAAATGTCAAACAATACAAACAGATAGAGAAACGAGTCTGACGATACTATTAAATATTGTGTGATGACAAATTTCCAATTTCTGTAGGGATTTGTTGTTGCATTCCTTCATCTCGAAAACACCACCATGTGTTCCCCAACGAGAAGGACTGCTATGAACTACAAAAGACCTGTTTAGATGGACTGGAAAAATGGAGTGACTACACATACTATTCTTGCAATGTGGTTGGATGTTAAAAAAAAATTATTACGCTGTGACTACAAAATACATGATTTCTCAAACTTTCTTAGTGAAGCCTTTGCGGCTGAAAACTGACTAGCCAAAGGCAACGATTCTCATTATAAATTTGAAGGATAACATGTTATATAGCTGACATTGAGGTATTTCACAGCAGGCTCTTAGTTTTTCATTAAAAGCGTGACTACACAAGTAACATCCAACCACTTTGTTTTAAACTAGGGGTTATCACTTACTAAGCCCATACAGAAAGTTTTTTAGTTCAATATTGTCATCTTGATTTATCACTCTGAACAAAACATACCTCCCAGAATGCACAGATAAAACAAAATGCCCTTTTATTATGGTTTTTCTGAGGTCCCATACAATGTGTCCAGTTTGAAAATGTAAAAAATCAGTCATATTACAAAATCAGGGAGGAGTTCCATATGAGTTACATGATAGGGATACTACAAGGACGCGACTTTAGGAGCGTCTGTGAGCGGGGGGTCTTTATCAAGCGTGATAAGGCATAGCTGTGAATGTTTTCATACCGATCAGATGGAAAACGCATGCACAGCAGTAGTGTGCTATTTAACAAGGGTCTATGCGACCCAGATAAGATTTCTCAATGAGTAAGGTCACTGACTTGGTCAGCGGGCTTGACCAGTAGCGCAGCCTGGGGGTTATTTTTTTGTGAGAGGATCGCTGTCTCTCAGTATCTAAAGTTTATAAATGTAATTGTGAAAGGTAAAACTTTTTTCATCAAAATTTGACTCCCTGGCCATCTTCATTATTTTTTCGAGAGGGCTAACTGGTGCTGTTCGTGCTTTAATGCTCATGATGTCACAGGCCTTTTATTTTTTTTCTTACAACTCCTGGCATTTTTCTTACAACTCCTGGCATATTGCATATTATAATGTTGTAGAATTAACGTGCCAACCATGTATAGTTCTTCTGTTTTCAGTTAGAAATTTTGAAAATTCTGATTAGTTATCCTCCACTCTCACCCAACTGCCACTGTTGAAACCGATCCCAGGAAAAACTTTATAAACATTAAATCACGCTGACATGAAAGATTTTTAGATTTTATTATCATCTATAAGATTGTAAACTGAGTTATGTCCCACATAGTTTGCCTAAGTTGATTACTCATTGTTTTCACTGTGCAGCCATTGTGTGATGTTTGTTTCTTATTGGTTTTCAGAAATTATGTAGAACTGGTCCCTGGGAGTGGGATTGGCAGTCAAAAACATTTTTTGGCTTTCTATTCTGGCAAATGGGATGTATTGGTATAAACCTTAGAGCACTTCACACATTGTATGCCTGATTGTAGGCCTGGTATTTGGTTGTACAAATACTCTTGAAAAAGAAATGAAGAACAAGAGTAAACTGCTTTTTGTCCATACTCATGATTTGAACAAATCTGCAACACAACAGGAAGGAAATAGGACTGAGAAGATTCTTAGTTGAAAAAAACGAGATGAGTGGGGAAAGAAGGTGTTAATCAAATTATTATACACCTGTCTTATATATTTGGTTTCTTTTTTGTAGTGCAGTGTTCATGGCAAAACAGAACCACTAAAGTTAGGTAGCCCTCCACAGTGCAACATTAGGGCACAGTAAAAAATAATATGAATCAAGCTGGTGAGGAAAGCATATTTTTATGACCCTAGGTGTAGGCTGATCTATTCCACCTGTATGGAATAAAATTGTGGGTAGTAATGTCCAATAGCTTTGTTTCTATTGATAAGAAATATTTAAAAAACGTATTTATTTCACATCAGGTTATGTTTCCTTACATTCAGCTTTTTAATTTTGAACAACCTTAAGTAGTTGCGCGAAAAGAAGAAAAGAAGGGAAAATCCACTCTCCTACAATCAATGTAAGAAGAAAACAATGAAATGATATATTTAATTAATTCAAATGCATCTTATTTTTTTTTCTTTCAAATTTTTTTTTATCCATACTGTTATTATGTTTACAAGTGAAAATATAGATTATTTTCCCACCAGCCGTAACTGGCATGTTACCTGCAACATTTGTGAGTAATGTGACCCATGAAGTTTATACTTTAGAACATTTAGCAGCAAACATCATTCTTTTTTTGCTGTATTTCTATTGCAGCTCGTATTTTATAATTAATTCTCAGTTGTAATCCAGTGAGTTGGTTTTAACTTTCATGCGCGCCTTAAAGTCTAAATTCCTAGTTAATTTCATATCTTACCAGTTGCCTTTTAATCTTCAGTAGGTTAGGTTACAATGTCTAGGGTCTATTGTCTGCAAAATAAGCATTTCTGGAATTTTGACTTTCCTTAGAATTTGGGGAATTGAAAAGATAATTTGGAGTAGACAGACCTGGCACACCACATGATTGTCTTATTGTAAAATGTTAAGTGTTTCACATATGGTTAGAATTGAACTGTAATCAATTTACAAAATTTCTGTTAACCCTTACAATGTTTTGATAAATTTTTATGTGTGATAAATTACCCTCCTTTCAATACTACTTCAGATATTTTACTTGGAAATGTTTAATTTTGCTGGTCCATCCGGACCTGTGTCATCATCAATATTAATTTATTATGTTTTTCCCATATTAATAGTCATGGAAATGCAGAGGTACTGGAGTTTTTACAAACTAAATTATCAATTTTTACTTGCAGGGCACAGACAAATTATATTGTAGTACACACACATGTATTGCTATCTGATCTAGACACTGAGTTGGTATTATTCATTTGTGTTGATATGACAAAATTCACTATTCAGCTCAGAGATTTGCTCCAGCTGACCAGGAGTTCAGGTCCCCCTGGGTTGAACTGACAGGTTTTGGGGATCGTGTTTGGCTGGGTGGTGGGGAGCTGTTGGTGATTACCTGGAGAGTTCGACAAGCCTGCTGCCTATTGCAGTGAGTGTGGGCTGTCACCTTACCTAGAACATACATGCAAAGTTTATTTCTATTTGATAGACATTTTAAAGCCTATGGCTGCTGTTGTCTTTGAACGCTTATGGCTGCTATTGTCTTTAAATAAAGATCTCAAGCCCCATGTTGATATGGTACTAATAGGAAATGGTTTATCCTACTTGAATTCCAGATGACTCCTCAGAGCCTATAGAAAGGTTCAGTGGTTAAAAAATGAGGCATACAGTCTAGGCATCTGGCGACTATCTTCAGAAATACAAGTAGGTGTTTATCTTGTCACTGCTAACAAAGAAGTATTAAATCAGACTGGCAAAGTTATCAGTACTTCCATACAGTAATCACTAGTGGCTTATCAACAAAAATGATAGAGACATATAATACTCACAATTAAAATGAAAGCTATATATATATCCTGCTTTATTAGAAAGGTCAGAAGAGCATTGTGATTTCTTCTTTTGCCACTTCAACCACTTCAAACTCCCCTCTGAAATAGAGATTGTATTGTTTCGCAATTCAGGTCATTATGTTTACCACAAAAGCTACTCATTGTGAATGTCCTGTTTCCTTACTCATTGTGAATGTCCTGTTTCCTTAGTATTCAAAACCCCGTGTCAAAGCAAAATAGCATTAGAGTAGTTACAATCTGACTTAAATAAAGAAATATATTTTGTGACTGATCTTATGTTATGGAAATGTGTTTCCTATCTAATTTTACTCGATGTAGTGGTTTGTATCCTATTTGTGGTGACTTTACTTGGATATAAAAATATGTTTCCTATAAGGCCAGGCACTCAAGGAGACAATGGAATATGAATATAATGTGAGTCGCTGTATTTGGGTTGTAATGTTTTAGTTTAAATAGCGTGTACCTCTTACAAAATTCATGTTTTTTGTCTGTAACTCAAAATGACAAATACAGGAGGGATGGGGAGATTATGCAAATTCATTATTCAGTGCCTAGCGTTTACTAGTTTAGACAAAAAAGTAGTATACTCTGAATGTAAAAATCCATTAAAAGCTGAGGTTTGCAGGAAAAACTCTGCTATCCAATTGAAAAAAACTGCCTCACAACATCCTGTGCCCAGAAAATCCATATTTCTTGTTTCCCATTGCCATAATCAAGAGCTTCTAGGTATTTTGAAATTTATTTGTCAAAAAAATAAATAAAAAAATTGTACTTGTCCTCTCATGAAAATGTTTAAAAGTATCATTAACTCAGTCTTGCTTAAGAATGACACTTGAGTTATTTTGTCACTGGATGACTGAAATTATCATTGATTTTAATTTCAAAGAGAGCTTTGGGTATGACCGAGAAATGGTGATCAGCCTTTTAGCCAATATGATAGTGTCAGGAAGAAATTAATGTAATTTGTGGTTATTGAATTTTCAGGACACATGCAGAGATTTATAGACAAGATGGCCAATTATGTGGGCGCATTCATCCCAGGTGCTGCGGCAGTCCCTCATATGGAGAATCATAATGATGAGACAACATCCCTTGCATATGCTTGCCGCTCACAGCTAGTAGACTGCATTAACCATGGCATAGATAACTCAGAGGCCATCAAGGCGTTGGCTGAGCAAGACTGCCCGTTGAATGAAAAGTACAATCGGTTGATTGTAGTAGAACTGTTACGAAATAATAACCAGGTGGGGCACATTTTTGTTCATATTTTGTTTTGGCAGTTCCCACCTCTGGTGTCAGTGCAGTATTTTATCAACTTAGAATTTATTATTTTCACAGTAACTGTAAGTAGTGGAATGATTTGAATGAATTTATCATGTAATCCATATTTCATTGTTAGAATGTCAAGTGCCATACATATATTCAGAAAATCAGTGATCTGTAGAAAATTAACCCTCATTTTAGAATTTATTATTTTCACAGTAACTGTAAGTAGTGGAATGATTTGAATGAATTTATCATGTAATCCATATTTCATTGTTAGAATGTCAAGTGCCATACATATATTCAGAAAATCAGTGATCTGTAGAAAATTAACCCTCGTCCCTCGTTGAGTGAACTCGTCCATGTGACGCCCTGTGCGGTGATAGCCAGCAGGCCGTTCGCGTGTTGCTGATAACCCTGGCAGTCGGGTCAATTGGGTCCTTGTGAAGACGGGTGTTGTGTTTACTTTAGGGCGCAATAACAACTATAATGGTGGGTAAATCGTAAGTGACCCCTAAGATATTTGGATAAAGTATTTGTGATGAGAGGATGCAATAAGTTCTGTTGTTAAATAGAAGGCCCATAAGCAATAATTTTCTGCATTTACATGCTGTTTAATACATGCGTTAACCTTTTCCCAGGAGCTCTGTGCTTTGTTTTGTCCCTAAGTCAGGCCATTCAGGTGAACAAATTATTTTTTAAGCCAGGCACTTAATGTACTAACCTGGAGAGCATTGCCTTCTCCCTCCTCCAATATGTAAAGGTTCCACATAATGTGATGTTATTTTTCTTAGCACACCTTTAGCAAGAGATTTGATTTCCAGCTCGTAGAGTACATACATCTACTGAAAAGTGGTTTAATCAAAGCAACACAATATCTCTCTAATTACCACATCAGATAAAGACAACGACCAACAACAAAGTCAGTCATTTTCTCCCAGTTTTCTCAGATGAAAAAGCTACCGACAGATACCCTTAGGCAGCATGCCCTAGTATTACATCGGAATTCATTATTACAGCCATAGAACGGCTTCTCAAATATGCACATGGCCCCTTTCTTCTCATTTTACATGTAGACAACAACCAGCATCAAAGTCAGTAGTTTCCCAAAGATTTTCCTCAGTTCAAACTTCAGACCGTCAGTATTATTACATGAGTATGACGAATAGATACGAACAGTTGCATTGTACTAAACATAATCGGACATTACCACTTTGTTAGACATAGTAGGGGTGACAGGGTAGATAAACAAGTGAAACATGCGAAACTAGTGTGAAAATAAAAAACAGTAGTCTCAGCAACCGAATAAACAATAACACGAGGAGCAGCATTGCTATACAATATATTGGCCCCCCGCAGAACTCAATTTGCAAAAAGTAGGCCACGGCATTGGCCTCACGTGTTGGGCGAGGAGGCCAGTATAATGGCCTTCCACAGGATGAGGGTTAATAGCTGATTTCAAAACAGATGTTGAACAGATCAGATTTTTATGTGAAATCCTGTTCACTTAGATTTAGGGCCAACAGCTGAGGCCTTAGAGAAAAAAAAGAACTGCTCTGTTCAATTAGAATTCTTCATGTATGGGTTAAGAAAGGAGGTTCATTGTTTTGTATGTGTGCAAACATGTGTACGAGTGTGGTGAGTATTTCAATATAATACTTACTGCAAAAGCGTAATTGATATGTGTAACCCTGTTGTGTATGAATTGGTGGCTAATGAAGAAGATTTTCATGAAATTACCTCACAATCGTAAATATTGAATATGTTAGAATCTATTATAAAAAAAAAAATTTAAAACTGGAGCACATTTATAGTTAGATTAAAATGTTCACATATTTAATAGCTTCTGTTATTTTTTTTTTCTAATTGCAGAGTGTTGAAGAACTAAATCGCATCAGCACAGCCCTTAACATCATCATCAAGTTTGCCCAGCATTTGAATAAAACATCTGATCGCAGGAGGGATCAGTGGCGAGTGATCCACTTCAACAATGTCCATGTGAAGCATAAAGTCAGGCCACTCAAAGTGAGTGTCTTTGTCTATGTCATTGTCAGTCAGTGCAGGAAAGTTTCAGAGTTTTGTGGTTTTGCATGCTGGCATCAACCACCTTCTGACATTGCCAAATAAACTTCAGGTCTTCATACTTTTTTAGTCATTTGATTTTCTGAAAACCAGGAAATTGTAATTTTATTCCCATTGAAATTTAAATTGTAACAGATAAATTTAAAAAATTAAGAGACATTTCTATTGTAACAACCATACCCATTACTCACATGCTATTTTTGGCATTGCTTACAAAACCTATTGATGTTGTGGTGTTTTCATGTAATTAAGAAAATCAGATGATAATATCACTATTATATCAACTCATCCCAGGCATTTTGTTTTCTTAACCTTGGTAGTTTGCTGGACATAGTTTGTTGAAAATAAAGTCGTGATTTTACTCTTGACATAAAACACTCAAACTGTGCATGAATGAAGTCTTGGGTACAATTTTGGTTGTTGGTCAAAGATTTCATCAGAAGATATTGAAAGCAATGATATTTACTTTGGGAAGGAGGTCGGGGATTTGTTCTTTGACAATCAGTCAAAAATTAGTTATGCAATGAAGAATACATAAGATTTACCAAGTGTTCAAGAAAAATAACTCAAAAGTCAGAAAAGTCACTCTACAGCAGGAAAATGAAACAAAATATTGATTTTGCATATTACGTACTAGAGTCCACTACATGATGCAGGTGATAGTTTGGATGTACCAAGTGTACACAACATTAGTTTATATGATGAAAGAAACCTATGAACAGTAAAAAAAAAATATTTAGAAAGTTCTTTATCTAAGAAGGGCAGTATCTGTAGCAAGGTACACATCAACAGTCGAAACAAGTAATAGATATACATGCGTAACAGTTCATTTCTTGTCATAAATTTATTTTTGTGAGGTTATAACAGTTTTTGCCATTAGCTACTTTAAGCAGATTATAAGCATTTTGCCCTCATGGTCATTAAAACCTGGTTATAGTTATGAATAATATCAGTGTGCATAGTGAATGATAAACTTCAGTCCCATACTTAATTGTTGGATCTGGTTCAGGGTTTTGAAAAGGTGCTGCAGCAACTGGGCTATGTGTCACCTGTGGAAAATGGTCTGAGCTTCCCAGAGGGTCAGGAACCAGACAGAGAAAAAGTGACAGACCTCATCGCTGACATGATGCTCTTGCGGAAGGAAATGAAGGACTTTCTAGTGGGGAAGCATTTACACCCACAGCACATTCAACAATATATTCCCCAACAAACACTGTAAGTGGTTCAGTATATTCTGTACACAAATCTACCTGCATATGAATGTGAGTTGGGCATTCAGCACGCCAGTAAGGTCATTGTTAATTAGGCTCAGTGGTTGAATGAAATACTTCAAGATGGCACTGTTCTTGCTTGTAAGACACAGCAATACATTCCTCAATAGTGTTTAAAATTTGATTGCTAGGGAAGTGGTGTTATGGTAGATCTTGGTATCGTTTATCATCATTTATCATTGGTAGATAATTATCATGTTCCTTGCTTATTTTGTAGTAATACCAGTTTCGCCTGTACAACCTTGTGTGTTACCATAGCTTTGGCTACAGGAGTTTGTTCGTTTCTTTGTAGAGAAGTTTTGCATGGGTTTGTTTCATTGTTCATGGGATTTGCAATCTGTAGGCTTTGAGAAAAGGGAAGCTCAATTTTGAATCATACTTTGGTTTCTCCTGATTCCTTTCTTAAATGTGTCTAAATTTCTCCTGAATCCCATGTTAAAATATTTCTTGGTTTCTTCTGAATTTCATTTTTGTGTGTTTCTTGACCGGTTTCTTAACTTTTTTCCTGGATCCCAGTTTCAGTTTTGAATGATTCTTGATTTTTTTCCCTGGATCTCAATTTCAGTTTTATTTGTTTTTCATGATTTTCTTTTCTTTTTTTTTTTCCGCTAGAGATGAATTGATGGCCTTCCAGCTATCTGGAAAGAAGTGTGAAGAGGATGACCCATCAGATGTCTCTTCTAGTCAAGTTTCAATGCTGGAAGCTGAACATCCTGTAAGCATGATGCCTGTAAGGAGCATTACATTTATAATCACAGTTTTAGATAAGGACAATTTGTCATACCTAAGTGTAAGAAAAGAGAACACAGGACTTTGCAGTTTGCATACCTGATCTTGAAAAGCAGGAACAAGAAACTTTTTATTTCATTCGTAAAAAGTTTGGCTAGATTTGGTAAGATGAATATAATGTCCAGATCATTTGTAGCCTGGTGTTACATACACTGTAAATTGAAAAAATATGTTAATATTTGAAATTGCCATAAAGGTAATTTATAAAGATGGTGTAGTATACCAAACCTGTCTGCTCCAAAATTTGCAATTTTATGTTTTTGATGGAAACAGGAGAGGACCTCATATTACTGTCGAGTGTAAAATTATCTGCCGTAGAGCACAAAAAAAAAAATATGAAAAGAAAATGTAGTTGTGATCAAAATGTCTGTCTCAGATTGCTTTTTTTTCCACGCTACATACAGTTTTTTTCTTTCTCCTGTAAAGTTGACTTTCCTAGATTTGCATAGGTTGTGCCGGAGATCACCAGTTTTACTCAAAGAAACTCATGTTACTTCTGTTTTCTTTGTCGAAAGGTTTCAACAGTAAATGGCCCTCCACCAGAAAGGAATGACAAGATGATTGGTAATGAAACATCTAAACCAGCGGCAACATCTTCATCATCTACTGCTCCAATCATTCAGTCAGCATCATCGCCAGCACTGACATATGTGAAAATCACCAAAGTGTATGGCTCGCCTGCACCAGAAGAAGGGAGTGGAAATGAAGCAAATGGCTCTGTGCAAGTATGTTTCTCTGTAGGTGTGAAAACATCCTTCGGATCTCTTTAAAAAATATCTGCAATATGACATTGTGGAGATATGGTTTAATATTAATAAAGTGGGACTAGGTTTTTATTTCTGATTTTTTTTTATTCACTTCTAGCTGTAAAACTAATTTGGTTTATCTGAGTGTGATATTTTTTCCTGACATGACACAGAAAACATTGCTTTTATGAGTTTTACACAGAACTGTTGAAAACTGTCTGGGAGTGAAATAGATGTTAAGTAATCAATGGATTTATTCCAAGTCCATGTGGTGGCTTCATGGGAAATTTCAGTCACAAAATTTATGTATTGCCTTGAGTTTTTCCCCTCCAGTATTTATAAAATGGCTTTGATTATTCAGTGTCTTTCTGTGGATTTGTATCAGATTTAGATTGTAGACCTGCAGGCATACTTTCAAGTGGTTGACTCAAGATTTCAGGATTCCTGATCCATACATATAGTGGAAGATAACGCTTAAGTTTATTGTTCTGTTATGTACTAAAGGCAGAGCCAGAAGCCCACGGTGAAGCTGAGGCCATTCAAGACTTGCCGGATGTGGCAATAGAAAATAGTAGTGGAATACAGACATCATCCAGTGGTGCTAAATTTGGTAGGTCCTTGCTTGGTTTTGTATATTTGAGGTATGCGGGCAGGGAAAGGTTAGTTCATTCTCTTTGATACTTCTCCACTATTAGAAAACCATATCAGCTCCCTCCAACTACAAGGTCTCTTTGCAAATGAATCAAGTATCTTGCAGTATTGACAAGCAAATAACCCATCTTGCTTGATATAAGATTTTTTTAGTTCACAACTGAGATGAGATGAGATATCTTCATTAGCAGGATTTATATGGTCACACATGGTTCAGGAGTGTCACGTGGCTAGGAATTAATTTCTTCCCTCATCCTTCAGAAGCAGTCTTTTCAATACTTTGCCACACCAACCCTGGAAAGCAAGAACTCAACACCTCTTTCCTGATGTCTTGTCCTTTCCTTATGTGTTAGAATATATTTCCATCTCTTTCAAGTCTAGGTTGGATGTAATTAAGAAAGTTCATTTTTACTTCATATCAGTTGATTTACAGTAATCTGAAAAGCAATACAAGAGGCATGTGTAGTAAATGTATAGGCTTCATTGTTTGTCAGAATGTACGTATTGTGGGTTAATTATCTGTTGGCAATTTTTAATTCTGAAATTCTGTTTTTCCACCTTACGTACTTTCTTGAACCTGACCATAATGCTCTTCTGTTCATTAAGGGACAGCTTGTGATGTATGTGGAGACGATGCTGTGGTTTACTGCAAAAACTGTGGCATCAAGCCCCTGTGCGACGGCTGCAACAAAACCTGGCATAAGCACCCACAGCGGTGTGGTCACATCATAGAACCAATCAGTGCCTTAGCGAATCAGTCACTGGATAGCTTCAGTAATGCTCAAGGAGACCTCACATATGGTATCATGGCCAATCCTAATCCAAGTCCTGCAAGGTTAGATTATGCCTTTAACTCATTGATGTTTTTTCCTTGTTATCTTTAATGAGAAAGATGGCTTAATTTTACCTCTGCCTGATCCAAGTCTGTTTATTTTATAGTAATTTTCAAGTTCAGCCAATGTTTATTGATAATTCACAGAGATTGTTCATTTTGAATCACTCGACCTGACCAAATTGCATTAATTCCTTCATTTTTTTATTTTGTCGTTTTTAACAATGACATTTAGAACATCATGATTGAACCCAGCAAAATTTATTCAATATTATTCAGTCTGACACATTACTAAGGACATTTGAGTTCATTGAAGCCGCTGTAGTGTAACATTTATCTAGGTTAGATTGCTGATTTAATTGTTTTCTTGTTGCATTTATATAAAGATCTCACAGTGCTCTACTCATAGCTCTGCTGCTTGTACATTCCCCATGGATGTGCATTACAGTAGTTTATATTTATGCAATATGGTACATGTATTTCATGTAATCTCGCAGAAGTGCCAGGATGGTCTTTTCGTATAATGTTAAGAGCAGCAAAATAGTTGCTTTACCTTGGACTCTTTGAAATGCACTGATAATCAAGGATTTTTTGTGTGAATGATTCAATGGTTGAGTTTGGTTGACCATGTGCTTTAATTCTAACACTTTTACTATGGAGACCTCTTGAAATTTTGCCAAGTTGTTGACACAGATTTGTGTATCTGGTAATAAAAAATGTCCCTTGAACATTTTTTTTCAAATTGTTTCAAACATCTGGTGTGGCAAATCAATAATGCAAATAACGGATATTGTTTTCATTGTTACAAATAGGTATAATTGTTATACAAAAGACAACTATCATTTGTTTGTGCTTTGTTTTCCAGAATTAGCAGAAAACAACAGACCCAAGTTCAGCCTGTCCGGAAACCTCAGATGGACTACAATTTGGGTGTAGCACATCCTGTATCATCAACTGTTCCAGTTCAGAGGGGGGATGAAGGATTAGCTCTGAATTATTACATGCTGGACCAGGGCAGGTGAGAGTTTGTTTTTGTTAATGAGTTGGACTGACTCATTGGAGGAAAAGAAAAAATCATGGATTTATTCAGCAATGCTGTTGGTTCCAAGGAAATATATGATTTGGGAAATGAAAGTTAGAGCTGTTTGCAAGTCATCTTTTATCCTTCCTGTCATATCCTCTCCTGTCTTTAACTTTTAGAAATAGTAAAATGTTTCATCTGTAGCTTGAAATGGTACTCAGGGATCTGTGATCTGCCATGCAAAGATTGAAGAGTGAAAGGATCCTATGTTTCAGGGATTGGAAGGAGGCATATGACTTAAAACATTATAATGTGCAATTGGAAGTAAGAAGGAACTTAAATCATGATCCTTGTGTTGTATAACATATTTCAATCTGTCTGTTTGGAACAAGGTACCTGTAAGACTTGTATACAGTTGTCTCAGCATCTGTATTTATTCATTAAAATTTGATCTATTTACAGGAATCACTCTGAGCAAGTCAGGAGTGACAGCCAACTTCTGGACTATCAGAGGCAAATGAGTATGAATCCCCATCAACAATCTCAGCATCACCCACAACAGCTACAGTATCAATATCCTCATCAGATGTCTGTGGCCCCTGGCCAGTTTCCAGTTTCTAACACTTTTGCGGGAAATTTGTCTCACAGCAGTGGACAGATATATGCCAGTCAGGACCCCCGTTACTTGCAGTCGTTCAGTCCACAAAGTATGCAGATAAGATCTGGTTTGCCCAGCATGCACCCAAGTGCTTCACAGCAGAGATTTGTCATTGATGAAGGTATGAACAACTACCAGCATACAAACTCACAATTGCTGCAGCAGATGCAGCAAACGCAGCAATCTCAACAAATGCCCCTATATGTACAACAGCAACTGAGTAACCAGCAGAGAAGATCTGCTATGGAGCAGCCAAGCATAGGATGGCCTGCAGCTTCATCTCACCCCAACGCATACAACCAGCTGTTACCTCACCAGCAACATGTCGGTGAGATGAGCCCCACATTGGTTCACGGCCAGCCTTTAATGGCACATCATTCCATGTTCCAGCAACCTCAACAGAGTATGCTCCGGATGCCTACAGACCACATGTACCAGAATCTACAGCCACCATTCAGGCATGGTGGTGCTTACCCTCCTGTGGGTGCAAATGTTCAGCAGCCTATTATGCAACAACATATTTATGAAAGAGAACTGAGTTCACCAACCACCAACCCTAGAGGTGCCTTTAACCAGAATCTTTCAGCCTTACAAGGAACACCAATTCAAACACCCATGCCTTTGCAGACTACCTTGCAAATGCAGCAGATGGGAAATAGATACCATGATGAAACAAACTTCATGGCTCCAAGTGCTTTTCATCAGCACAGGAATACTACCTCCTCCATCTCTTCCTCGGTTATTTTAACCACAAAAGCAGAGGAATTGATGAACATTCCTAACCCAATGGAAAGGCAGGAGTTGTGTATTAAACAGTTGAATGACGTTAACACTCAATTAAAGGATGTGGAAAATGAATTAAATAAGATAATGTTAAATGATGAAAATGAAGATTTTTTGCTAAGTGCACTCTTTGTTGATCTGAATAAAAAGAAGAGTGCACTGATGAAACATAAGCAATGCCTTGAAAGTTTGATGAAGCAAATGGGTGGTAATATGATGATGATGAGTCAGACTGCCGGTGAACCAGCAAACAAACTACAGGAAGCAGATGATGATCTCTTTGAACAGGAAATATTTTACCCCCCTCATGTGGTACCGGCTCGATCAGCAAAAGGCGCCACAGTTTCAAATGCTGTTGCCATGCAGACACAAAGACAAGATTTATCCAGTACGCTACAGCCAAGCACAAATTTCAACAACAACCGCAGTACTGGGAGTCCAAATGCTTTACCTGGTAATGGACAAACAACTGCTGTTAGTTCAGCAGCTTATGCAGCATCTGTGATTTCTCAGGTATGTGGATGTATTTTACTTGTACTTGCCATTGTTTGTCTTGTCCATGCCATAAGCAAAATAGTTCAGAATCCAAAATTGTAATTACAGATTTATGAGATCAAATTTTATTTATTTACTATTTTATCCTGCTGTTTCATGGGCAATACTGAACAACCCTGCAGATGTGAAGGTGCAATATTGAACCAATGTCACTTTTAATGTGTAATAATTTATCAAGATTTGTGAATTGCTGATAAACTTATGGATTTGGGACATTTAGAGAAGCAGTCAAAATAATTGATCTTGGTAAATGTGGGGGTAATTCTGACACTTCTGAGATTATGAAAAACCCAATTCTGAAGCTCAAGTTTCAAACTGACAACATTAAATTGTTGTTTTTTTCTTTTAACGTTTCTTTTGGTCTTAGCCTCTAATATGTGTATCTAGAAAGTGAAAATTTGAGTGTTGGTTGTTAACTTAATTGTTGTTTGACTGAGCTCAAATGAATTCAACTTAATTGTCTCAGTTTAAAAACAGACGTAGCTGTCGTTTGATATACATGTAATTGTTCAAGGAAATCAAATCTAGCTGTCTTCCTCCGAGATCTTCTTTAGTTCCACTCCGTACTTATTCTCCACAGGGCATTGCAGCTGCAACAGCTTTGGCCCAAGGACACAAAGCTATTCAGTCTCCTGCTTCAAAAACAGCTTCTCCAAAAGTGAGAACAATATCTAATACAGTAGCACTGTTTACTTTTTTCCCCTTTTTCTGTCTGTATATGACGCCCTTGAAAGGACCCTCTATGATAAGTTTTGGTTTTCCCTCACTGACATTGCATTTTTAGACTTTGCTGGCACTTTATTCTTGGAGGATGAGGCTCAAGTCATACTTTAAACCTTGTTATTTCATAGACTGGCTGCACTTAATATATCACATACTGTTTAGCTGCATGTGACACGGCTGTTCTACACCGTGCTTTTAGTTTCTTGCCGGGCGGCCAGGCCAAAAGCGGTCAAAAGGTCAGTCACGCCCTGCTGCACCCATGCCCGCCAATACTGTCGGCTTATCACTAATTAGTACTTTTTTAAACAGTCACAGACAAGACAGAACATAGTGCATGCTTCTAATAAAGTTAAAGTGAACATCATAAAGTCCAAGTCATGAAGTTTTCTCTTGTATAATTTTTAAATATTTGACATTGATCTCTAAAGAATAAAAGAAAAGAAAAGGGTGGCGTAAAATCCAGTTTTTACTGAACATGTGGATCATTAAATAGTTATTTTCAGCCAAATAAAGCTGGGGACTGCCATGAAATTGATATTTTGTAAAGGTCATTTATTGCCTTTACTGGTTCTATAAATCTGGATTGACGCCCAATTCTCGTTCAGTTACAATTCATTTTCAAAAATCCACTTGGTCAAATTCAGACATACCTGCTGACTCACAACACAGACTGAAATGTAAATAAGGTGTCTGTTTCTTATGCAAACATCCAAGAATAGTGTATGATATCTCAAGCAGTATAAACATGAATAAAACTAAGCACTCCATCAGGGAATGGATAATCTTGATCTAATGAATTACACTGTATGCCTGAACAAAATTACACCACTGACAACATGAAATAAATGCCTACGATAAGTCTAACCTAATAACAGATAATCAATAATCTTAAGGCCACACCTCTGATTAGTCACATTCCTTACTAATTTCTGTTATTAACACAAATTAGAAGGGAAAAAGTTGTTCAAATTGCGCTACGGCAATACAACATAATACTGGAAACGTGTTTGGAGACTAAATGACAAACCCAAATGTTCTGTGTTTTCTGTGCCCTCTTCTGTTTTGCTTGAACTAGCGACTGTAAATGTTGAGATGTTTGTAAAAGACTGGATTGCATGAATATTTCTAACTCAGTAACTGTGTGGCTTTTCTGTGTTTTGCAACTATTAGGTAATAAGATGGCTGTTCTCCGGTTTTGACTTTTATAAAGTTGTCTTTACTCGGAGCGAATTGTTCTTGTACAGACTTTTGAAGCTTCGAGTTGAAGAATGGAGATGTTCCGCAATCAACTAATTGTGGTTTCTGTTTAATTGACGTGGACTGAGCAGTTGGTGGTAGTGTCAAAACTAATTTCCGCTTCTGTTGGCTGTGTATTGTCCATGGATGTGTCAAAGGTGGATTGTTGGTTCAGTAATGGGAAAGATTGTGATGTCTGTTTTATTTTGCATGGATTGAGCAGTGACTGGCAGAGTGAAGCTAATTTCGGCTGATGTAATAATAAAAACAGTAAAATGTCAGATTTAAAGTCTGCACATAAGAGCTATCTCCTGCTTCGATTTTTCTCTTGTTTTGTCAACATTCTTTCACCGCATAATCTGCACAGTTCATTCGAAAACCACGTGTTTTTCCTTACAATGCTCCATAATTCGATAACAATAATGTAAATCTATAGAGGATATGGAGAAAATCTTCGCATAACTCAGCTGCTAAAGATGGGTGTCATGGGAAACTTTCACACAGTAAATATAAATGAATACTGCTTCATTTGAATGTAATTTTCTTAATTTTGTGGGCTTCATTACCGAGATTTGGGTTAATTAATATGAACAATGAGTTAACTTTTAAAGAAAATACACATGTTTGTAAAACCTGTCTTCTGAAAGAACTAAGATGAATAGACCGGAATAGTTTGTATCATCAAACACAGAAAAAGCAGAACAAACACATAGTGGTCACAACACAATGTTGACTTTAGCACAGATAGTGAAATAATGGGGTGCGATATCAAAGCTAGACCACCTGGATAGCGTGGGATGCTGATGCGAGAGCATGCCGCCTAGGGGAATCCCTGCACCTGTCAGGCTGCCAAGATTTATTACCCTGGTCACGGCAAACCAAACACATGCTCTAAGGCCATTTCGAACAGCCATAGTGAGTCAGGGGCCAATAATGACATTGTGGAAATACCCATTATAATCTGTCACAGTGTGGCATGTTTTCGGGAAAGTATTCTGATGATGTGTAGAGTTTGTGGCTTGCCTCTGATATTGTCTCCTAATTAACTCAACTTACTGTGGCAAAAGCTGTGAGTACTAGGATCTAAGGGATTGCTGGCTTATTATACATCAATAAAGGCTGCACTCCTGACGTAAGACAGTGGGCACAGTCTCACAGTAAAAAAAACAACAAAAAAACAACTGAGGTACTAATAAATGCATTTGCCATAGGATTTTCATTTTATATTTATTATTTAATGCATGGTACAAAATACTTTGCACATGATTTGGTAATTCATTGGTGTTCAGAATTTCTCCTTTTCGTTAACAGGTGTCTCCTTCACCAGCTATCCCCCCAAGGCCTTCTCAGAAGAAGGACACATCAGGGAATCTACTGGACATGACATTTCCCCCCCCCAAAACGGCTGCTGTGATAACGGGCAAGTAAGTATATATTGGCAGAGGTGTCAACTATGGGGGCAAAGCATAAAAAGAAATTCCGGATTTTTTTCTCTTTCAAGTGCCGAGTTGGAGTGTTGCATTAACATGCGTGCCAGACCTCTGGTACATACCAGATTTCCGGTTCCGCTATGCCTGAAAAAAAATTTTTTGGTTTCGCGATGTGAAGAATTGAAGAACACTGGTTAATCAAAATAAAAGAGCGCAAACATGCGTTCGAGATATTGGCCTAATTTGTGCATATTTTTAGCATTCACTGTGTCCGAAGGCGTATCGTCAGCATAGGGCTACCATTGTGTTCTGGCTGATTCACAGGTCAAGGGCTTCACATGCATCAGCTGCCCTTCATGCTGACAATAATGCAAACTTGAAAGTGAGTGAAGGGTCACAGGGTCATGAGTCATGTATTGTGTCCGGTCAAGACCGGTTTGGTTGGCATATTGTTTGAGTGGACGAAGTCTATCATGTGTTGCGCTGACTTCGTCTCATGTGTCAGGCCTGCGCCAGATTTAATGCTTTAGATGCCTGCAATGGTAGATCTACAAACTTTTATTGTCGAATGACAATGGATGCTTTCATTTGGAATACCTGGTTGCTTGGTTCCGTGTATACTGTGAACATGTTGTGTGGACTGATTTGATATGTTACTTCTGTTAGGCAAAAACCTAGAATTTAGTCAAGGTCGAGCATGCCACTAGATCTGTACCGATACACGTTGTATGGCTTACAGTAATCATTGTGCCAGATCAACTCGGATGCTTTAGTTTATAAGGGCCTGAAGGGGCCCACATCAGATTGTTCTACTTTTTTAGTTATCTGGCATCAGTATCATCGGCGTAACCGGATTTCACTTCAATCAGTCCAGTGAACGGTACTTATACATCAAGCATGAGTGAGACCTCTAGGCTTGATGCTTCTAATATAACCACGGGGGTCTTAAGCAGTGGGAGTCAAGCAATGGCATACTGCTTAAGCCTTATTTTCATGTTTATGGAAACCAAAACGTCAGACCTCCATCAAGTACATGTAGATGTAGTTCTGTTTCACTACTTGATGGCTTTTTGATGTTTCCATTGCCGTTTCTATTTCCGTACATAGGAAAACCCAGCTTAGTGGTGTTGAATTGAAAGAGAGACAACAGGATCTATTTTATTGGCCCAAAAGACACAAATATATATACACATTAATGAACATGCACAAAACCCATGGTTACATGTTTTGTTGGTTGGGTGTTTGTAATAGGTTTTACAAACTTATTGGAGAAATTTCCCCACCTTCATATACGAGGGATGTCTGAAAAGTTTTAAGCATAACCTACAAGGAGGGTTGCTAGATGACTAAAACTATGTTTTCTGGAAAGTACAACCTCTTGTAAGTATTCCTGCCCATTTTCGAGATTCTAACAGTTTTTTTTCTGCAAATTTTTTAATAAGCAGAGGTCGAGGTTTTAAGGAAAATGGAGAGAACTGAATATCATGCAGTTATTAAGTACCATTATATGAAAAGCATGACATGTTCAGAAATTCATGAGGATATGGTGAGAACATTGGCGGAGAGCGCCCCTTCATATGCAACAATCACACGCTGGGTCAGAGAATTCAAGCGTGTCAAGGAGAGAGTTGAAGATGACCCAAGACCAGGAAGACCCCCAAGTGCAACAACCAAGGATAACCTTGACCTTGCTCTGCAGATGGTCATTTTGCCAATGACAATGACGTCATGCCCGCTGTCGGGAGGTTCCTGGAGTCTCAGACTAAAGAGTTCTTCTCCCCTGGGATAAAGGCGCTTCAGCACCGTTGGAGAAAGTGTTCTGCCCTTGAGGGGGACTATGTTGAAAAATAAACCACCAGGAATCCTCTATCTTGTTTAGTTTTTCTGATGCTAAAAATATTTCAGACACCCCTCGTATAACTAGGAAATAAAATTCTTCTTGTAGAACAAAAACTGCTGCAGTCACGCACTTTTTACATGAACAAGGAAAGTTGTAGGTGTGCACAAATACTTAGTAACCGTGGTACATTATTGTGACATGTAAAGTGTTTTGTTCTCTGATACATGTATTTGAAAATTGCCTTTATACAGTTTTGTGTCATTTAGTTTGCAGGTCTGTTGATTGCATTGCTCAATGCCTGCGACTTCAGGTTTGGCTGATTTGGTCAAAGTGATTTTCAGGTTTCAGATGGCTCCATTGCTGGCACCCATGCATTAATGTTCATATTAAATTGGCTGCAGTGGCTTAATTCATGGTGCCTTCTTTCCTCTCTAACCGTCTTCTTTTAGTAGGCGTGGCTGAATGCCATATTTATTTACCCACTGGGGTGGCTGGTGTAACGGTAACCCATACCGTCATGGTTCACTGATCACCATGTGGCCAAATCACAGGTAGCAAATCCAGGATTAGTCTTATTAATCTCTTCACCATTAAATTGTTAATTCAAAGCTTGTGAATTAAGGTACTGATAAAATAGCATCACAGAGATATAGAGTATTATTTCAGCTTTTTGTGGATGGCAGTTTTATTCAAGCAAACAAAGGGCGAGTATCTTAACCTTGCATTTTTTCCGTGCCCACCTGTAAATAAAGGTGAACAAAACTTTGCATGCCTTGTCTTAAAGGGCTGATTAAAACAACTTTTAAGAGTTTTCCCAGACAAAAGAATAGCATGGTCACATTAAGCAGTCTTTGCTCTTTCAGGTGATACTAAGTTTTAGTTTGTACCATTCACGGTTGAGTGTTTATGGGGGTTTAAAGGGACATCATACAGAGATGCCACCCATTCCGATTTGATCGGTATCGTTCTGTTATTTTTTCAAAAACGAGCATGATTCCAATTTTCCGTTTAGTTCGGCTGGTATTCCAATTTTCAATACTTCCCGCAGTTGGCTTATTTCTGTTCTTCGCTTTCGTCTTCCGAATTCTAGTTTTTAAATGTAACTTTGCAAAACGCAGTGAATCGGATTATGGCGATCATTTCAGGAATAAACGGGGAAGTTAGTCCTACTTCCCTATGGCTTCTTTTGCACCATTTAGCTTCTTCTTTTTTCGTTCACCAAATCTAAATTTGCAGATTTGTTCTTTAAAGAAAATCTACGGTTTTCTGCAGTTCTGGCAGAGCACCATAAAGTTTGACATTCAGCACCATGTAGCAATTTGTTCACTTGCCACGAGCATTGTTTACATTGTTTGTATGGTTTTACATGGCGGTGATTCTAAACCTAGCAGGATGTATTTCGTCTGAGTCCAAGTGATAGGCTATATATTCGGCAGCGACTGTACCAAGAGGAATCAGTTTTAAACCTAGCTAGATCTGTTCCGTCAATTTTAAACCTAACTGGATATTGTCGTGTCTAGTGTAAAAGTGATTTATTTGGCAGCAACTGTGATGGAAGGCAGTGGAGGAATCAACAGAATGATATTTAAGCGTGATCTGTCAGCAGTGATTGTGACAGAAGGAGAATCAGTTTTAAACTTATTTAAACCCAGATTTTTTTAGTCAAAGCCATGGAGAAGGTTGGTGTTGCATGGGCACAAACTGCCAAATTAAAATATGAGTGGCAAAACACTAAAATAGCATACATATAATACACTGGGCAAAAATCATGCAGGGCATTTGTGCATTTTGACAATCAAATATTCAGCATATCAAGGCAGTTCCTATCAGACATTCCTGGCAACAGCTCCAGAGCAAAGATCAATTTTGCTAAATGTTCCTTCTGTGGGCAGAGCTCTTTTTCAGTTTTGGCCTAGGCCAATACAAAAACCCGATAATAAGATATGGTTGAATTGAACTTAAAATGGTGTGAGTTTTTAATAAAGTTGGTTTTTTTTTCAGCCTATTCTTGTGTGGTCAAAAAGAAAATGTAAATTTAGTACTGGCATCATTTTAATTTTCGTTGTCGTTCGTGCTGATTCAGATTTTTGTTTTCATGGGGTGGCATCTCTGAATTCATGGCTTATAGGTATATAAATACCCATAGCTTGTCTCAGTGGCTAAATTCAAAGCATTTGAGTGGTTCCTTTGACTACAGGATAGTTACAGTTATGTCAGAAAGCATGTTTTGTTTATTCATGGGGTAAATTTTTTTTTGTGACATTGAAAAAAAAATGTGAAGTTGCATCATAGCTTAATATATAATCTGATCTCTTGTTCTTTCTACCCAAACCCCCTCCCCCCTTACCTCTTGTTCTCTTGCAGTTCATCCACAATAATATTTAAGGAGTTGCTTCTTCAAAGCCAATTATTATCTAATTCGTTATATCTTATACAATAGCACTTGATATAAAAGTTAATTGACTAGAATTGCAGTTCTCACATGCCCTCACAGAACAAAAACATATTTACCAGGACTTGACTGCACAAATCCTCTACAAAACACCACAGTGCACACAAAAAAGAGACGAGAAAATTTCTGCCACTGCTGAAATCTTCAACACACCAAACTTGTTATATTCTCATGTTGACTCCTTGATATCGCACAGCAATTCTGTCTCTGATGAGATGATAGCATCGGCTGAATCTGCCATTAGGAATTATTGTAGCTTTCACCGCAGAGTGAAAATTGGTAGTACAGTGTACATGTATATATCCTAAATTTCACATTCTTGAAGACTTATTGTCTTCCCTGGATGAAATTTTACAAGGTCGGGCTTGATTTTCATGGTGAACAAGGGGGTGGTGGGACAACTTCATCAAACAATAAATGCTATAAAGCTCCAAACAAGAAATGTGCTACATTCAAGGCACAGACTACATACAATCATGGCCAGACATTTCTCCCAGGTCTGGCCAATTAAGTGAGTGCAGAAATGGGGTATCTCCGTCAATGATTGTATTTGATGGACCGATCTCAGCTGATATTTGATCAAAATAAATAAGATAAGAATGACTTTATTATCCATAGGAATGAAAATTAGCTTGGCTGCAGTACATACATTTATAAAAAGTAAATAAATAATCTAAACATAGGAGTACATAAACCATTACAATACAATACTTAGACTGACTCGCATTCATGCATACTGCCTTGCACTTCATAAATATGAAGTCTCTTCAATATGAGGCTTATTAGTAAATGTTATATTATATGAGGGAAGACTATATTTTATTAATTAATTAATTAATTAAATTATACACATCGAGAGATAGAGAGATAAGCGGTCAGATGGACAGTAAGTGTGAATGTAAATGCAACTAGTGCAAGTGAATTTAAGATATTCCGTGGCGAAATCATCTGATGTATCATTTTACATAATATATAGGTTTATTATCATACTAACTGTATTTTTTCTCTGCAAACCCTAAAGTTTGACTGATTAGTGCTATAGATGGATGTTAATCAGTCTGTAGTAAAGTGATGATAGCTGCGATGTATGTGCCTGTTATTTAATTATCTCAAATGGTACAACTATGAAACTTAATAGGGAGAAAGATAAGAGTCCACTGTTTATGATGGTCAACATCGGTTTGATGGGGAAAACTTTTAAAATGCCTTTTTTTATGTCGTGTAAAAAAAAACATCAATTTTGATAAAAAATAGTATCCCTCTTTTAAATGTAAATAATTCCCCTTTTTGATGGTTTGTTGTGTAATCAGAGATCATATCTGAAAGATTAAAAGTTTAATCTCTCTGTACACATCTTGTACACTTCTCTACCTTGTTTGGTTCTGAAGATATTTGAGTGTAAACATGTGAAAAAAATATAAAATTTTGGACAATGGAGGAAAATCTTAGCCCAGTGTGCACTAGAGCGAAACAAAATCCCATTAAGCAAGGACTGGGGCGGAGACCCACCTTCTCCCATCCATTGTGGTGACTGCAACCTGATGCCACACGGGCTACACCTACTAAGTTGAGGCCAGGATCTGTGCATTAAGGTCATGAATTTTTGTTATGCTTACACTACAAGGATGGGAATCCATGGGAAATTCCTGAATATCAGGATTTAAAATGTTTGGTTTTCCTATGGTGATATTCTTATTCATAATTATTCAAAAGGGAAGTCTGAGCTATGTCTACATGTTGTACCTGGCAGTGAAAAATTATGTTGAAAGTTGTGGAAATTTTTCAGTCAGTAGATCCCATTCTTGTGCTTAGATCCGTTCTGTGGAAAAACAGTGTTGAGAAATTCTCTGGGTAGTGACTTGAATGATTCAGGGACTTTATTAATCAAGATTTAGAATTTTTACGCTGGCAAAATAATTCTGTTTTCAGGGGATGGCATTGTGACCACTGCACTTTCATAAATGATGCCAGCTCTCATGTCTGTAAAATCTGCGACAGAACGTCCAGCAACCCAAGATTGGCAAGTGATTCTTCAAGTCTCTCCATACCCTTCAGCCCAGCTGATGATGGTGACAAAGGCCTAAGTGATGCCGAGGATCTTTTCACAGGTGATGACAAGTTCATCCAGCTACTGAATGAAATTCAACTTGAGGAGCAAAGAGAGAAGCAGAAAAATGCCATTACAGATATTGATGAGGGTAGAGGCCATGAAAACACAGACTCTGAAGAAACCAAGCTGGTGGGAATCAGGATTGTGGGATCTCAAGAACAGGTAAGTTGTCCCATAATCTGGAAAAACCTTGCAAGTCAAATCAGGTGAAAATTTAGCAGGGATCATTTTGTACTTAAAAGTTCATACTCCTTTTTATCCTGTGAAATCTGTTGTGCTCTGGATGTACCCAGTAAGTCAGGTGGTTTTGAGTAGATTTAAGCTCAATTTTTCTCACATTTCTCTTAACTTTGAGCCAAATAGTGTGACCCTGGTTTTTCTAGTGCATGGGGGAGTTCTATATCTAGAAAGCCACATACCTTAAATATAGACACGATGCAGAAGAAAGACAACTGAAAAACATCAGGATTGGTTCCACACAATATACATGATCAAAATTTGTGGCTATGCCTTTCTCTTAGTTATCTGTGCTTTTGAATAAAATAACTTGTACCTGTTAAAGTTTGATGATGCTGCACTGAAAAACTTATGGCTGACAGCACTGAGAGACAGTAGGTCTAGATCAAGGGTCAACAGCCTTTCAGAGAAGAAGAGCCATGGTTGCGATTTTCTTTAGAATTTAACTTATGACTAAAGAGTGAGACACAAAACATGAAAGTTGATATTTTAGTAGATTTTTTACTGGCAACGAAGAAAAGGAAAGAGCCACATATGAAAAGTAAAAGAGCAGTATACGGCTAGTGAGCACTGATTGCTGACCCCTGGTCAAGGGAAGTGTAAAAAAATGTAAAAAGAAACAAGAACACATTTCAACAAATGAAATCACTTTTGTACTTAGAGAGATGTTAAATTAATATTGTCTGCAAAATAAGTGTAGCATAGTGAAATAGAAACTTTTGGATTTTGCTGTTTCCAGTTTTGCGAGGTGATGTTTTCCAATAGAAATGAACATTTCAGGATTATTTTGTTTCTCTGGGAACTAGGTGATGATTGAGAAGAAAAAGGCTCAACAAGAATATCTGCAGCTTCTTCAGGAGCCACAGGACAACAGTCCTCAACAGGAGCAAAAACAGACTAAAATTACTATGTCTTCTGTGAGTATTATATCACTCTTGGTGAATTTGGAGTAAAATTTTTGGGTAAAAAGTCACTCGACTAAAGTGTGCAGCATTTTAGTGGATTGTAAAGTGGGTAGCTCAGGCATTGTGCGAGATGATGTGAAAAGGTTAATTAATAGGAAAAATAAACTTCCCTCAAGGAATTCATAGATACTTGGGGAAAAGAAGTTGCCATCTTCATTTTTGCATTTACACATGTGCATTTTTATGATAAAAAGCCAGGGATTTTTATGGTCATGTCCAGCCCTACAGCACAGTCATGCACTTTTACTCTGATTAATTCACAGAACTTGTCAAATTTGGCCATAGGTAGGAGGGCAGTAGATAGAAACACACACTTTGGCACAATTCTTTCCTTTGTAGACCATACTTTGTTTTGATCCAGTCTCAGAGCACATTTTCTGATTTATCTTCATTGTTTTGCTTCGTTTGGAATCCAAAACTGTGTGGATATGATGCCTAGGTTTCCTAAGCTATAACTCTTGATTTATATCCTCATGTATCAACAACCACATGCTGGTCGTGCATGATTAGCATAAATTTGTACAGAACATGGAGAAACATTGCAAGGGCTCTAACATTCAAAATCTTTATATCTTAAATTGCTGGTTGAATGAAAATGATAATCTGTATTACATGGTTTGCACATTTATTGTCAGAATCTTCCACCAACACCCCCCAAGAGCAAAAGTCCATCTCCAAGCCCATCCCCAGCCCCGTTTGGTGTTGGAGCAAGACCAAAACAGCCAACCAATCCCAAACTGGGGCAAACTTACAAGGATCAGAGTTGTGCTAGTTCTTCTGAGTATGGCACTCCTCCTTCTGGTACCTCTCCCACTCCACGCTCCTCTCCCACTCCTCCATCACGGACTACTCCCACCTCGTCTCCACGGAACTCTCCCACCCCTCCCAGCCCTGTGAAACCCAAAAGCAGTGCATTAGTGACTTCAATCCCAAGCCAACAGAGTAGTCAGGGGTGGATGGAAAATGGCGAGGATGCAGAGTCACACGATCCCTTGGAAAAATTGAATGAAATCAGTATGATGAACCGCATGTGTAATCAAGGAGAAAAACTGTTGAAGCTGATCAAGGTATGCATGGAGAACTTTAATTCACAAATGAATCTCTGGTGACCTGCATCAATGTTGACAATGCTGAATGAGAAATATAAGCATTTGATATATATTATCGTGTCATGTGTAAATCCTGAGGATCGACCCAAGGACGAGGAATTATATTTTTGTTTGTTTGTTTGTTTGTTTTGCTGTTGAATGAAATGGAATTTGACTTGGAAGATCCTAGACTTCGATGAATAAATTAACCCCTTCGTGATGCAAGGTAATATTGTGATGCACCGCGCACCATTTTACCCCATTTTTTTATTCCCAGGGACGCAGGGGAGTTAGGAAAAAAATAAGGTGTCTCAGTTTTTTTTAGCTGTTTTGCGTTTGGATGTGATCAAAACTATGCATTATGTGTATATATATCTAAGCAGCTAGGTTTAGATCTTCCAGGGCTAGATCTAGATCTAGATCTAGTCTCATCACTGCTGACACTAGCACTGTCACTGTCTAGCTCTAGATCTGAGTCACTCTATCGTTGCCTCTTGGGAGCTCATATTCACTCCCGGAGTCTTCATAGTCGGCCTCATCATCACTTGCAACATCCAATAACATGCTTAGCACATCATCCCATTGATTAACTGGTCTTTTCACCCGTTTTTGTGAAGATCCCGACGATGTGGAAGGGTCCATGCTGGTTTATATCTGGTTTTAGACTCACCGACGTTGTTTTTCAAAATAAATGAGTTCTACCTGTGTGAAATCGATACCGCTGAATTTGAATCTGCCATCAGTTTTTATGTGGCAACGCTCCTATGTTTAGTATGGGGAATAGAAAATATGACGAGCCACGCTCATCATTGTAGTCCTCCCGACTGCAGAAGCATGACAAGTTTCACTCGTCACAACAGCATCTTGGCAGTGACGCTGTATAAGCGAAGGGGTTAACCATGACAAACATTTCAAAATTTAATCTGGCCAAGATTTTGCCATTATGTTGATTGCTGAATTACTATTTTTTTCCATTGAAACAACAAAACAAATGCAAATGTATGAACTTTATATACTCTAGCTAGAGAAAAATGTATATTGTATATAATGTATATAGATGGTCTTGAGAAAGAAATGCTCCACTCCAAAATTTCTCAGCTTTATCCTGGTTTTTTTTTTCTTTGATGGAAACAGAAGAGGAGTTCATTCTATACCATGGAGGGAAATATCTTACTTAAAGCACAAAAAGCATTTATTTCAGTTTGCTATTTCCATATTTTAACCTTTTTTTTTTTATTTCCTCCTGTAAAGTGGAGCTTTGTAACTTTGGCATGTTTGCCCAAGGACACCTATATTACTCATGATCTGATCATTCCTACTGTAATTGATTCAGCATATTTCATGTCTTTACGCCACATGTGTTTTTAATGTGGTCAAATTGCTTGTTAGATGATGTTGTGGATTCCCCAAACACTCATTTGATAAAGAACCTTGTGATTTTTCTGCCATCTACGTCAGTTTGTTGTCCCTTCAAGCGACTCCCTTTGATTCTAGTAACCTTGATAAGACCTACTAGTCTGTAATGTCTGGTGTCAGTGTGTGATATACATGTACGTTGCTGTTGTGATAAGTAGATGTACAAAACTTCAGTCTTGCTGGTTAGATATATGTCACACATATGATTTATTACAGATGGCAGATGTAGCAAACTACAGTATTGAAGCAGTGCTGATTGCCCAAAGCCTTTGCGATACTAAAATGACTCCTCTAGAATGGTTGGAAGCCAACTGGAAGAAGAACATTAAGAGGGTTGCTACTATGGCAACCACCTCTGGAACCCAGCAGACTGAGAATTGTGTAGGAGAACTGTCAGAGGAGGAAGCAGAGTCAGCATACATCAGTTGTCAAGGCAACATGAAAGAAGCAGCTGATTTGTGTGTAGAGAGAAGGACAAAATTGGTAAGACTCATAACCATTTAGTTTGTGTGAATCTGTCAACCACACCCCTCACACTCACCACCATTGCCCCCCCCCCCGCCGGCTTTCTCTCCCTATTGTTCCTCCTGTCCCAGCCTCTCTCTTTCTTTATCTCTCTCTCTCAGAATCTGTAAAACCAGATCTGCCCATTATTTCCTTACATAGGGAAATCGCTCCAAATTAAACATCTCCCAGGAGCAATGATGCCATTAATTTTTATTTTTTTTTCAAAAGTGAACTAACAGAGAACAAACAAATCAGAAAAATTGTTTTTATAAAAATTCTTGCATCTGATGTGTAGCTTCCAAACTTCCATTTTCAATCTGAAAGTGAACTGTATTGAAAATTTTAAATGAATCTGTGCAGAAAAGAAACCTCCAAGCATGACACCAGTTTGGAGTTGTCCTATTATTGTAAAAGATTTGTGACCTCTACATATTACCACTGTTTCCAGTACGAGCATTTTAGCAGTCTGGGTGAATTCCCACGGGAAGAAATTCTACAAGTGATGTTTCAGTGCAAGGGGAACCAGGATGCTTGCGAGAGCTCCCTGATGGAAGCCAAGTTACAACCTTTGATTGAGAACATCTGGGCTGGGAAAGACATGCAACCTGCAAGTCGCCTGGTCCTACAGAGTGTCTCTGGATCTGACATATGCCATAGTTTTTCTACCAGTGTTATCGCCCACTGGGATTTTCAGAATGCAATGAAAAATAAGGATTTAGACAGAGAAGTAAGTATTAACTGATAGAATGAAAATGAAAATAAAGCAAAAACAGAACAGGTTTTATGTTGCAAAGCCCTATGTTAGTATTAAAGGACAAAACGAAAGCTATACAATCAATTCCAGTTTGTACCAAGCCCTCCTATGACCCACATGTTGTCATTTTCGTTTTTCCTTTTTTTTTTTTTTTTTTTGGTCAAGGAGTGATTTTACTCAACTGTGCTGGGTTTGAGTTACTTGCATTTGACACAGTTTCGTAAGAATGTGAAGTAAGATTTGTTGGGAGTAATTCAACAGCAAGTGCATTAAAAAAATATTCAGAAATCACATATCTTTGCATGCAGGTGTAGGCTTTGGAATACTCTAGATAAACTTTCCATGTACATATCCTTGAGATGATGTCATGTGATTTGTTGAATTTGTCAAGTAGTTATAGGTCATTGATTATGGAATATAGGGTTGTGATTAAGACCATGAGAATTTTGAAGGTTTTTGATTTCATTAGAGACGAGGACCAGATTTCATTGTGTCCTGACTTTAAACAAATATCCAGAGGATATTCTATGAGCGGCTGCTGTGGTGGATAACATGGTTTTATCAGCGAGCGTTTTCATGATAAATCTTGCAGTTGAACCATAGTAAAAAAACATAATAATAAATTTTTTTATCTCTTTTGGTTTGTGCAATTGTGGCATTATTTCTATGTTTTTCAAGTAATGTAATTGTTTTGGCAAGTATAACCTCCAATTGGATAGTTTGGAAATTGCAATTCATTTGATGTCCAAGTAGTTGCTTGTGATTGTGAAATATGGCTTTTGCTATAATTTCAGCGACGGATCAGAATGATTTTTGTAGAAGGCCGGTTGAAAAGCTGGGGCAGAGCAGAGCTTGTCATTAAAATTCTGGATGATTATCTACCGTATGAGAACATTTCATTAGAGGATGTTGTTGAAGCTGTGAGAAATTGTCAGGACAGGAACAATGCACTGGCTTACCTGCAGCAAGAATGTGCCATCTGCTATTCCAAGTTCCCCATGAATAAGGTATGTTGTGGTGTCACATCAACGAAGGTGATTCAGTCAAAAAAGCTTGCATTGTGTGGTGATCCATGTAGTGAGTTAAAGATCTGTCGTGGCTGCACATAAACATTAATATTTCTTCTTAGCATTAAGCTACAACAATGAAATATTTTAACAATGAAAAGTAAATGTAAGTTTAAATTGCAGTGCCAGCTTGTCATGATTGATAGAAATTGCTTGATGTTTTTGGGAGACAGAGGATAGAGGCTATTTTTGGGATGGTACAGAGGTCTTCAGTTTTTTCCCTTTTACGGGAGGTCTTTTACATACAGTGTTATAAAGAAACTTAACAAGACTGCATTACCTTCTTAATACTGCATGTTTGCCAACTAGAGGTTGTGGAAGAGTGTTCCTTGTTACATCACAATCCTAAATGATCAATGGGTGCACACATGCAATTGCTAAATGTTAGATTTATATCTTTAAAGGGGGAAGGGAGAAAGAACACCAAGTGTTCTTTTCTTTGTCTTTTTACCTCTTCACAAGAGAAAATGCTGATCATGTTTTCCTCACAAAGGTAACCAAATTCACATATTTTTTTTCTTTAGGATAGAACAAACTGTATTTCTTTCAACTCTTGAATTTTAGTATGTTTCTTTCTGTTTGTCCGTTTGCGCAAGCAGATTCGAAATTTGAACATCTGTCAGTGCAAGATGTGTGAGGAGTGTTTGACCACAAACTTTGCAATAGCTATAAAGGAAAAGCATGTGCGGCACTGGATATGTCCCCTCTGCTCTCTACCTGACCTGAATGACACAGAAATAGCCTCGGACTATTTGCAGTTTCTTTCAATGCTGGTGGGTCATGATGAATTTTGTCACATTTTATGAACTAGGATAGATGTGATGTAATGCCAATATACATTTCCAGAAGTTGCTTAAGAAATGTTTCATTTCTTCACTCTTACAAAATGATCTGGTCTGTGCAGAAGTGGTGAAAGAACTGATTAGAAAGAGCCCAGGACATTTTGAATGGGAAAGAATTTGGGAGTTTTATTAGTCACTGGTGTCAGTCAGTTTTCTTTTGGGATAAGCAGACCTCCCAAGTCTCCCCGTTTTCATGATAAAACCCCGTTTGTCGCATGTACCTTTGAAATTTCCCCGTTTCCAGGAAAAGACAAGGAATAAAAAATTCAGTCAAGTTTTGCTGATCACACGAAAATTACTGATTAAGCTTTTTCATAGTGCCGCTTGGCTGATACAGTGTCTGTACTTTTCTTTGAGGAGTGGGGGTCGTGCCCACTCAGTTGGGGGGTATGGGTAGGAACTAACGTGGAGGGCATCTCCATTCAGTCATTTTCCCAGAGAACAGCCCAGACTAGATGGCACCAGCATGTCTAGGGAACACACTACTCACTTTGATGTCCACCAGACATGTTATGTGAAGTGTGGCATAACCCTGTGGGGAGGGGGTGGTGAAGGTGGGATGGAGACAGTCGGCTTACCTGGGTCAGAGGTCTATGGCCGTATTGGAGAGCCAGCGCATTTTTGATAAAAAAGAAAAAATCGGGTTTTTCGGAATATGGAAAAAAATAAGATTATAGATTGCACGTATGGAGGCAAGTGATGGCCAGATAGGGCTACTGTTGCATCCTCCTGAGCATTATTATGTATACAGTAGTGGTATGATTAGGGGGGGGGGAAAATACTTGAGCTGAGGAGAATCAGCCTGAGACTCCCCAGTGTAGGCTTATTTTACTTAGATTCATAGACCTATGGAGGTTTGAAAAATCAAGTGTTGGTATTAGACATTAGGGTAACATTTTTACCCTCATTTTCAGCACTCTTCAAAGCCATAAAATGAATCAGCACCAGAAAATGGGATAAAAGGCAGTGGCAGTGAATCTTCTTTAAGGCAGTTTGTCAATAAAAGTACCAGGAGTCGGGTACACCGAATTTTGAAAAAGAAAAATGTAGTGTTTCAGATTATTCAAATGTCACAGTGACGCATTGAAATTCTAATATCCAGTAGCCATAAACCTGCAGGTTTGTTTAATTTTCTGTTTACTGGGAGGGATACTGCTGAGATGTTAAAAAGTCTCATCTGATGAAAAAAAAAGCACTTTCAAAGAAAAGAAAATATTTTTTTGTGCTATTAAGACCATCCCACAGATTCTTAATTTATCTGACTGTAATTAATCTGCCATTAAAGCGACAGACAGACTATCTTCTTCTTGTTTTAACAACTCTAGTGCCCAAAAAATTAAGCTGACTTTCTGATTATGGCATTGAATTAATAGGTTGGACTGACCAGACTGCTTAGGCATGAAAAGTGTCCCTAGGCTTTCTTCAGCCATGTCAAAAATGTTTTTCATACACCTGCTGAGGTCTTGCAAACTAAGGGTTAGCAATTTTGAGATTTTATCCTTATTTTCAGTACTAACGGGGTGTGGGGTTGTATGCAACACGTTTTTTTTAAAAATGTTTATACGGTGGTTGTATTTAATTTTTTTTGTGTTGAGTTTCTAAGAGGTTGCGGTAACCTCCCGGGTTTTTGTGAAATCTCCCCACTTTCTTAACCAAATCTCCACACATCCTGCTTGTACTAGTTGGGAGGTCTGGATAAGGAAATGCTTCAGTCAGTAATGAATTAATTCAAACGTTATTAATTTTTGGTCTTGAAAGATGCAACTGCATAATCGTGTAATCAGTATGTTCTTAATCACTGAAGACGAGTTAAACATACTTAGTGGGGAGAAGAGTCAATCTTTTATCCATTTGCATAGAGCTGCTTGAATTTGCCATCATTAAAATGTTGTAAATTATTTCCTCTACACTTCACCTAATTTTGTTTCATATAATATTATTTGTAGAATTTCAGCAGCCAGTTACAACAAAAATTAAGACTGATTTTTATAGGAAAGAGATAATTTCTGTGTGGGCAATTTTAATTCAAATCATTGCATTTACAGCTGCAATCACTGATTGGGGCTATGTGGGGATTTTTAATTTTATAACACTGTATTTACAGCTGCAACCACTGATTGAGGCCGAGCTCATGAATCTTTTTGAAACCAAAATCAGAGATTGGCATTTACAAAAAGATGATTGCTTCAGATGGTGTGCTCATGTAAGTTAGTGGATATTAATAGTGCATTTGCGATATTTCCATATTTCATTTGTACAGCTGATAGATGAAAATACTCATAACCAGCAATTATACCAAAAAGAAATAGTTCTTAGCTATAGACAGTAGAAATGTTCCCAGCTTGAATTTGAGAGTGATAAGTAAAAGAAATTCATTGACAAAGCCCAAACATATAACAACTTGGTTACATAGAAAAGTCAGAGAAGGAAAGTATTGTTAGCAAATCTTGTCAGATGAATCTTGATTTGTTCTGTAAACTGAACAATATAGATGTAAAATATAGCTTTTACTTATATTCTGCACAAAAATTTTGTCTAACGGAGTCGGAGCTCTTAAAATACGATATACACATTCTGTAGAACCATATAAGACTTTGCCAGCTAGAACACCCATTTTCAGCCTTTGCCCTTCCAAGCAAGTAATTGAAGCACCATAATAATATTGGTAATTTTTTTCAGTGTGCTGAAGGATTTATTGCAGAAAATCGTCCAGAGCAGAAGAGAATGACCTGTCCACATTGTGGTAAAAAGACGTGCTTCAGCTGCAAGAAACAGGTACTGGGGTAATTTTATCATACTGTTTTGCAACTGAAAACTTGCACCTAAAGGCAGTTCTCGTGATGTCCATTAGACTATTCTTGTCTTACTTGCAGATTCAAATTTTCATTCATCCAGTCGGGTAATTCTTCTCAGCAACTGAGATGTTCATTGTATACATGGCAGAAACAGTATTGCAATAAAGAGTGAATCGTTGTACTTCAAGGTTTAGGTTGTTTTTATCTAGTAGTGAATCTCATTAACAACCCAGACATCTGTGGCATACTGTGTCTTGGAAGTACTGGAGGAGTTAAAGAATCTCCCTGTCCCAGTGCAATGTTTTGACATGAGTAACAATTTATGTAATAATTCTGGGGCAAGAAACAAACTGACAAATGTATTTTTTTACCTGTTTATATTCTTTATTCTCAGTGGGAGGATCAACATGAAGGGCTAACCTGTGAGGAGTTTGCCCAGTGGAAAATTGACAATGATCCCACCAACCAGTCTGTGGGATTGGCAAAACATCTGGATGAAAATGGAATAGGTTTGTCTATTGTCACCACTTCTCATCAACCTGTGGTTCAGCAATTTGACATACCTCACGATAAATGTATTCATGAGGATGCTATTACTATTAGTGGCTGAAAAAAAAAAAAGCATTTGTTCCCTGAAGAAGAGTTGCAAAGCACTGAAAATATCAACACCTAGAAATGGAGCTGGACTGTTTCAAACTGAATAAGGTTTTTTTGTCCATGGCAGCAGTATTTATTAATTTTAAAATTGTTTGATTGACTTTCGCGTGTCATTCTTAAAGGACAAAAAATGTAACTTAAATATTGAAAAATCAGAGATAAATGATGAAATATGAAAAGAATATATGTCCCTGATGTGGCATGTCTGTTTTGTAAAGTTCACAGAATCCAATCAATTTCTCAAACTGGCAATATTGCCTCTGTACTTATAGTATTCATCCTGGTTTATCAGTTCCTCATCATGATGTCAACTAACTTCAGACTTTGCTTGTCCCCAGAATAACTCATCATCCATATTGGTGTCTCCGCTGTTTTCTTTCCCTTCAATTTTGGATGCATTTAATTTTTTTATTTTAACACATTAGCTGGAGCACCAAATTATTACTGTTCCATGAAATCTGACAGTAACATGGCTAGGCAGATATATGTTCTGTTATAGAAGGTGGCAATTTACAAATCGAAAGTAAAATAAGCTGCATTTCATGTCTTATCCTCTCCATTTCAGATTGTCCAACCTGCAAAATGAGATTTGCCCTGGCCAAAGGTGGTTGCATGCATTTCAAATGTCCACAGTGTGGCCATGAATTCTGTAGTGGATGCAATGAACCATATCATCATAAAGATGTAAGTGACATTTCAGAGGTTCTGGATGCAAATCACCCAACTTCAGAATTCCACCTTTTTCTCTTAAAATGAAAATAGAACAGGACCTCATTCTACACCATGCATAAATACATCTCACATTAGATCACAATAATAGTTCGTCCATCAGGTATGATGATGACCTTAACAACACCAGAGGAATAAAGAACAGAAATTGTTGAGAATTTCAACACATGGACAATAAAGAGAACTAAAGGACACAGAGGACAGAATGGAAAGACTGTTCTTTCATGACTTATGGCTTCTCATGTGACTGATAAGTCCTATTTTTGCCCTGCAGACCCTTCCGCATAAATGACAAGAGTGCTCCGTTGGTTCAGTACCACTGGGCCTTTTCTTGCGCCGTTCTCTTTTTTTGATAGCCTGCTGGACTCTGTCAGCTTCCCATGCTTTGCTGCCTCTGGTAAGGGCCGCCCTCCAATTTGCATGATCAAGCGAGAGCTTTTTCCCACTCACTCACATCAATGGCAAAGGCCTTCAGTGATTGCTTGAGGGTGTCTTTGTAACGTCTCTTTGGGGCCCCAACATTCCTCGTTCCATTGGAGAGCTCAGAGAAGAAGATTTGCTTAGGGAGTCTGGAGTCGGGCATTCTGACAACATGTCCTGCCCAACGTAGCTGAATTTTTTTCAGGTGGCAGAAGATGCTCAATTCCTTGGCACGATTGAGGACCTCAGTGTCTGGAATTTTATCCTGCCATTTGATCCTTAGGATCTTTCTAAGGCAGGCCAGATGAAAGTGATTTAGCTTTCTGGCATGCGATTGGTCCAGGTTTCAGCCCCATAGAGTAGGGTGGGAAGGACCACAGCACTGTACGCTTTCAGCTTAGTGTCTGTGCGAATGCCGGCAACATCCCATACTCTCTTTCGAAGCCTGCCAAATGCAGAGCTGGCTTTGCTGATTCTTGAGAGAATTTCAGTATCAACACAAGCCGCGGAAGACAGTGTACTGCCAAGATAGGTGAAGTTCTCCGACACCTTCAGAAGACTGTCATGGACTTTGATATTTGGGGTCACAGGATACTTGTCATCTGGAGTAGGCTGATGGAGCACTTCCGTCTTCTTTGTGCTTATTGTGAGGCCAAAGTTGTCACAGGCACTAGAGAACTTATCAACACAGTTTTGCATGCTATCCTCATCGTGTGCCAGAAGTGCACAATCATCAGCAAATAGTAGGTCACAGACTTGAGTACTTTTGGTTTTGGTTTTTGCCTGAAGTCTCCTGAGGTTGAATAGACTGCCATCAGTTCGGTACTTGATGCTTACCCCTTGAGGAGGAGAGCTAAAGGCTTCTTGTAGCATTGCAGAGAACATGATGCTGAACAGAGTTGGGGCTAAGACACAACCCTGTTTTACCCCATTTGTGACAGCAAAGGGCTCTGAAACACTGCCGTTGCTTTTGACTGCAGCTTGCATGCCATCATGAAACTGGCGCACTATTGTGATGAATTCGGGTGGACACCCAAACTTCGCCAAAATTTTCCAGAGGCCTTCACGACGCACTGTGTCAAATGCTTTTGTGAGGTCAACAAATGTGATATACAGCGCTTTATTTTGTTCCATGCATTTTTCCTGAATCTGTCTGGCAGCAAAAATCATATCCGCCGTTCCCCTCTCTTTACGAAAGCCACATTGGCTCTCGGGAAGCAAGTCATTTGACGAGAGGTGATCAAGAAGGCGATTCAGAAGCATTCTGGCCAATATTTTGCCAGCAATTGAAAGTAGAGAGATTCCCCGATGGTTGTCACAGACTTGGCTGTCCCCTTTGTTTTTGTACAGATGGATGATTGAAGCATCTTTGAAGTCCTGTGGCAGCTTCCCTGCTTTCAACATATGATTGAACAACTCGGTCAACCTTTCAATAAGCTTTTCTCCACCGAAGGCATACACCTCAGCAGGAATTGAATCCACGCCTGGTGATTTGTTAAAGGACACCTGATTTGTGGCAGTTCGGGTCTCATTTGCTGTGAATGGCTTGGCAAGAGCTGCATTAATAGGAGTCTGAGGGAGGCGGTCAATGGACTCAGTATTTATATTTGATGGCCGATTTGGCACACCTCTGAAATGTTCTGCCCAACGCTGAACTATGGCATTCAATTCAACAATGCGTGTTGAACCATCTGACGCAAGAAGTGGCGTAGTGCCAGAGCGGGATGGTCCAAACACAGCTCGGAGGCTCTCAAAGAACTTTCTAGTGTTGTTTGTGTCGGCATATTTCTGAGTTTCTCTTACTCGCTCTTCAAGCCAGTCATTTTTCATTTTCCTCAGCTTCTTCTGGAGTACACCCTTACATGCACGCAGTGCATCAGCTTTTGCTGTGGAAGAGGGGTCACTGCAGTGAGCTTGGATGAGACTATTTTTTTCTTTGATGAGCACTTTGATTTCATTATCATTATCATTGAACCAGTCCTGGTGCTTGCGGACAGGAAAACCAACTGTGCTGCTGGCGCAAGAGTGTACAGTCGTATTTAGGTCAGTCCAGCTCTGTTCAATGTTCTCAGGGTCAAAAGTCACGCAATCCAATTTTGAGGAGAGTTCTGATGAGAGCTCGCTCTGTTTCTCAGCTGAGCAGAGTTTTGAAACATTTAGGCGTTTAGGTGGCGCTTTCCCTTGAGGGCGTCTATTGCGCCTCAATGTTAGTCTGAGCTTGCAAACAATGAGTCTGGTCAGTTCCACACTCGGCACCACACATCGCCTTTGTGACAAGGACATCCTTTCTGTCAGTCTTCCTCACAATGACATAGTCTATGAAATGCCAATGCTTTGAGCGGGGATGCATCCATGACGTTCTGTTTCTCACGGGGAGACTAAAATTTGTGTTGGTAATGAACAGGCCAAATTCAGCACACAAAGTAAGTAAGCGCAACCCATTGTTATTGCATGAACCAACTCCATGAGGGCCCAAAACATTTGGCCACGCATGAGATTTCTGAGCCAACCCTAGCATTGAAGTCCCCCAAGAGAATCAGCTTATCAGCTGCCGGGACAGAGCATATGACAGATTCTAGATCAGAATAGAACTTGTCTTTGGCTTCATCTGGGTTTGTCATGGTGGGCGCATATGCGCTAATGAGGGTGGCTGACTGGCTTTTCCCAACTGGGATCCTGAGTGTCATTAGCCTGTCATTTATTTCAATTGGCATGGACTGCAAGTTTCTGACAAGGTCATTTTTAATTGCAAACCCAACACCATGCTGTCTCGGTTTGACTGCACCCTTGCCTTTCCAGAAGAAGGTGTATCCACCACTGAGCTCTTTGAGTTGGCCACTATCAGGGAGTCTGGTCTCACTGAGTGCCACTATGTCCAGGTTGTACCTGCTGAGCTCAATGGCAATAAGTGCAGTGCGTCTTTCCGGGTTGTTTGAGTTGTCCTGTAGTGTGCGTATATTCCAGGCTCCTAGCCTGAGTAAGCTGAATTTCTTTTTGTTTCGACCGCAAAAAGGGATCCCCACTGGTCGCGATATACCAGTCAGGGTGATGTGAAGTGGGCTTTCTTTAGGGCACCTTTTCTAGCCCCTTCCTCAGTTGAGGTGAGCAGTGCTATCCTTAAATAAGGCTGCTCAGCTACTGTGGGTGCTGCCTCCCCACGCCTCCACTTCAATCGACGATGAAGTGACCATAGCCCACAGCCACCAACGTGTAGGTCTGTGCTAACAGCTTCCAGTCTATCCAAACCTGCTGCCACCGCACTCGCCCATCGCCGTTGGAATTTTGAGAGGAAAGAAGACGAGACAAAGATGAAAGAAGACGAGGTGAGTGTTAAGACTGGCGCAAAGAATTTGTTTTTAGTGAGAAAGAGCTGCGCAAACATCAGACTCACTCTCTCGCCTGGACACAACTTATCCAAGTGGCAAGACAAGGTCAAGACGACTGGAAATGTATCCAGGTGCAGGAGGATGCCAGAGGGACAGTCATATTGCCTAACTGGCTGCCTGTAGGCTACTCCACAGCCTCGCAGTCCCAACTGACTAGGGTGAAAGACCCAAACCAAAGAACACCAATACTGGTGGATGCTCTGTGTCACGATATCCAGGCCAGAGTGACGGTATATTGCCATCTGCCCTATCAATCAACCACTGGCCTGCTGCCGCCAGCTTCGAAGCTGCGTCCGGGAAGTTTGCTCAATTCTTCGTCTGTGATTTAGGCAAACAAGCCTATGACCACACCGCTACCGGGAGCCAATATGAAGGACTCAAATACTGAGGGTCACATTGTGCCCTAGCATGTGGCCGTTGGGTTAGATGAAACCTCCTCCGCCCTGGACGTTTGCACCGACAGGTGCACGCCCACTGATACCATGCTTAGCGTACCAGTTCATGAAACAGGTTGTACTGGATTACATGTTACCAGTAGCAGATTTTTCTGACCTGACAGACTTAGATCACAATAGAAATACAGAAATATGCGGTGTGGTCAGACCCATCCATTTCAATTCATTCTTTCGGCATTTAATGAATGCTTTCTTCTTTAGCTGACTATTTTGGACAGTTTGTGCTTGAGACCACTGATTTACTCAATTTGATTGCAGTATTTGAGGCAGTTTCATTGTGGTTTGCATCATTTAGCATATGGTAAAAGTCTTTGACAGAACCTTGCAGGTGTTTTTTGTGGACTGGAATGTCAGAGTTGTGCAGATGTGTCAGACAGAATACAAATATTAAGAATTTTTTTGTGCAGGCTCTCAGGCCATAAGCTGTACTTAGAAATTATACTTTTTACACTGTTTACAGTTGTGTGCCAAGTACCAGAATTGCAAGAATCTTGGACTTCACTGTCACTGTCCACGGGACTGTTTCTCATATCTGAGAGACTACACAGTCGTACAACTTCAAGATCTGTTGGCGGTATGTTACGTAGTCACATTCTTTATTCCATAAACATGTTTCAGAATTGTATGACTCACATTATCATTTCCTTGTTAATCTGTGTAAACAATAGTGTTTAAATATTTGTTTTGGGAAGTCTCCTCGTAAATACCAGTCTTCAGTTTAATGGGATTGAAAATGAAGTTAGTTTAAATCTGAGAATAAATGTATCTCTTCCTTGTAATAAGTGTTATGGTCATAATGAGCTGAATTGAATTTCTCCAACAGTGCCTGTGTTTCTTGGTGTGCACAGTTATTGACCTGGGTTGTTGACTCGGTGAAGTTATGGAAAATTTCTTTGTATTACAGAAGCAGAATATATCTTTTTACTTTCTATTACAGAACCACAATATACTTTTCAATGTAAACATCCCTGAAGACCAGCAGGATGCAGCTCACTGCCCAGTGATGGAGCAAAAGGAATTTGATACATGCAAGAAAGATGAGAAATGTGGGAAAAAGACAGTCCATGGACATGCAGGCTTGTGCGAGTGAGTGTCTTTTCTACACTATCTGCCTTCCAGTCAAAGTTTCTTAATTATAGTTTGTTTTTCTCTTTGAATTCTCTTGTCATCTGTTGCTGATGCAGACTTCACAAAATCCAACTTTTTATTTTTTTATTTTGTCGTCACATTTCAAGGAAAAAATTAACAATTGTAAGTATTAAATGATTTTTTTTCTATTCTGGTAGGAAACTGATGCTTGATGCAGAAAACGTTGCACTGCTAAACAATTGAAAACATTATGCTTCAGGATGGCAAGGTGCACAGAAGAGAAAGGTTCCAATTTCCGGAAAGGGATAAAAAGCGTATTGATTTAGTGAAATTAAAACAAATAGTACTGTTGTATGAGACAACAATTTCAGTAAATGAATTTAGGTTTGTGCACAAGGCATGGCGTACAAAAACCGGATACTTTAGTTGGCCGCCGGTAATAGGCTGGAGGCGCCCGCGGTCGTTGGGCCGTGACGGTGACGGGGGTTACTCATCGGTCAGCGAGCGCCGTAGAATGGATGTTGCAAAACGCGTTTTTTGGTACTTTATCGGGGGGTTATTACGCTAACAATGTTAGGTTCAGCGATTAATTGTTAGTGGGTAGCAGTAGGCAAATGCTGTTAGTGTAAGATATCGAAAGAAAAATACTTAAATATTGATTGGTTTAGTTGTAGTAGGTAGTTAAAGTTGACCCTATTTCAATGCTGACACTGTTGTTAGATATGACATAATAAAGATCCATAATTCGGTAACCGCCGGTCGGTTCCCGTTCAAATTTACAACATATGAAGTAGACACATGTACAAGCTTTCTCACCAAGTGGCTTTTCTGCTGCAACTTTTGTAATGTGTACAGGTTTACGAAAGTCATCATTGATGCTACATACTCTTTTTTTTTTGAGTTTGGCGATAGCCTGGTGGCTACTCGCACTGCCTTGTTCACCCAGCAACCGCACCCGAATGTTATTGTCTTATATAGTATAGTATGTAGATCTAGTGGTGTTCTGCAATGTACTGTTCTGGGAGTGTTTTGTTGGGCAACATCCTCCTGTAAGTCACATTGTAATTGTCTATCACTATCAGAGTTTGAAATCCAGAGAGTGATTCTGTGTGGACGGGTTTAGTGTATGAGATGGCTCTGTGAACTTGACTGAAAGAGCTGTTGAGATAGTCGAATGTCATTTGCAGTGTACATGCCTCCTCGATGATGAATGGGGTTGCGTGTATGCGTTTTTGCCTGAGTGACAATCTCTTCAGTGAGGCTGAGATTCTTATGGCAGTGGTTATCAATAAATGACCTGCTGCTATAATAAGCATATGGTGAGATTCTGTGTGTTTTGAGAATTCCATCGAAACAGGAAGCAAGAGGGCCAGAGTTAAGGGTGAGCCCAGAAAATGTGCCAAGAGATAATGCGTCATCTGTCTGCTTCAATTCTTGTGTGTATTTTGTTTTGTCGGCGTCCGTGTCGCTGAAAATTATGCTAGTTACATTTATATAGGGTAGGTCCTGGCTGGTTGTTTCAGTGTGAGGTATGTTTTGGTCAGTTATGTTTGTTTTAGAGAGACTTGTGCTTGGACAGTGGTGTGTTTTTTGTTGTTTTTTTCGGCTGCTGAGGTGAGACGACTGGGATGCAAACTGCTTCAGTAGGACACAGCCGTGAGACATTCGCTGGCTCTGCTATTTCGTTACAGATGGGGTTGTATTCGCTCCTAATGTTTAAACTGTTTTCAATAGTAGGTCGGAGAATCAAGTGAAACTGTGCTTTGTTGACGTTTAGCGTCCTGAACTATTTTGTAACATTCTGGACAGATATATTTGGAATGTTTCTCGATATAGCCTTCCCGGATATCTAGTCGGCAGACAAAAAATCCCCCAAAAAACGTCGCAGAAATTGATGAACACACACACACACACACAAAAAAAAGGTTTTTAGTCTATTTTTTGTTGTTTTTTTTTAATCAAACAAACACACGTCACAAATGTCCAGAGCAGAAATATGCTTATTTCGTGCATGATTCACGTTATTATTATGTTCAAGCAGTTTATTACATCACAAGAAAGTCAGTAGTTTGGGCAACTTAACAACAATAGGTGAGCACGTCACATATAAATTGATATAGCGTTCATACTAAAGCTGCGGCATTATTGAAATTAGCACAGACAGATCAGAAATTATTTCTGATCACACAGATGAAAACTGCTAACTGTTTTCGCCGGCCAGTTTTGTGTAATTAAGAATAGTTTATCTGCAATTGGGCACGGGAAAAGTACAAAATATAGGTAATACATACGTGCGTAGAAGAAAGACAAAAGCACGTAGAAAGCTGGGGTTTGCGCAGGCTGTAAGGGAAAGATTGTTGCTAGAGTTTTCATAGCAAGACATCCGAATGGGTCCACGGGGACTGTCGCAAATTTGATATCAAAAGAGCAGAATTTTAACATGAAAGCGTCTCCCGTTAATTGCTGCCCGCGGAGCGAATCTGACCGCATTGACCCCGGTGAGCATTCTCGCGCACGAGATTTATGACCGCCAGCCGGCGACAACTAAGAGGCGCGATTTCGAGCATTTTTGTACGCCGTGAAGGAATCTGTTATCAGTTTTGCGACTGTTATTTATTGACATACTTTTATTTTTCATCCTCTTAAAGATGTTATGTTTTCATTACACTTGCAGACTTCATTACAAAGAGTATCTAGTGGGCATTATAAATCAACATGGTCTGGATCCTGTGACGCTCATGAAAACAGACGAGATGATAAATCTGTTAAAGAAATACGATGTACAAGTCCCAGCACCAGTGCCCAGGCAATCAGATCAAGGGTATGAAGTTGCCCTTACAAAGGTAGGTGGTCACATAATTTTTAATATTAATATGTAGGAATGGTTATTGTTTGGCTAGTCAGTGGATAACTTGGATGGCTAGGTAGTGTGTTTGTTTGCTCAAACTGATGTTGGTCAGTTCACTTGTTGACACTGAACTGCATACTGAAGTGTAGACTAGATAGAGCAATAAATTTGAGTGGTGATTTTGTTGGAATAACTTATTGTTATTCTTTTTTATTGGGATATTTTTGTTTGTTAAAGTTCAGCAGTGGAACTGAAGCCAAAAATAATATTCATATGACTGATGATGTCATTGTGTTGTGACTTTGAGAAATGAAAGAATTCCAGCTAGCCATTACATTGGAAAAATGGACATTGATGAGTTACACTGTCAGATGAGGCTGAACAGGTACTGGCATGCATCGATTACTGTAGATTTCATACCAGGAGGTGGTTGCTGCATTTGTTGTTGTTGTTGTCACACAGTCTACAGCTGTGGATCTGACTCAGACTTTGCCAAATTTCATGGTGGGACTGAAAAGTGTGTGTGTGTTTTGCATTAATTGCATGAAGCAAATGAAGAGATATAGCATATACTGTGCTTTTGTATTGGAGTGAAGTGCAGCTTCGTACTCTCCTTCAATTTATCATTTCAAGGACAGGTGATGGAAGCTTCATGCAAATAATCAAATATAATAGGTTTTGAACCCTATGATGGATATTTGGTACTTTACTTTTGATATGTTTGAGGTCAGTGAAAAGAGATCATTTGGTAAAGTATAAAGGATTTATGAGGCACTTCAGTAAAACATAATTGTCTCATTGTATGTCGTTATCTTAAACATATATTTTTTCAATTTATCTTCTTTATTTTTTGCGAACAGTGGCACATTGTTTCCTGCAATACACAGTTCTTTTCTATTACGTTTTTCTGTTTAAATTCTGACTGTTCCTGTTAACTTCTTCTGCAGATCATCCAAGACAAGCTTCCTTTAAGGAGAAGATGATCATGTGCCTTCAGAGCAGATGTCATGCTGAACTCACCTGTGTCGTCATTGACCTTCTGTAATTGTATCATTCACTTTTCTTAGAAATTTGGCAATGTTTATTTGTTTAGCCATATAGAAAATGCGACATATTGCAATTCAATTCTTTAGAGACATTAAGAATCCCAGCAGATGTAGTTTTGTAGAAGACACCATTTTAGTTGTTTTTCATATATGTGGTCAATTGTAATTCATATGTGGTCAGTTGTAATTCATATCTTCATCAGCAGACCACTGTTTTTGCCTTTATTCTGCTATTGTGTAGTCAAGTTTGCTTGAGGATTGGTTGAGTTCATCCTGTGAAAATTCATTCACAAATGTAACAAAAAACATCAGTCACAAGGCATGTTAGTGTTTCATCATAGTGTTTATCAAAACATTGGCATTAGATTTAATATTACCAGCACAGAATAATGAAATAGTATAACAATTATAGTGCTGCCTTCACTGTCATCGGTACATTGCTGTTTGTGCAGAACAGTGATATAAAACCATACAATGCTGCCTTCCATACATAACCTTGGTCACAATTTTGTAGTGTAATGTTATCTGTATGGAACAGTGATGGAAAATAGTAAAAGTGTCTCTCAATCACTGGCACAGCCTTAGATATTGTCTGTGGAGAACAATGTCAAAAGATAGAATAGTACAATGCTGCCTTCAGCCAAACAGCATTACATTCAATATCATTACTGTATATTTCTGTCCATGTCCATCTAACTATGATTTTGAAATTTTTACATGAGGCACAAAAATGGGAGATTGGCTGGCAAATGTTTAAATTCCAGGAGATGGATTAAGTGATGGAAAATGCAACACTTAAGTTGGGTTTTCATGTGTACAGAAATGGCAGCCGAAACGGCAACGTCACAAGCCCTTCAAATAGTGAAATGGAAAGCATATTTTCATTTGTACGAGGATGGCATTTCCATGCACAATAAAACATTCTTTCATTTTACTACTTGATGGATATTTGACATTGCCATTTCCCTTGAAATGAAAATCCAGCTTTGTACATCTAACATTGTTTAGAATATAGCATGGCTTTGGTGGAGTATTTATAGATGCTGTGTTTCTCGAAAAATCTGAATAACGTGGATAGAAATGTTCAGTAATGGTGTATTATATTGTAGACTGTGACACAGGGACAGAACAATGCCATCATATTTGGCTTAACAGTCAGTCATGTGAAATGGAAAAGTCAGAATGTTTGAACTAATCATCATCATATAACTCTAACTGTGCCATGATCTATTTCATACATCATATAAAATAAGGCATTACAGTTCCCCTTGAAATGAAATTTGTGTGGTGCTCTAGGGAAACCTTCACATGGGTCAAATTTCACATTTTGAGATATACAACTATTATGAAAGAGGGACATTTTCTCAAATAGTTTTTGAGATATGGTCGTTTAAAATCTCAGGTGTAGTAAAAAGAGAAACTGAGAAAAATGGCTTTGTATACCTGTATCTGAATAGCATACATTTATTCACAGTGTTGTTTTTGGAACTACCATGACATTAGCATACAAGTATATCAAAACCAAGTTTGGAGTGTCAGTGTAGATGAGTAAAACTGTTATGGCATGACTAGGTGTGAAAATGTAACCATCTGAAAGGGCTGTCAAAAGTTGATGCATCATGACATCCTGTTTGTTTGCAAATGTGAATTTGCAGTTTCCTCAGTGAATTCAGCAGCTGTATGTCTTGTCCCAAACTTTCACCTTGGCTCAGGTTTATGACAGAAAACTTATCGTTGACTGAAATAGTTCTTTGACAGAGGTTGTCTTCCTGTGAAGAGAGTTTTTTTTAATCATTATTGCTTTCAAGTTTCACCGCTATTGCCTTCTCCTATCAAGAGCTTAAATTCAGCTGGTGCACTCCAGTGCTTGTTTTGTGGGATATCCTAGCGTTTCTGCCGTCCTTATCTTTCAGTGCTCTTTTTATCCTCCTACAGAACATAATTTCCACCGTCCATGCTTTTTGCAAGACTTCCACTAGCATTCTCTTGTGGACAAAAAAGGCCCAAAGTTATCTTTGAAAGAAAGTGGATTTCATAAAATTTCAAGATGTCATTTTCTTCAGAATTGTTGGGGAAAAAACAAATTGACAAGAAACTGCGCAGAATATAAAGATATTTTCAGATAAATATCCTATTCTGAATTTCAGTTTCGAGTATCCATTGTTAGCAGTCATTTTGTTTGTTGGTTTCTGGATATTAATGACAAAATCTGGTAGTTTGCTGTTTCAAGTACCTGAGCCTGTCATTCCTGTCATAGGTGGAATGAATGAAAAATAACTTCCTTCCCTGGAAATTTACCTGAATATCCCAGTTTCGCAAATCCTGATCACCAGGATCCTGTGGGAATAGAGAGAATGTGTCCATATGTAGGTTTTAGGTTGTGTGTAAAGGCAAATCATTACTGACATTGACAGTAGAAATATTTATAGTAGTGTCACTGTTGTCCTCTAGTTTCATAGTTCAAGCACAAGTTATTAAGTTTCAGTTTGTGGTTCAGATCTTTATAATTTTTGCATCATCACCGCCACAGCCTTAGATATTGCTTGTGTAGAACAATGTCAAAAGATAGATGCACAAGCATCCTTTATAGGTGTTCAGAGCAGATACCACATAGTGCACTTGGGTCCCACTGTAATGATGGCCAAGTAGTGACTTCATGTAAGTGGAGAGTGCTATTTGATTCATAAAACAACATGCATGTACAAGTTTGTCAGAACTTGAAGAGTGTCAAAGAACATCAACTACACATTATTTTGCACAAACTAAAGAATTGTTTGAGTGAAGGAAATCACTCCTCTGACTATGTAGTTCAGTATATAGGCTTTGGCTGTTTCATTAATTAGGATATTCGCAATTCTGATGATGTGGTGAAAGCTTTTATCTTTCTGTCACTTATGTTGTAAGGATGTGTCGATCTTTTGTTTTTGCATTAAGTAAGTATTCGATAATCTTTTGGTTTCTTATTAGTGAAATGTGCCTGGATGTTCAGGCTGCATATTAAAAGTTATCATAATCATTGCAATTCTTAACTGAGGAAATTCTGAGTGCAAATTCTGATACATATGTAGGAAGAAAAAAATTATGTCATAGACCTTGCATAAAACTTGACAGATAAGTGGAATATATTATTTTTTAGGTTTTGGAGTGATAATTATAAGGACAGCTGATGGTTATTGTGTTGAAAAAGCTGCTCATTATAGATTCTATGTGTGTTTGTTTTAAGAGGGTATTGGAAAACCCAGATTTCCTGTTCCTGTAAGATTGTTTAGAAGTCTGGCACAATGACTTGCAGTTTCACAAATTCAGATCTTGGTCACTCATAATTAATTTCAGTGTATAGATGTTAGATGTCAGGTTGATTTAATGTTTTCTTAATCTGGAAATGCTACAGGTGATCTCAGTGTTAATAATAATATTGATTACAATTTGAATCTGTGTTCAGCTTTGAGGTGGCTTGTAAAAAGTGGCACTTGACGTGCTCACAAGATTTCTTCAATTATTGTTAATGTAGTTTTATACCTGTATAAGAAAAATCCCTTTCTTAGTGTCTTAAGTCTTATTCATTTTAAAGCCCTCAGTGTAAAGTGTAGTTCATCACTGTCTACTGGCTGTATCACATGGTTTGTTAAGGGTGGGGCATTCTTTTGTCGTGAAATGGAGTTAAAAAGTTGATTGGCTGATTATAATTTTATAGAAGACTTCCTCTGATAAAAATTGCATCGTCGGCACACATCATGGGCAGTGGCCACTTTTAAATGAATATAGTCAGCAACAGTTATGCCAGAAATGTCCAAGAAATGTGGGATTATGTAATTGTTAGGTCAGAAATGCAGTTTGATGTGTGGACTTGGTGAAGATAATTTATGCAAAGGAGATTCTTGTTTGTAAATTCCTGCACATTTCTATCAACAAAAATTCTTATGAACATTTGTTCAGCATCACTTTATTCATGTTTGTAGTGATCTTTCTTTTCTATCTGTCATACTTTTTGTTACATCGAAGCTTGTCCGGTGTAAACTGAAAACAACTGTTTATTTGTTCAGTTTGTGTCATAAATTATGAATTTTTTTCTTATAATCAATTGCTTCTGAAATAGCAAGTGCTTTCACGTGGTATGTAAGTCTTATTTATATAATTTGTTGTTATCGCCATGTTTTGCTACATTTTCATATAGTTGTGTTCTCGTTGTTTTTGCCACTGAGGGCCTGTACTGGCCCTCTGTGGCAAAAAGTGTATGATACAAAATGCCTTGGATTCACACATAAACACAACGCTATATTATTATGAAATATGTTATCAACACAGCTGTTTAGGATTTGACGATTTGGTGAAAATATAGTTCAGTTTTTTTTATGTTTGCAGATTCAAATGTAATGTGCATTTTTTTCTTTGGTAAAACTGCAGCCCGTTAATTGAATCTTGTATTCATGTACTTTTGTTTCCTTTGAGGTGTTGATATTGATTTCCCGAGCCTACAAGTGATGAGCATGAAAATTTGAATACTTTTTCTTGCATATTATTGGATGTAAATTTTTTTTTTGTTTTGACTGGTTAATTTATTGACTTGAAGACTTGATATATTATCAAGGTTAGTGTTGAAAATGTACTGTTTATGCCACCCTTTTGCTAAGTTGCTTTCATGTCACAGCTGCTTAAAATATTTGGGGCTTGATGTGGAGAAAATGGGGGGTTTGTATTCTTCTTTGTTTTCTTTCATTCTTAAAAATGTTTAAATATTTTTTTAAATTTATTTATTTATTTGTTTTTGTGAAGGTAATGCAAACATTGTTGTAGAAATTGATTGTAAATTTGATGCCTCTTCAGGTGTGTTAGTGATAATGTGATTTCTGTGATTGGGCATCTTCTGTCACGGGTAACAGTACTAAGACATGATGTAGATGTATAATTCTTGTATGATTCTGTCAGATGATAGAAAATGCTTGTTGTGGGTGTAGAAATAATACATGGAGATCGAGAAACAGTCACATATTTATTTATTTCAGTCATTTTTGCTTAGTCTTGAGTAGGTTGAAGGCAGGGGCACTCAAATTATATGACTGTCCTTTAACTGTTTTGCCCCTTCTGATGGAGCTAAACACATTGAGCCCACATCATTTGTCATGAAATTTATACTGCAAAGGTAAGCACCTATTTGAACATTGCAACACTTGCCCTATAATCAGAGATCAATTTAACACATATGAAGTAAAGGGTTGATATTCATTTTTGTCTTGGAGTTCACGAATATGATTACTTCGTGTGATAGTGGGTCCTAAATAAAACTTCTAAATTCATTAATATTGAAAAGACTATGTTTGCATGCTGTGACATTTAGAGGGCTGTCTACTGAGCAATATCATCAATAGTTTTGACACATTTTCCATCCAGCATTAAATGAACTGTTGACATCTATTTTATGTCAAAATTGATCAAATGGGAGTTTGTCAAAGCAAACAAGCAGTAGCATTGTAGCAATTTAGGGTGGGTGAATTTAAAAATTGGTTAAAACTGAGTAACAGTTATGATAGTTTATTTAAAAGCCTTGATTTTGTCTGAGATCGCAAAGTATTCAACAGAAAATTGACCCTCAACCACACAAAACATGCCAAAATGTTTGGTTATCCATACACCAAAGATTTGGCCAAATCACTGGAAATTTTCATTTTATACTGATGTATGGAAGAGAAAGTATACATTTGCTCAAGATTTTGTTTTATTTACAAATTCATGAACGTATTGGGTTGCAACCAGTTATCATCATTGATCATCATGTGAATAAAATTTATTACTTTTTTGGTTACACATCCAGATTTTATTCATTGATTTCAGGTGCAGTGTGCAAAATATACTCAGAAGTTGTGAAGTTTTATATAATTTTCAGCTGAGATTCAAAAAGTAGTATGTTGAAGTTATCAGTTCATTTTCCACCTCACTGATGTATTGATGATTTGGATTTATCATTGCTCAGGATGAGATCAGTATTCTCACAAAGTGACCTACCAGTATCTTTAATAGTTTTCTGCTTTTGAAGAAAAGTTTTTGCCACATCCAAGAATAACAAAAATGATCAGAACTTTGAAATGCTCTCCTGTAAAATAACAAAAAAGTTGGTACGCCAGTACGTAGGATGGACAGGAAGTTGTTACACTAATGGACAAGATTGTCATGGCTTTCTTTGTCTAGCTAAAGTGAATGCATTGGAAGCAGTAAATGTCACTGTCTCTTGCTCCTCAATTGCCACAGGTGTCTCTTGCCATAAGGAGACCATCAATGTAATAACTAGAAATGTGTCTACTATAACTCACACAAAAGTGACAATTTATGCCAGTCCTAGCTGTAAAATGCACAAATGTACAAACTAAAAAAAGTAACCCAAAAAAAAAAATGCAGAAAAGCTGTGGAACATATGAGGTTTTGGTACAAAGCTGAATGTTGAAAAATTTGTTATTTTGCAAATTTATGTTATTTTTTGTTATTCGTTGCCAAGTAAGGCCTTTGAAAAATGCGATTTTTTTTTTTTAACCACCTGCCAACTCTAATAAATGTAGAGTCTGTAATTCCATGTTTCCTAAACTGCTGAAAATAAGCAAATTCGATTCACTTGTTTCCAATAAACTTGATATTAATTTCAGTACTATTAAATTAGTAGCTGTAAGGTGTTCAAACTGTGGAATACACAGTATTTCTCAAATCCACCAGTGTAAATGTAATAATGACTCACAGTATTTATCCTGACCAAATTAGAAGAAGAGACATACAAAAAAAAATAAAAAATGGTGAAGGTTAAGCATAATTTTAATGACTTGTCTATTTAAAATATTACAGGGGTAAGATTTGTGCCATGCATTGGAGGAATTTAAAATGTAACATTAACAACAGTATTGTGAATACAATCAAAGCAATAAATCTACATTTCAAATAAAAAGTACAGGACAAAATCATGACAAATGATATTAATAACAGATGAGTGTTTGCTAGTTTTCCATTATATTAAAAGATTTATCTCTCTCATTCATGACATTTCGAATATTTCATTTTTTCAGGTATCTACAGTGCTTCATAAATGCAATGAATTATTTTGACTTGGGAGACTTAGATTCAGTTATTTCCTTAGTGCTCTTGCAGCACTCAAGAAAATATAATGTATTATGAATTTGAGCAATTCATCTATCACTGTAATAAGGTACCAAACACAATCGCCAATTTCAAGTGTTGCCAGAATTAAATTATTTCCATCAAATGGAACGCAATTTCATTTGTGCAAAGAAGACCAAACAAACAATAGTTGAGCAAATATATGAACTACTGTGGTGAAAAAAACAACAAAACAACTAAACAAATAGTTACTCTTGATTTGACTTTTCTATAAGAAAACAAAAAAAATATAAAGCAATGAAATTCACAGATCTCAGCAAACCCAAACAAAAACCAAACCAATTCTCATGATGCTAGAAAAAGAAAACAAACAAACAAAAAATGAGGATCAACCAACAATGGTACAAGTAAACATTCTGTATGTGTTAAGTAGTCTTAAAAAATTCACTGGCAGTTGCTAATTGGAAGTCCATTTTGTTAACACATAAACACAATAATTTTGTGTCTAAAATCATCCCCATAGTAGGTAATACATCCACATGCAAAAATTAATTTGTCTGAATATTAAAATCACAAACTAATCTGATTAACAACTGTTGAATGTGAGGAGAATACATAAATACTCTCATTATTGTAAGTATGCCATATCTTACCACAGAAACTACTGACCAGAAGTAAACAAAATGGAAAACCTAAAGTATGGACAATAATACCAGTTTGAACTTGCACCAATTCAGTATTTGCTTAAAATTTCTGCATTTGTATGAACTAAATATTTTTTAATCCTATTCCATCTAGACATATCTCTTCATATTTTTTAAAATTCATTCATTCCTGCATTTTCCATGTTTTCTTTAGCAACATTTGTTTTCACTTCGAGTTTATCTCAGATAAATAGGGAAACAACAGAGAGCGTTGTGGTGTTATTTAGGAGGTGTTAACAATACCATGTCTGAAGCCCGGAATATCAATTTCTCAGCACCAAGAAATTATCTCACCCGAGTGTGTGCCGTAAAATTAATATCAGATCAGAGACATTGTATAAAGTCTTTATTAAGAATCTCATAAAGAAATACATGTATATTCAAATAACTGAAATGAAACTGCATGCCATCATATTCACTTTCATGTGCTGAGTTTATAATCATTTCACAATGAAAATACATGTAACATATTTACTTGATTTAAGAAAGATAAGAAATGTCTAAGCATTCAAATAGCAAAAGACAGTATTGCACATAGCCCTTTCTCATGAAACACATTCCAATCCTCTTACAACCCACATGCATGTATTCAATTTGATCAACACAGATCTCATGAGTGAAATGGAACAAAAGCCCTACAACAAAGAGTATAAGTGGGGTGAAATGCCTTAACTTTTCAATCTCTTTGTATTGCATTTAAATCCTATTTCACATTTGGTTGGGGGATGTTATGATAAAAAGAGTGAGAGTCGGGTCTGTCAGGCCCCAATTCAAAACAGGATTATGAAATGCCTCTGAAATAGAACATGGGCAGAATATGTGAATGAACAAAATTTGCAGCTTTTATCTTCCTCATGCACTGTCTATCTTTTTTGTCTAATCTACTTTTCTTCCTTGTGCCATTTATAATCAGTGATGAGTATCAGCAGGAAATTTCCTGATTTGTGGAACTCAAGAAAAAAATTTCCCCACAGAGGAAAATATTTGGGCCATTATATTATGTGTTTGCTGCGGTTGGTGGTGATTCATTATGTCAAAATTCCAGGAAACTTTTCACTAAATAAAACAGGGATGGGAACTACTGAAAAATAAATTTCCTGAACTCTTGATGTAATGTGTCACTATCAACCGCAATTACACTAAGGCCAGTTCGTGTTCTCGGCAACAAACCATGTTTATTACGGAAAATACATTTTAAAAATCTGGAAATCAGGAAATTCCCTGAGAATTCCCATCTCTGGTAAAATGTAGTTTCCATCTCTGCAGAATGAAATATGAGCAAAATATATCTCAAATATGACCACCAAATGGACAACAACAGTCCAATTGGTCTGAACAAAACATCTGAAATTTACCAATCATTGCAACAACATTTAACAGTGCAGTGCATAGTACCGAAAAAGAACTTTAGAAAAATTGCAGTGAGAAAATACAGCATGGGAATATTCTACTACAACTGCAATTCAGAAGAAATGATAAATATCTATTAAAATACATCTAGTTATGCCTGAGGAAAGAGGCTGGCCAGCTGGACCTCACATTTAGTATGGCACAACAGGACTTGAAATTTCATGGAAGTGACAAAAGAAAGCAGAAGTACATTTAAGAAATTAAAAAAAAAGTGAAGAAAAATAGAAAAGATTACTAGACTATATATGTCAAATTTTATACAAGGAGATACTACTACTACTATTTCCTGTTGCACCCACTGGTGCTTAGGGCAGCAACAAAGGATCTCCAGCCCTGTCTGTCCCGGGCCATCTTTGCGAGAGTTCCCCATGAGTGATTGAAGGATTTCATCTCTGTCTCGATTGTTCTCCGCCAGGTTGCCTTGGGTCTGCCTCGCTTGCGCCGTCCCTCCGGTGTCCACTGAAGTGCTGTTTTGGTTATAGAATTTGCTTCCTTTCGCAGCACGTGTCCAAGCCATCTCCATCGTCTCTTCGTGATGATGTTGGCTATTTCTTCTTGCTTGCATCGCCTTAGTAGTTCCTGATTAGAAATCTTGTTTGGCCAAAAGATGCGGAGAATCCTACGAAGACATGTGGTGTGGAAGGAAGACAACTTGGCGAGGTCACCTTCTGTCATTCGCCAACACTCTGATCCATACAGGAGTGTAGATAGGACACAGCTTTGGTACAGTCTGATCTTGGTGTTGATGCCGTATTGTGTCGATTTCCAGATGTTGCTCATACTTTGAAAGACAGCCCTTGCATTTCCCAGCCTACTTTGGATGTCCTCCTTTGTGCCACCCTCTGGTCTGATAATGCTACCAAGGTATTTAAATTTGTCCGTCGTGGTGAGGTTCTTGTCATCTACTTGCACTGGTGCTGGAGTGTCTACATTTAGGGTCATAATCTCTGTCTTCTTCTGGCTAATCCGAAGGCCTACTTTGCATCCAAAATTATGTAGTCTCTGCGTCTTATCTTGCATGTGTTGGTGACTATGTGACAATAGCGCAAGGTCATCCGCAAAGTCCAAATCCTCTAGGTTATACAAGGAGATACATGTGCTCAATTGCTAACGACTGCAACAATCACCTGAATTCACCTATCCATTAACACTGGTATGTAGTCCAGTCAATTCCAGTCTCAATGTGTAGCAAACTAGATACTTCCATATGTGATGTTACATGATCAAAAACTGGACCACAAGAACAAATCAGCTAATTTCAACATTGTGACATATAAATAAATTGAAAACATCTCGAAGCTCATACAACAATGACTATATGACATGAACTGAAAAAAACTCATAAGAAGAAACAAATTGCTCCAAATGCAGCACCCAGATTATATATTGTCACCATCCCCTAAGACTATGGTAACTCACAAATGTGAAAAATTGATTTTTGTACATGTTCAAGTACATTCAAAGCCACATGGAATGATCTTGGTTATAGGCCTCTAAGCCAAAAAATAAACCAAATAGCAAACTTGCAAAAATTCACTGTGACTAGATCAGCTGTGCTGAAATAAAACATGTTTTTTGCCTCTCCTGAAAAGTAACCAATACCGATTACTGCAGTGTTAGGGGAAGGTGACAATCTATTCTCCACCTAATACTTAAATGACTAGCTTAAAAAAACATTAGTACTGAATATAATATTTCCGTACAGGAAAATGAACACAGCACATTGAATACTAAACATCATGTAGGAATTTCAACAAAACACAGTCTCTATGCTTGTTTCCTTGTGAAGACTCCATCTAATGTCATTGAACATGTTTAGAAAAGCACACACAATAATAAACATGAAAATAGCATCTAATCAATTTCTGCCCAATTTTCTTTTCATTTAGCAAAGTTCTAACAGAATCCAGTATTTGCAAAAAGCGTCACAGGACATTTCACAGCTGCAGATCTTCATTGTGCTAAATACAAACAAGGCATCGCAAGTGAAGACAATGGCAAAAAGATCTCACCTGCTAAACTGTTCTGACTTAGTTCTGCTTGAGACATCGGTGCCAAAAATGATGTGAAATACTTGATAAACTATATGAACACTGCTTTTCATGTAAACAACTCAGTTTAACACTGAAGGGAGAATACTCTTTGTAACTTCTACCACTCATATTGCACACTGGGAAATTCCTCTACATTTACGTGTCCGTATAAATGGATGTTACTCTCATCATTATCCAATCAACTGTCCTTTGACAATAATTATGTTATGCCCACAGATATTCTTAAGGAGCCTAATGTGTAAAAATAAAAGTATATCAATAATCAAGAAACAAAAGAGATAAAAATACATCAATAATCAAGAAACAAAAGAGACTTAGTGTTCTGCCCTGGAAAAATGTGATAATGTGAGTTTGTTTACAATTAGTGGTTTGAAAGTGAAACATTAACTTCCCATATTTGCTTCACAATGAAGTGTTGCTGGGCAACAAAAATACTTCAACAGCAATGATAACAAAATATATGGGAGAATATTAAAAAATGTTGAAGCAGCATTCTCTTTTCACAATAATGGAAAACATTCCAAAATAGAGCTGCATAACTGCCAAAAAGTGTCACATTTTCTTCACTTATCAACTACAAGTAGTACAAGTAGCATTTTAGGCAACATGTTTTTTTTCTTTTGTATAAATATCCCCCTCCTGTTACTATTAGAACAAAAAATTATTTTTTTTAAAATGCTGTTATATGTCCCCACAGTAAAAGTTATTTCATTAAAATTAACATGTTCTATACAGTTTTAAAAGGAATAAGCCTTGAGGTTAAAACAAAACAAAACAAGCAAGAAATTGTCCAATGATCTAAGATGATTTTATTTTCTTTATCAAATAATAGGCAGCTATCACAACCAAGCCGGCACCCATTGCCAGGGCCAGATATGCGCCTGATGCTTTAATATCTTCAATAAGGAGTGTGTATCTCAGATGTGACATTTCCTGAAGCAACTGGTTGACTGAGGGGCGGGCTGACAGAAGGGTATAGTGTCTTTGTGTCAAAGGGAAACGGGAAGTTGATGCAGCCTGGGGCAGCAGGCCCAGCAGTTGAAGTCTTGTGATGAGCACATACAAGCCAATGTCCGCAACGGTAAGAGATTCCCCGAACAGGTACATACTGTCCGGCTGATGAGCCTCTGCCAATGTCATGAGGATAAAACATAAAAAATTTTACGTTACCTCTGAATCATGTCTTGGCTATGAGAGTTAGACAAATATAACAAAAATTTTGAAAAAACATTTTTATTCAGTGTCAAGATCAGTGTTTCTCAACATTTTTAGTCCCACGCACCTCTTCAGTTTTTAAAGAAAATCCCCCCCCCCCTCCCCCCCATGATCCATGATCAGACCAATATTCAAAAATTATTTATACATTCAGCAAGTAGACATTCAAAGGTAGTTTTAATTAAAACTTTATTTCAAGTTTTATTCACTTGTTTCTCCTCCACGGGAGCCTTGCCCATGACGCTGGTTGCACATTTGTTTGATCAAGGGACCAGTTTTGGCAGTTTTAGCCTTAAATCATCATGAACTAACCAAGGAAACCACCAATATGACATAAAAAAACATAAGTTAATCTGTGCAGTTAAGTTAAAATACACTATGAAATTACGATTTCTATGAAAAATCCCTATTAGATACTCCAGTCTGAAGTCCCATACCCCACCAAAATATTGCCACGCCCCACTATGAGGAAACACTGGTTTCCACATTATGAATTTATTTACAAATATCAATTGTGCATTATATGAGCTGGCAAAATTAAAATCTTCACCATTAACGGCTGCAATAAATGATTCAGAAATGTAAACAGCTGATATTTTTGTCACCTAATGGTTTGTGCTTTACTTAATTTCTTCCACTCATCTGTTCTTACTAGATGTAGACAAAGCTATGAAATGAACACTTTGAACACGAAATTTGAGTTCTTTTTACCTAGTTTCATTTAGAAAATCACCACAAGAGTAGGTAAACTTAACCACAACAAAACTCAAGTTTAACCTCCAATCCTGTCACGGATCATATATACAGTGCATGGAAAATGGCTAAAATCAAGCATGTAAACTTCACAGATAGCCTCCCCCCCCTAGAGGTCCATACAACTGACTAAAACTTTGGGAATTTAAAACAGCACAGCTACTGAAAAACATCTTCAATGCATTCAAAAATTATATATATTATGCATTCTAGCAGCACCTGTTGACAGAATTTTACTTACCGTCCAAACTGTATTTTTGTCGTAATTCACCTTCCACATTATCTAAGAACTTGCCAAGTTGGTCTATATGAGCTCTAACTTTATCTTCATCAGTAATAACATCATATTTTTCAGCAGCTGTTTGACTTTTGGCAAGATAGCAGTCTCTCAGATCTGGATACACTGTTGACAATGTAATGAGATGACGAAGTCTGTTGGCGAAATTTTCTGTGAACAATTATATAAGATGGTGTAACAACAGAATACTGTAGGCAATGTTCAATAACTTCAATAAAATTTCATAAGGGAAGGATTGCTAGAAAAACATTAACCTCAAAACAGCACTATTATTGTTTTATTATTAATAATATTAAAAATAAGGGCTGATCTTCAAGGTCCTGCAGAGCATAGATTTTCTGCGGTCTACAAAATAGGTTATGTCTAAGTTTTTCCTTGACCAGCACTGGGGCTGACTACGTAATACTCCCATGGATGTGTGCATTAAATCATCATTTAAGCATTTTCAAGTGAACTACAAAAGTGCACTCTAATATCTTGACATCAGTGGGACGTCTGAATTGTGTCGAGTAAAGAGAAAGTCGAAATAGCAGATTAATGGTGGATGAGAACAAAATAAAAGGGGGGGGGGGGGGAGAGAATCAAACATCACCATTATGGGAAAAAGTGTCGGATAAAAATAACGCAATTATGTCCCTTTTCTTGTAATTATCGGCATACTCTCACCCGTTCCTCCAATATCATTGTTGTGTGGAGCAATTGCGTAGCAACCAATTGCCGATATCGGCCAGTTGTTGTAGCTATACGTCAAATGCGCAGTGCTTTACTATTTCTTTTTAACCTCAACCTGACTGTTTCGTCAGAAGAAGTGATGATACCGATGCACACATAGCACGGCAGTTAACCAAGAGCTCTAGGTCAAGGCCTAGAATCAACGGTGCACGGATGTTTTGTGAAAAAAAAAAAAAATACCCACAGTCTGCAGTACTCTGTACTTTTACTGCTATGCGCTTATGCGTGGCACTCCACACTCACTTTATTGAAGCTAAGGGTCATCTTGTGTGTCCACACACCACCTCACCTATCCTCACTGCCTGCAGCGCAAAAAGAAAATTAATAGAGATGTCTTATATGCCGGGAGTTGCGTAGGCATTTTCGGCAGCATGGTAGTAGATCAAGCGCTCTGGTCAGGGAGAAATGTGTCGATATAAGAGGAAAGAATGGAACTACACGCCGAATTATGGGCCCATGGGGGAATATTTAGTAGCATTAAAGAAGGAACAGGTTGGGACTTCAAAATTGTGTCGCAGTGCCCAGAATGTCAACAAAAGCCATGCCGAGATAAGTGAATGGGACTGTACTCAAATTTATTGAATCATGGTCTACCTCTCATACTCCTTTGTATTGCAACAGGAAGCTGACATCCATTTTCTGACAAATGAGGGTGGAAGATGATCCCATATGAGATCACATCAACTGGAATTTTCTCCAGACTTTCTTGAAACTTGGCCACTTGTTGACCAACAAGAGATGATCTGACGGGTACTAAAGATGGTCCACTTGTACCTTAGAAAGGGTGAAGATTCATTTAAGAGTGAATGTTGATATTTGAAACCAAACAATCTACATTATTTCCTTCAGTTTGCCTAAAACGCTGACTTCACAGATTAATGTTATCATTACTAATAATATTATTCCAAATGTGCAATGAAAAACGATCAGCACAGTCCGAATAAATTTCATACCCTGCTAGCCCTCAATGAGGTGTCAACATTATTCACTGAGCTAACCAGAAAACTATTTAAAAAATCCAAAGAATATATACAATATAGGAAATGTCCAGTGGAACCTGCTTAAACTGAAGCCAAATAAGGAAAAATTTCCCCTTTTCTGAAAGATTTCCATAGTCCTGCCGTTATCCTTACTACATTCCTTGCAAGTTTATGCTTCTTTACACGAAAATCATGTAAATCACTTTGGATTGAAAGATTCTCTTATATATGCTTGGGCGAATGAGGATGCTGCCTCCAAAGTGCAATGCCTTTAATGTGAAATAAAACAAAACCAGTTCCTTAATTTCATGCCCCATTATGCAGGCCTACCTAATGTCATTGTGAGGGGGGGATACCTGACAGAAAGGATCCGCTGAGGTGAGCAGCAGTTTTTTTACTAGTCACCCTCATGACTTCCCATCTATCCATGAGATACTACGAATGTGTCGTGGGTGTCCCATCAACAGCAATACGCTCACTTACAGCACTCGTGCAGTGCCCAATACAACTGGTTGGTCACCACTCACTGTTTTGCCAGCTCTTTTATGTTATACTGATTTTTACTTTTTATCATATCTCACCAGGTATTGTCTAATCGGATAGAGCTTGTTTTTCCAAGAATTTTGATACCAAGTTTATTCTTCTGGCTTAAAGGCTATTAATGTTATGGCATTTTCAAAAGTGAAAAAAACACATCGAATTTGCTACCTTTTGCAAATTGCACGACAGTCCAACTTTGACCGTCCATAAACTGACCGTTTCTTGAGTCACAGCATTAAAAATTCTTAGTATCCAAGTCAAGGGGTTAAGGGGGTGTACATTATGCTCAATTTTTTTCGAGAGGTACAAACATAATACAAGCATCTCATTTTACTTTTTTTAGTCAGCAAACTTCATCCGACGTCATTTTTTTGTGAACTCTTACAGGGGAGACAAAAATAATGTTTTTTTTTTTTTTTTAAATTGAAAAACAGGTCAACCGTGTCACCATTGACTTAGCACTGAGTGTCGGACAGAGGTGGCGAAATGAAGCATTGGGTGGGTCTATAAAAACAGTCGGTGTTTTGCCTCGAAACATGCCCAATGTCTGATCTTGGCATCCCCATATAGTACAAAGGATGGGGTTTATTTGTGTATAATTTTGATCCTAATCTGTAAAAGTTTCCGCCAGCTTCTTGGTCTACAAACTTTTCAACAAATGATTTTCAAATGAATTTCAACTTAAAACACGATGAAAAATACATTGAATTAAACCTCATTTATCTGGCTTTCTGTGTGAGTTATTTTCAAACAAGTGCGCTACATCGGCGCGACGCTCTGCGACCCTTTGTTATGAGGGGGTCAATTCGGTACGCGCAGCTCAGAGTGAAAACGGCAAGACTGTGTCCTGTTCAAGCTATAAAAACACACGGCTAAATATATTAAACAATACAAAATGAAGTATATTTTGTCAGAGGAAGGACTGAACTTTATTTTGGTGTAGGATACATGGCGTTTCACATAAATACACAGCAGTAATAGCCCTGTAATGTTGGCATATAAATTATGCCAAGACGGGATTTCGCCCCTTTAGAACCCTCAAGGGAAAAGGAAAAGAGGCTGGCCGAAAAACACCTGGCGCCAGGACTTGGAGGCAGACACCAAGAAGATGCGTCGCACCTGGGGACAGCTGGAACGACTGGCCCAGGTCTGGGGTGCCTGGAGAGCTCTTGTTGGCGGCCTATGTCCCAGGAGGGATCACAGGCGGAAGTGAAGTGAAGTGAAGCGGGGCAATTTGGACTAACTAATACCATGCACACACAACATAATATGGAGTTCAGATGTTGGATACAGTACATCAAGGGAGATAACAAAGTAAAATTATCAAGTTGTTTTACACAAAAAGTTGCTTCTCTTTGAGAGGCTAAAAGTGGTGACTATATAAACCATTTATCCTTTATCCAAAATACTGTTAATAATAATACAAAATACAATTGTTGGTCCCCTGAATTTTGGCTTAAGCAGGTTCCACTGTATAATATTTGGTGTACATATTTCCACTGCAGGACAAATTATTATTATAAATACCTTTAATTTTATCAATGTAATCAATAATCTTGTCTGGATCGGTGATAATTCTCTCCTCATGAACCAAGACTGGGACATGGGCACCATGAGGATTCAGTCGTATATACCAAGGCTCCATGTGCTGGCCATGAAATAAACTGACAATACAGGGCTTAAACTTTAGCTGTTTCTCAAATAAACTGATCAGTACCTGAAACACATCAGATGTAAAGTAAGTGCATGGGCTTTATCTGCTAAAATATGAAAAACTGACAGAAACCTATGGAAAAACAGTGTCACATTATCATGTCACAGAAAGAATGAGAAATTTATGCATGAAAGTGTAAAAGCTCTTGTAGAATCACATGATGCACTGCAATGGTCAAAGTGAAAACTCATACATTCAGCCATGTGGCCATAATAACAGTAAAGATGAAAAATTTTGATGTTCCATGAAAACAATTCATAACCAGATCTTCCTTCACCTAACCATAAAGTTTCAGAAGGAGTTTCATATGTTCTCACCACTTTTAACTCTCGCAATTAGGGTTAGGGACAAAGACAGTTTAGGGATAGGATAAGTTTAAGTTCAGGGTTATTGATAGGGTAACCTATCATAAGGGTTGGAAAAAGGCTTAGGATTAGGAACAGGGACAGAGTTTGAGATGACAAAATCCACTCTTTCAGTTTAGTATGTTGACTGGGTGATGGAGATGCGCGGAACGCATCCCAAAGTGTCCATTCTAAATATGCAGCGGCAACAGTATTTTTTGAAGAAAAAATAAGGGAAGTCTGGGTGGGGAGGATGAAAAGATCTGGCTCTGATCTGTTTCATAATATAAATCATGACTTTCATATTGAAAGAATTCACAGCCGAAAGACTTTCTAATGTGAATGCTTCTCATGCCACCATTGCCAGATTACACCTTTTAATGTATTAATAAGCAGTTAATCGCCGAACCGGGCGTTTACTATAAAAACATCCCCATATAGGACTATCTCAACCCTTCTGCTGTCCTCCCCACCTAGCACACTGCCACTCCTAAAGCCGCATCCCAGCAATTTGGCATAATATATAAGTCATGGGACACATTCAGAAGTTTTCCTGATACAACGATTAAAGTGCCTAGGCTAGGATTTATAAATTTGGTTTTCAATGACATTGACATAAGTCTAGGCACTAGTAGCATTTGTGGTCCTACTGTTTTAGTCAGCCATTTTGACCCTTTGGCTGATTCAATACTGGTCGACTCAATGCTCTTGATACTATGATCTATTATCCTCAGAAAGCAAGAAATCACCAACCCACACCTTCGCCCAGTTGCATTAACTTCCATTATCTTTAAATGCTTTGAAAAACTTGTTTTAACTGAACTAACGAAGGAGGTCAAACAAAATCTCGATCCTTTGCAATTTGCATACAAAGAAAACAGGAACACAGAAGACGCCTTATTGTTTTTATTGCATAACATCTACAGTCATTTAGACACTGGTAAAACCTGTGTTCGTGTGCTCCTAGTCGATTTTTCGTCTGCGTTTAACACCATACAACCGCACTTAATGTTTCAAAAGCTTACCAACCTACACGTGAGTTCTTTTTTAAAGAGCTGGATCTTCGAATTTCTAACACAGAGAAGCCAGTTTGTGGATATAAACAACACATTTTCCAAATTACTCACAACAAACACAGGAGCGCCACAAGGCTGCGTGCTGTCACCTGCCTTGTATACATTGTATACAAATGATTTCACTGTGACACACAACAACGTTTACCTTCTTAAATTTGCCGACGACTCTGCTATTTTAGGCCTTTTACCTAACTCTGGCCACGAATATTCTAACATTGTACAATCCTTTCATTGTTGGTGTAATAACAACTATCTTCTACTGAATGTTAAGAAAACAAAAGAGCTTGTTTTTGACTTTAGGAAAAATAACAACGATCCTGTTTGCCCTCTTACTATCAACAATGAAGAGGTTGAAATTGTCACAGAGGCCAAATATCTTGGCATTACTATTGATTCATTGCTTAACTGGCATGCGCATGTCACATATGTATACAAGAAAGCCAACCAGCGCATGTATTTCCTCAGAAAGCTCCGCTTTTTAAAAGTTAGCAAAAGCATTCTGAAAATATTTTACACCATGGCTATTCAGAGCGTTTTGATGTATGGAGTTGTCTGTTGGGGAGGAAACATCTTACAAAAAGATAAAAATAAGATCAATAATTTAATTTAAAAAGCATCCAAAATTTGTATCTGTGATCTGCCATATTTTGATGAGCTGTACACTGGTGCTTGTATTAAAAAAGCTAATATTATTATAAATGACCCCCAACATCCCCTGAACAAGGAATATATAAGATCTGTAAGAAGTTTAAGGCTGTTGTCAAAGAAAACTAAAACTGAGCGCTACTTTAAATCGTTTATTCCATCATCAACTAGGATGTTACAATAATGTCGTCATCTTGATCGTAATCTGTGCACAGTTGAATTATGTCCTGCGTGTCAGGTCAATGTGTTTTAGTTAGGGAAGCATATATTGTGTGCACTGTTAATTTTGTTAATTTAGTTAATTTATCAGTGTATGTGTATATATGTGTGTGTGCGCGCTATGTATCATACTTTCTGCTTCTGTAACTGTATTGTTATGTATTCAATGATCAAAACAAATTTCCTTGTACAAGGACGAATAAAATTTATCTTATCTTATCTTATCTTATTTACTATAAACGGGGTTGCCAGCATTTACCCTTTGTGCCAACGGTGGACCACTTTTCAGAGATGCCCAGCTGAGGGCTGAAATGCGTTTGCAGAGGGCCGCAAAGAATAGCCAAGAAAAAGCGTTATACATGTAGCATGATCGGTTCAAATAAACTGCACAGAAATGAGTGGTAATTCTGTAAAAGTAAATTTGCATGTGTATTTGGATCTGTGCCTTGTTTGCCGTCTTCATTACTCTAGTTTGAGAAAATTATGACTATGGATACAGTCAGGTAAAATATGTTTCAACAGGGTTTGTTATTTAAATATCATGAACAGGCTTTTAGTGTAGGCCATTAGTTTATACCCTAGATTAAATAATGCTGCCAGTAGGCTATTAGTAAATTACATTGAGATGTGTCTTTAGGAAGATGGGATGGGCTGTGCAAAATTGCAAACTGTTAGTTGCTTCTGACATTGACCCATAACAAAACAGAATTTTATAATCTACATGGCACTGGGAGATACAGAAGGCAAAAACATACGCCTATATTTTTAACTACAGTATTGCAGGCACTGTAGATCACTCTACTCTGACAATGGATTGTGTATTTTGGTAAAAGTTATGCCTACTCTGTAACTTGCTCTACATGTACATTTCCACTGTCAATTTTGTCAATCTGATGGCATAATCTTCAAAATCAAAGCCCATTAAGTCATCACAAGACTGAAGACCTACAAGTATATCATGTCATATGCTGGCATGGCAAGACTGAAACGACATCTGAATGTGCTGCATTGGAACTGACTCCTGAGGTTGCAATGGGCTGAGTTAAGTGGCAATGGGCATCTTCTTTACAAAATAAACAGGGTTTGAAATTGCCACAGGCAATATTGAATTTTTTCTTAAATGTGCTGCACTCGCTCCATTCGAAATGTGAAATTCCCTACTGGAGTACTAGATCTATGCACTTTGTATGAACATGACGGTCGCTGCATTTCTTGAGCCACTGAAAAACTATCATTCCTGTCCTACTCAGACTTAAATCTGTATTTTCCATTCATCATTTTGTAATCTTAGGCATGATAATTGACAATGACATCTATAGCTATCTCGGTGTAGAAATGACAACAACCAATGGACATGACTGAATGGAATCAGCCATTGCTGTGATGCAATGAAGCGGACATGCTAATGAGGGAGGATTCAACTGTTTGTGAGTTTCAGCCGCTGAAGAGGAACAAGGCAGTTAAAAGTTGACGACCTTTGACCCCTGCACTCAGTAACGCATCGTGGTTAGGCCTGGCGCCAGTTCAGGAAAGCGGCGATCAACGAAATGTCTCGATTCTGGAGCAGGTTGACCGGCCGAAGCCGTGGCCAATCTCTTATGATGAGCTAGCGAAAATATCAATAATTTGGGGCGCCCAGTCCAACTCCAGGCTCAAAGTCGGAATTCCGGGCTAACTCCGGGCACGCTGGCAACCCTGATTACGTGTAACTTTAGTCGGGCACATGTTTCATGGACTGGATGTTAATCGCCAAGCCACAGATTTACTACAAAATCATCCACATAGAGGACTAACTCGCCAGAGGGAGGCTGCCCCCCAACAACCCCCCGCTCACGGCCATTCCTAAAGCCGCGTCCTTATATAATATAATTTCCTTATCATGTAACTCGTATGGAACACTTCCCAAAACATCCCTATAGATGGCTAACTCGTTAGGGGGGCTCCACCCCTGTAACTCTGCACACGGCCACTCCTATTACTCAGTATTAGTCCTAAAGTCACGCCCTTGTGTGGATACATCAGGTTTGCAAATTTGGCATCAAGCAGTTTTGAAACCGCCAAAGTGCAAGATGGTGAACTAAAGCACAGCGGGACCACCAAATGCTACAAGTACCTTGATATAAATCTAATGTAGCTCTAGATCTAGATCTAGATTCTAGATCTAGATCTAGATTAGAATATAATAGATCTAATTAATATCTGAGGCTGGGTGACAAAAAAAAATAACACTGAGTGATTGACACTTGACAGTGAAGAAACTGCATTACCTTTTGAGAAGAATATGACGTGGGGAAGTAGTAGATGACAATGTCATCAGCAGAACTGCTCTGAGCAACACTGTCTGAAGGCTCATTTTTATTGTCACCAGCACCTGAATCCGGGGATGCGGACATTGTGTCTTCTGCTTCTTTTCACCAAGGCCTAGCTTGACACAGGTTGTTTGTAGCTCTATCTAGTCTAGTATTAAAATTGGAAGTAACACCGGTCACAATGACATCTTATTGACATGTTTTCCGATGCAAAGATTATACTGAGAAAACTGTTGAAAATTTGTGTTAAAACATTGACACTATCTACAAAACTTGTTTTCACCGATAATCAGTGTTTCTTTGACATTCTAAAAGTTAAATATCAATTTAACCATTGTCCACTATAAAATTATACTGTGGTACTCCCTGAAGGGAGAATAATCTGGGGGGAAGGGAGATCATGCTAACAGTAACAAACAACAAATTCAACGAAATGAGTTCTTTTCATTTCACCCTAAAGCAAATACCACATCTGAATGAAACGAGTTACTCCGAAGCTCTATATTGACTGAGGCCCGTCCTGACAAGAAGAAAACTTTCCTCAACTAGATCTAGATCTGGATCTGGTTTCATCCATGATGGCTTCGAACCGGATCAACATATTTACGAACAAAATACTGACAACTGTGTGTCATATGAAGGGCAATGCAAACGCAACCAGCATCAACAGACGTTTCAGTATATCAGTAGCATATAATGCCTCGGATTTCATAGCACCAAAATCAACTTCCCCGTCTAGTTCTCATTGTCAAGAAAAATCTGAGTCAGTAACTAACAGATCCGTATCGAGTCATCCAGGACAAATGGTAAATAATGTGATCAACACCAGTTTATCTGCTAAAAACCCACATAGATCTACATCCAGTGTGGAATTTTCAACTTCAGTGCACTCTCACCCTTCAGAATTAAGAAATGCTTCAGACAGCTCAATACTGTCTTCACCATCAGCCACCTCCAATCAAGATGTTCATAGAGAAATGTCAACAAGTGGATCCAGCTCTCCTGATAAGCAACATGCATTTGTTTTGAAGACCGCCTTTGACCAGGCACTATCTGGTGCTCCATCAGGTAAAGATATGGGAAGGACTTCCGAATGCGTTCCATAGCCCGAGTGAAAACAGTACATAGCTACCCCGGCGGTTTTCCCTGATATGTCAATCTGACTACTACCCAGACGAACATCGGCCTACGGCCTCGATGATACAAACTGACTAGACCCTCACGTTGTTACATATCAATCTGACAATGCCTATGTATGCACTTGTCGAGTTATGGAACGCATTCGGAAATCCTCCCAAAATATGTAGCCTGGGAATATTTAAATTTTCTTTAATGTTATATCTGATTACAGTTTACAAAGGAAACTTGATTTGTGCTGAATAATAATTGGATTTCAGTTACAGTTATTTGTCTCCCAAGATTGGTCAGCAATGGTACTAGGTGAGTATGTTAGAGAGCTCATTTCTTTTAGTTGCTTCATTGCTTTGCAAGTATTATGGGAGGTCCTCCGCCCGTCCGCGCCAGTCCAGAAAACACAGTAAAGAGGGGACTTTCGAGCGGGCTTATCAAAAGGATGGGTTTAGTATTTGTATGGGACAAAGACAGAAGAAAGAAAGAACGAAAGCGCAGGTTAGGGGAAGTCTTCATCATTATTATGTTTGTTTACTCTTTGGTAAGTGGCGCGGACGGGGGAAGACCTTCCAGTATTACACAGATATTCTGGGGAAAAACAACTATTTCATGGAATCTGCAATAATGCATAGTATGTAATTTGTAAAAGTGCCGTGAAATTCACAGGAACACAGAAGACAATGTTATTTCACAAGCCATATGGGGACAAGGTGGTCTAGAGGCAAGGTGCTCGCCTCTCATGCCAAGGGTCCCGGGTTTAAAACCCAGCCGGTGCAGGCATGTTGGAAGTTTGGGATTTTTCTCATATTTTCGTGTACCTGATCCTATTGGAGGATAGGATCGAGTACCTAGTCTTCTTGGATAAGGACGAAAAAATTCGGAGAGCCCGTGTGCACGTTGCGCACGTTAAAGATACCCTGGCAGTTGGAAATCATAAAGAGCAGGCCGAACAGGGAGCTGCTTGGGCAAAATTAAATAAAATTCATCCCTACCATTCCCTCCCCCCCCCCCCCCCAAAAAAAAACAACCCGCCAACCGCCGCTGTACTGTGGCAACGACGTGCCTGCTCCAGTTGTAACTGGGCTGCCATGGCACTTGTATGCAAATTTTCCAAATAGGATTAAAGAGTTATACAAATACAAATCATTTTTTTTAAAAATGCTATAAAAACCAAAATGTTTTTGTGTATTACCCCTAGTCCTGCGGGAGGCCACTATATTGGCCTCCCCGCGCGACACGGGAGGCCATTATTTTGTCCGACACGCTTAACCGCGGGTCCTGCGGGAGGCCACATTTTTGTATAGCAACGGTGCGCCTCGCCCTTTGGTTATTCGGTTGCCAAGGCTGTCGTTGTTGTTGTTTTTTCACGTTTTTTTTCCACACAATTTTCGCGTGTTTATCCATCCTGTCACCCCTGCTATATCTAACAAAATGGTATCGTCCGATTACGTTTATTACGATGCAACTCTTCACAACTATTCGTCATACCAGTGTAAGAGTACTGACGGTCTGAAGTTTGAACTGGGGAAAATCTTGGGGAAACTTTTACTTTGATGCTGGTTGTCGTCTACATGTGAAATGAGAAGAAAGGGGCCATGTGCGTATTTGAGACGCCGTTCTACGTCTGTAATTATGAATTCCGATGTAAGATTAGGGCATGCTGCATAAGGGCGTCTGTCAGTAGGTTTTTCATCAGGGAAAACTGGGAGAAAATGACCGACTTTGTTGTTGGTCGTTGTCTTTATTTGTTGTGGTAATTAGAGAGATATTGTGTTCCTTTGATTAAACCGCTTTTCAGTACATGTATGTGCTCTACGACCTGGAACTGGAAATCAAATCTCTCGCTAAAACTAACATTATAGTAAGTGGACGCTTTACATAGTAGAGGAGGGAGAAGGCAATGTCACGATACATATGGTTAGTAAATTAAGCGAATGGCTTAAAAAATAATTTGTTTACCTGAATGGCCTGACATAGGGACAGAAAAAGCGCAGAGGTCTTGGGAAAATGATAAAACGTTTGTTAAACGGCATGTAAATACAGAAAATTCTTGATTTGGGGCCTTCCATTTCACAATAAAACCTACTGCATATCATCACAAGTACTTTATCCAAATATCATAGGGGTCCCTTACGATTTATCCACCACTATTGTTGTTATTGCGTCCTGAAGTATACACGATACAGGTGTTCACAAGGACCCGATTGACCCGACCGCCGAGGTTATCGGCAACACGCGAACGATCGGCTGACTGGCCGCTGGCTATCCCCGCATGGGGCGTTACGTGGACGAGTTCACTCAACGCGGGACAAGGGTTAAAACTATAAAATTTAATAAATTGTTTTGTGATCATGAAAAAGTGAAAACTGGCTGTGGCAACTAATAAACTAGAGATGAACAGTGTGATCACTTTCAGTATCATCACTGCAACAGGAGATGTCATTAGAGCCTCCTGAAAATTGTTGTCTGGCCATTAGGAAATTGGAACAGTTAGCAGACAAAACAAAAAATGAACTACAGGCTAAAATTTAGATGATCAATAGATACAATCATCATACATAAAGTGCATCTTGAAAAGTGATTGACTTAGAGCAGAGGTACCATCTGTGCAGTAAGATTTAATTGACATAGATAAATTCCATCACTGTTGCTGGATGACAGTTGTGTTGTGTCTGAGGCACAATAAAAATTTCTCAAGGTTTAGAATAGATGCATGCTTTTGACCCCGAGAAATTTTTGAGCTAAGCAGTGAAAGATTTCATAAATGCTAGATATATAATATGTCAAATAATAAAATACATCTGATTTTTGTATTCCTCAGATGATGTTTCTTTACTAGCATCTCGGCGTATTGATCCCTCTACAGTGCGGCAGATTTACTATTTCGATACCCTGGCTTTCACCAAGAAACTTGAATCAAGTGGTAAAAGATCCTCACATAATCCTCCACATTATTTGCTGTTTCTCTTTATTTACATTTTTGACAGCAGCAGTGGATTGTTTCACAATACCCCTTTCTGAAAATGAATGATTTTTAAAATGAGGTTGTAGTAATGTGGGTCATACATGCTACATTTGAACGGTGTAAGATCTCTGTGATTCATCATTTGAAAAGCAATTATCATTCCAAAATGATATGACACTTCTCCAAGCATTTTCATGTTAAATCTTATTACTTTGTGAAATCTTAGACATGCAAGTAAAATTAATAATGAGCATCTTGTGTTAGCATTAGACCAGAAGAGTAACAGTGACTCTTGTGACTGATTCTCTTGCTTTTTGGTAGGGTGGGTGGGATGATTTTAGGAAATTATAGATACTGAAGATAATTATACATATCTTCAGATGCATTTATTTTTAATAAATAGTATAATTTATTGACATTCACAGCACTTGTGCCAGTGAGAATGGTATTTCAGAATAAATATTACATGTAATTTTATTAATAATGTGAAAAGCAAATTGCTTGCAAATGAAATGATTTAATGCCTCATACTTTTCTCCTTTTAATACTTATTCTGGTATCTACATCTTTGAAGGCTTTACTAGGGAACAGGCAGAGGGATGTGCTGAGTGTCTGGTTGAAATCATCAACACAACTCTTGACCATCAAGGTAGACATATGGTGACCAAACCGCAGCAGGTATGTTGGTTTTTCCAGCATCATAAATAGTGAGTCTGAGTAGTCTGTGGTGCAAAGTTAGAAAAAAGGACAATAATTCCATTGTAAGTAAACTAGGATGGAGCAGAGGAATGTGAAAAACTGGAGAAATCAAGAAATTAGACACAGCTTAACATGACAGTCAAGAATAAAGAGTACCAGGTAATGAGGCATAGAGATGTTTGTTCTAGGATGATTGCTGCACTTGGCATTTCATTGCACCTCCTGAAAATCGACTAATGAGCTTGAAACAGCATTTCAAGTATGGTTCCCCAATATTTCTATCCAGTTAAAAATCATGTCTATTTTTGTGCGATGTGAGGAAAAGAGAAAGTGTGTGTGTGTGCGGCTTAACTAATGTTATAGGATGATTATCAATTAACTACATTATCATGCTTCCTTGTGTTAGAAAAAAATCGCATGATTTTTTATGTGGTAAGTTTACCTGCCATTACCAGTGTCTTACTAATTGCAGGAAATAGCTGTGCAACAGTTGATGTCTGAGATTGTATCAGTTAAAAAGGATATGACACTTCTACAGAAGAGCGAGTTCTCATCACTGAAAACAGAGACTGAGGTATGTATTTTTTGTATTAGAAACATTGTGTCAGTAATTGAACAGGCCATGGGACCATCACTTTTGTTTTAGGGTTTTAGGTCAAAGAAAGTCTCAATTTTTTTTTTTAATATGAAAAGAAGTCCAGATTTATGCATTGCATGTCAGCATAGATGTAGTTTGATGGTAATTTCAAAATGTCCAAATATATGGAACACTGTATGTAACACAGTAAATATATATTACTTTAATTTCCAGGAGTGCTGGATTTGTGTAATCTTTTTTGTTGACCTAGATAGTCCAGTCATTGGTAGTGTGGTCCCGGCTTGATGTATAGATATTTTGCATTGATTTTTTTTTTGTCTTCAGTTTATTTACTTGAAGAAATCTCTTTCCTTTTATAACAGAAAATGAGTATTGAGCTTTCACAAGTGCAAGGCCATATGAACGATGAGATTGTGAAACTGAAAGGACAGTTTAGCCTGGACATCAACTTGGAGAGAGGAAGAGCTATAGAAGCTGTATGTAACAGTAGCTGTATTGTTACAGTGGAAATAGTATAGATTGGCATCTTATCATTTACAGAATTTGCATCTACAGGAAGTAGTGAAACGCCAACAAGACTGATAAAGAAAAGAATCTGTCTCATGATTTGGCACTCCCATACAAGGTTACTAAAATCGTGAAATTTCATTGTGACTGTATATAATCACACCTTTTGATTTTTTCTGTCATTCCAGATTCTTAACAAAAGTTGAACAAATAACATTTAATCAGCATCTAGTTTTTAATCCTTGAAAATCTTATCTTCTGTCATTATCAATGATGTTAGAATATAAATGCAATGGCACTCTCATTACTGGAGTATTTCTGTGTATTCCAGCATGCTGAAAATGAAAAAAGGGTACAGCAACTCCACAATAAGATTGATACTGAAATAGCCAATCTGAAGACCATCTATGAAGTTTATCGGAATGACGTTTTCAAGTATGCTGGAGGTAAGTTAAATATATTTGTAAATGGCTTTTCCAGGAAGGAAAATATTAAATTAAAACACAATGGAGAAAAACCTTTCTCTTTGTACATGCCTCACTAGATACATCAAGGTATTGAACACTGCAAAAGTTGCGAGTCTTATGTTAGGGTGATGTTGGTCTTGTAAATTAAAATGATGAAATAATGTTTTTCATTAACAGGAGAGGCCAAATATTCAATGCCATGTGTCAACCATGAGTTAAAATAAAAGATTTTTAGAAGTTGATTTGTTATTCAGCACTAATATCGTTTAAGATAAATTTACAAGTAATCATTAACTAAGAGTCTGTAAATGATGGAATTTGTAAATCGAGTCGAAATAAATACATTTTAAAATATTTTTGCATAAGATATGCTGGTTAGTTTGTCCAGGTCTGTTTATTGTCAGAAAGTGTGTTGTGCCTTTAAAGTTACCCTCAAACATGTCAGCTATATTGCAAGCTAGGTTTAAGTGAGGTCCTGAGCTTTTTCATTGAATGTGTACTTTGACAGGTACAGTTATAGCAGTTGGCACCTTGATGCTTGGTGTAATCAGGCTGTGGCATTAACGACCAGAGACACCTGTATAATTGCAGCTCAACTATCATGTCCTTCACAATTCTTGGGACATAATTTTTTTTGTTTGTTAATTTAATATTTTAGGATTGTGAAGCCCTTTCTTTTGTTCAGCACTGGGTGGATGGATTATATTTTAAACTGTATGTAACCATGGTGGGTCAACTTCAGTTCTCCTTAATTAAAGATGAAGATGATGTTAATGGATTGCAACAATATAAATCTGAGATAGGCATCCAGCATTTTCTCTAATTTAAAAAATATGATTTCACTAAAACAGATACAGGCAATGTTGATTTGCAAAATATTGCTCTTGTCAGATTGTATGTTGGGTTTGGCACTGAGCAGCTTGTCTGTGACTGTAACAGTGTGAATGAACATTTTTGTATGATTTATTAAAAAAAAATATATGCATAATTTCTTTTTTATTATTATAAATAGAGCTGTGATCAGAGGCTTCAATTATTAAATTAAAGAGCACATTCTCTACATGGCGGCATCAGTCTAATGATATGATATAGTCACAGTCACCACAAAAATGTTAGTATGCAAACTTTTATGCACTGGTGTTTTCATATTGCTGCACTATTATTTTGCCATCTGCTTTTGCTACTTTATTTACTAGCCCAAAATATTTCACTTTAAACAGGCAAAATTAAATGAGATTTTGAAGGAATCCAAGAGTGAACTATGGAGAGTATGCTGCTAGCTGAAATTCATCTAAAACTAGAAATGGCCAAGAGTGAAGTTATGATTGGTGAGATTCTTAGAGGATCCACTGAATTGCAGATATTAAAATCTGATGCATTAATTTGCCATTTAATTTTCTTCTGCCACACTTGGAAAATGTGCAGTTTTCCATAAATGTCCAGCAAATTTGCATATGCAGTAAAAATGTTCAGGCATTTCTTCTATAATTTTGGTTGTCTGTGTTTATTTTTGGCTCCCTCAGGTACTGTCATAGCTGTTGCCACATTAATGCTAGGAGTCATCAGGCTGTGGTTTTAACAGTTTACAAATTCATACTGTAAGCCTTTGTGTTCCTTTAGAGAGTTTTGGCATTATGTTTTATTTTGGTTTTGTTGTTGTTGATAATTCTGTTTAATTTATGAAAAGCATGACTTTATTAGTACTAACTAACATATTTTTATTCTTTTGGTTGTAGTTCTCCTGTGGTAGATAGCACTTATATAAGAAAATGCCTGTGGTAAAACATTTACTTCATTTTTTTTCTATCATACATCAATTTTACATTAATCTTGATGTAATGTATTATGGCAGTTATAGGAGACTGCATAACTAAAGATTATGAAAAGGTAGCATTGTTTGACTTTAAAAAGCTACTGTAGCCTTTTAAGGTCACCCACTGCAACTGATTCCTCTGATGTAGATGGTAATTTTGGGTGTATGGTAATAGTTAATTGTTGATGCATGTGTTGTATTAATGTAAGTAGAATTAACATTTGAATTTCAGTTTTAGTTGTAGCAGTTCATAATCTTAGACCACAACTAGACAGGAGGCAAAGATTGCATGGTCTCAACTGTTTGTTCACCAGGCATTAGCTGTGATTTAGAATCATAGTTTGAGATTAATATTGATTTTGAATTGCATTTTTCCCTGATGCCGTAATTGCCAAGAGTGGTACTGGTAAAGTGATAATTCTAGTCAACAAAATATGTATTTATATACATTTTTCCCATCACTAGGTTGTACTCACATTATGCTGATTCTGGTAGTGTTCATTGTTTTGTTTGTGGCAAAGGGAGAAAATTTGTGTTGGGCAAGTAGGTGTGTTTGTTTCATGCATCAGTTTTAATTATAATTCATTCACATTGAGTGAAAAAAGTTTCCTGGGCAGATTGGATAACTGTGTTTTCCTTTAATAGGTTTGTACACTGCTGCACTACTGCACTGTTTTTAAATCAATTTACTTGTTTATGATGTTGATAAATTAAGTTCCCATTTACTGGATTTAGTTCATCTTTTTTTGTTGTTTATTTGTTACAGGTATCTGTTTTTTGGTTTAGTAGATTAACAGCTAAAAGAAGTGATTATTGGTAATGTAATCATTTTTATTTGTTGTTTCTTCATGTTGTATGTTGCTTGTAAATCAATTCTAATGTATCATGTGGAAAAATGCTGTTTAGATTGATACTTTTTCTTTCAGTTATATTGAAGGAATATTGATATTTATTTAAAAGAAAAACAAACAAAAAAACAACAGAGAGAGCAGAGTAGTGAGGAATTCTTCAGTTTTACATCATGTGTTTTTATTCATATTGCTGTTCTTTCATGGTTCCTTAGCATGCTGTCTATCTTAGACCTAACAGTAGCAAGGTCAGTTATCAGTCAATTTTTCAACTGATTAGTTCTGCAGCTTCTCTTATCTTAGTCCACCTCACGACCTGACTTTGGCCTATCCTCAATTATTAGAACTCCATGTGATCCCTCATGCCTCTCCTTGTCCTAACCTTTGGATTCTGATGATTTTGCTTTGCTGGTAGTGATGCTCAACAAATCTGAAACCTGGTCAGATGACACGTCATGTAAAATGTGTTTTGAGGAGCAGAGGAAAGTGGTTTCAGATGGAGAAAAAAGTGAAATCTGTTTCTAATTTTATCTAAGTCACTTTTGTGTCACATTTGCACAGATAAAAATATTGCCCAGAGTGGAAGAAATAAGAAGATGGCTGTATCTAAAAGCTTATATATTAATCATAACTGTGCTATCTATAACATCAGTAGCACAATTTGAAAGTGCTTCAGCTCCAGAGCTCTTTATCATTTTCAATTTAATTTGCCAGATAAAGAACTCAAGCTGAATTCTCATACAGAGTGAACATATGGCCAATGAAGGACATGGCCAAAATGCTTTAATTCGCAAAAGAAAAGGAAGAATTGAAGGAATAAAAGTTTTTTTAATCACAACAGCTGGTTTATCAACATGGAAAGTTTGATCAGATAGGAATACACATCTCTTTCCTCACCTTTAACAAATTAGTTTTTGAGATAAAGGTTAAGATTTTTCTTATACTGTCGCGAGAAAACTTTGTGGTTGTTGTGATCGTATCAATTTGTGAATTGAGTGAAATGATCATGATTTGCATTTTTTTCAACCAATAGGGTGCCCATTACCTGAATTGAGAATTATTGAAAGGTGAGCAGATGTTTGACAATAGGGGTTAAGAGATAAACTACCTGCCTACAAGAGTGGGTGCGGAATGTGTGTTAGTGCAAGTACTTGATTGTTTTCAATAACACTTTTGTATTAGTGCACTTATTACTTTTATGCATTTAAAATTAAATACCACTTATTGATCCCCATATAAAGTGATGACCATGTCATGGATTTGACTGGGAACCAAAAAAAGGAAATTTTTTCATTTTGCTTATCCAATGGGGTCTCAGAGGCTTCCTTGGATTCATGGAAATCTGCAGTATTTTCCTGCTTTTGCAGCTCACATGAGTGAAGAAACATTTTTTTATATATATGTATATAATAATATGCTTACTAATGTGTGAGATGCTGTCCTGTATTGGTGAGCGAGTTCAGTGGTTTTTAGAATTTTTCAGTGTGCCGTCTCATATAAACCTGTGTGAGGTTTTAATCCCTTGCCTGCCACACAGATTTCCACTCACCATGTGCAGGGTGCAAGAGGGGGAAAAAAACAAGCAAATCTCAAAAATGTGAGTGCATGAGAAAACCCACAATAAGTCGCAAGCATGACATTTTGAGTTCTGTACACATAATAAAAGACAAGACATTTCTGATAAATTGAAGTCAGTGACCCTCCTAAAACAAGATTTTGAGAAAACGGCATTTAGATCTAATCCTAAAAGTGGCAATAGCCAATTGATCCATTAATATTGGAGTGATTGCTGTTAGGAGACCGTAGTCTAATAACTAAGCCGTTATAAAGATCATACTGAGTAGTGTTCACTGCTCATCTACAGTTTACCCTGTAACATGCCACGGTCCCCTAAACATCAGCCAAGTCGGAAGTTTTTGGATCTAGTTAGGAGACCGTAGTCTAATTACAAAGCCTTTATAGAGATCATAGTGAGTAGTGTTCACTGCTCGTCTACAATTTACCCTGTAACATGCCACGGTCTCCTAAACAACAGCCAAGTTGGAAGTTTGTGTCGGACCCATATTTTCACTTCAAAGCCGTTTTTCTCAAAATCAGCTCTGTCGACTTACTGTGGGTTTTCTCATGCACACTCACAAATGACACACTATAAATCCCACGCTTTCAAAATACACGCAAATGACGCAAGTAAGTAGGGGAACTGACTAAAAAATATTTAAATAATCATTATTCGGGAATTGTCTCCATAGGATCACTCAGGAAATGCATATGAACTAGGCCAAGAACAGTTCAGGGCACATGGCAGTATAGTGACAATGGACATTAGACTGCTTGGAACAGTTCCGGGCAAAGCGGGGAAGCAAAAGGGTTAAAGTGTCACAGGAAAACCTAGATTTGGACCAATGAATCTCAGCTCGCTAGATGAATGGAATGCCTCTTTTCATACCACCCTCCCCTCTAACCAGAAGCTTCCTAACCTCTAACCAGAAGCTCCCTAATTGTTCAAGATAATCGCCACATCTGTACTGTCTTTTTTCATAGATCATTGCCTAGTTATGAGACAGCAATAAAGGAGTAGCTGACTGCAAGTTTTGGAACAAGATCTTCTTGCCAGATATGACCAAACCATTGAACTGCAAATATTTCAGGGAATTTATATATACATGTACGTGTAATTATGTGATGTAACAAAATATGTCTGATCTCAGACCTGTCATGAATGTCATGTGCCATCTTTTCTATGAAATCTGCCATGTCACAGTTTGGAAAAAACCCTACATAAACACAGCTTTAAAATCAGTGATTGTTATTTAAGATAATGTAGTTAAAGTTCAGATATGTGTACAGTGTAGGGTGTTTTTTCCTTTGAACAAATGCCTTCAAATTAGATTATCTTAACAATAGAACAAGTCTGCATTACTACCTCAGATGTTTTTCCAAATCACTTTTTTTTTTTTTTAAACATACATTCTTGTACATGATAGCTAATCACTCTGAAATTAGCATCACTGGTTCAGTGTACACATACTAGATATTCAGTTTGCATTGCTTCATCTTAATTTTAATAAGCATGTCAGCTTAATTGCACTCTGCATTTATTTTAAATTTTTATTCCAATAGCAACATGGGAGAATGGTCTTCCTGGTTGTGTGTATACATTTCATTGTATTGTATATTTTATGAATATGTGTATTAAGTGTAATACATGTACATATATTACTGCAGAAGAGAAAATAATTGGTCATTGGTAACAATTTCAGTAACAGAAGTGCTAGAAGTAGAATGAACAATAGAACAAGTCTGCATTACTACCTCAGATGTTTTTCCACATCGCTTTTTTTTTTATTTTTTTTTTTACATACATTCTTGTACATAGCTAATCACTCTGAAATTAACATCACAAGTTTAGTGTACATGGACTAGATATTCAGTTTGCATTGCTTCTTCTTAATATTAAATTAGCATATCAGCTTAATTGAACTCTGCATTTATTTTAAATTTTTATTCCAATAGCAACATGGGAGAATTGTCATCCTGGTTGTGTGTATATATTTCATTGTGTATTTTATGGATATTAAGTGTAATAAATACATATTACTGCAGAAGAGAAAATAATTGCTCATTGGTACCAATTTCGGTAACAGAAGTGCTAGAACTAGAATGAACCTTTCTTGTCTGTGTACCGTATCAAGACCTTGTCAAGGTGCCTGTTCAAATTTTGTGAAATATCAGTGATTTAACAAAACCAGTTGTTATATAAAATTTATGTAATTCGTTCCAGGATCTATTGATTTGTGAACTTTATAAAAAATTTGGGCAAGTGAGTGCCTATGGGATACATTTTTTTGCTGCACATTAATTAATCTTCATAGTAAGCAGCTATCAGATTGAAGCTTTAGTCTACAATTGAACTACACATTTATACTGATATAAATATATGGATCTGTCTACTGAAAATAAACCATCATTTCCCCCATTACCATGATTGAGTCATGTTATTTTTTTGTTATTTGAAAGAATGTACATTTAAGTTTTATTTTGCTAAAAAGAAAGAGAGCCTGAAACTGGGAATACGGTACATGTTCAAAGCTGAGAATGCTCACCTAATGAGATGTGTAGGGAATGGTTTATTTTATTATTGTATTTTTATATTAAAACTACAGGACAGTATTTATGTTCATCAAACATCTTTAACGGGGTCCTAGAAATAAAGTTTTGAGTGAAATGTCAACTTGCAGTTCAGCTTAGTCTGGGAAATAAGTTTAAGTGGTTCATTTTGTGAAGCAAGTCAAGAAAGGCAAAAGATATTGTCCACGTTTTTAACACCTTCAAATTCAAAAACAATGCGTCATGATTATTCCTGAATTTGGTGAATGCAAAGTGGGTTTAAACATTTAACAGCAGTGGACTCCCAACACACTGAATAAAATCAAGAGCTTATATAGTAAAATTCATATTTTTTGGGGGCTTGTTAACTGTGATAACTAAATATAAAATGATTGCAAATGCAAGCATGAATATAGTATTGCAGTGTAGGTTTTATTTGTCAGTGAACAGAAGAATACAAGACATTCATGTTGGACAGGGTAACATTTTGAAACAAAAACAATCAGCTTCCTAAACATGACAATTTTTTTTAACATCAAGTCAATCTGTACAAGACAGCAGAATCAAATTTGACAGCAGTTCATCTACAGAATAAGCTGACAATGGAAAGTTCCAGAAGTGGAAGAGTAACGGAACAATAGAAGAATCATTCTACTCACAATGTGGAGTCTATGATTTAGAAAATCATCACATATAAATTAGCAAAGTGCCCACCTGTGTATCAGTTAATTAAGAATCAAGACGGTGGAAACTATGTACATGTACAGCTTAATGTAATTGCAAGAAAAAGTAAACTGTGCCATGGTGACTTTTTCCTATCAGTCAGAGGATGTGAAAAATTACGTTCTAATATTTATGAGATAGCAGTAAAGACTAGTGTAAAATACATGTAGATCTACAACATTCCTCGTCTAACCATTCAGGTTCTAATGCAACAATGAACTGATGCAACTTTATACAAAATTTGGCTGAATGAGCATTTGCATAATACTGTATCAAGTAAGGCATTGAAAGGTTAATCTGATAAAGGGCAATATTAAATTATGGAGCCCCCTCATGGCCAGATGGTTATGTTTGGCAAAAAATATTTTCTTCATTAAATATGTAGTTCTTGTGACACATTAGCTCTGGGAGTTTGAAAAGATAATAAATTTTACATAGAGGTTATCAGCTATAATATGAACAGAAATAAATCTTCATTGTGACATTTTAAACAAGAAAATTGTGCATTTCGACAAGTAGTTAGCTAACTAAATGTGAATCTTTGCTCAATTCAGATAAGGGATGTAAAATACATGTAGTTTTATTTTTATCAGAGGTAGGAGATAGTTCATAACTATGAATGATTTCATTGATGCAGAGGTAGAAAACAGGTCAACTGTGAATGATTTCACAGATATGAAAACATAATTCTCAGTTCTTGATCTTGATATCAGCAAAGTGAGCAAAATACTGGTGATTACACGATGTAAAATATTCTAAAATGGCATAAATAAGCATTATTCTCGTAAAATGGTTAAAAAAAGAAAAGAAAGAAAAAATTCCATGGAACTATCATAAAGTATGAAAGTATAAAAAAAAAAAGGAAAAAAACTTCCAATTCCATTATTTTGCAATAAATGTCACAAATATAAATAATGGAAATACATAGTGCACAATTATGCAAGATGTGACGCACTCACAGAAAATACAAAAAACTTGATTGCAGCTCCTTTTATACAAGCGCAAAAAATTTGACCATGCTGATTCTGAATAAAGTAAAAATTTAAGGAGATAAAAATTACATTTGATTGGGAGAGATAAATACTGCAAAAGTGTATCCAGTACATTATTATGCATGGAAACGTTGATTTTGTTTGTGAAAATTAAACTGAACAGATAACATTGACCTTGTGAAAATTCCTGCTCAGCAGCTGGTGATCTACAAAGAATAATTATTTGTATCCGGGCCATTTTAAACCAGGTCTTTCTAGAAATCACTTAAATTTTCAGGATTGGTGTCACTGCTCTTTGCTAATTATGGCATAGTCATTTTTGACACTTCCGATGTATTAAGAAAAAAAATTCCTGTCATTTGGTGACTTATGCCATTTTGATTCTAATGAATTATTACATTTTCCTGTTGGCACATTTCTTTTTCTGTAATATTGTCTGATAATGTCATGCCCAGTAGTCTTCAGTAGCCTTTCGGCATAAGTCTACATAATTATCCCATTATTGTAGAGCAGTGACAACAATCTCATGACACAGACATGTTGACCCATGGAAAATTGCAATCTTTAATAAACAACATACCAAAAGAGATAATGAAGAAAAATTTATAATGCCTGCACAGAAAATCAACAAATTATGATTTATTGCCATTTACACTTCATGCTAGCAAATCACTGCCACTGAACTTTGCAAGAAATATTCCAAACCCAACCCACTGTTAGTGATCTTGAACAAAAATAAAAGTATGATATAATGCATACAGCACTTGCTCTCCTAAAGAGATTACATGAGCAATGTTCTACATTGTAAATGGTCAATGAGTGACATTCAGTTTTTCAATATTCAGCAAACACAACACATGCATTAGTCATGTTTGGCACTTAAACAATCAGTGTTCCTAAAGTTTTACCATGCGACAGAAATGGACAATCATCACTATGCCCATAATAATATAAAAAAACCAATCCCTCTTTCTAAATGTTCAACTGAAAGTTGTGAAAGCTACAGAATATTTTACAATGCTTTGAATTACAGATGTTTACTTCACAGTTCTGTTACATAAATATAAAATAAAATGGAACTACAAACAGAAAACTTTTCACCATTATACGTGTATGTGACAGGTCCAATTTCAGATCATGATAAAACTTGCATTTGAAGACTCCATAATTTACATGAAACACTGCATTTCTCAGGTGTTAGAAAATTCAGCTGCACACTAGTCTGTGAATGTGGTATACATGTCATAAAATGTTTCCTTCTCCACACACTATAAATTCTATCCAATCTTTCAGTTTTGTGAAGGCACAAAATGACCTCAAAAGTCTGTGATACATGGATGCACAACTCTAATCGGTCCACAAAAAGCAGTACGATGGATAAAGATAAAGACAGCAGATTAGCAGGAAAGGTAGTATGGTTAAAACGGAGGTCGTAACAGAAATGAGAAGAAGACTGAAAGACATCAAACACGGAAAACACTCTGCACATAAAAGAAGTGATGATCTGGTGATGGATCTGATTGTCATGACTGTTTCTGGGGCTCCTGTCCTGAACTGTCCAGTTTTCTAACATCTCTGTTGTATTTTTCCAAAAGGACCTATCAGACAATGGATAGAAAAACAAACAATAACTATCAAAGCAATAACATACAAACTGAGGACATGTATTTCTTTATAAATTCCACTTCATTTACTTCTCGAAATTTCTTTCAAATTTTCAGATTCTGCGTCAGCGGTTTGTATAAAAAAATCTCTTGTGACTGCACAAACTATTTTTTCAATAGCTTTTGAATTTGATATTCAGTAAGGCTCCTCATACATGTGGAAAGATGCAGTAACTGTCTATTCAAGCTAACCATCTCATTTGTCCAGATCACTGTTCCAGATGGCACTGATAGTGATAGCCACGGTTAATGGATACTTATAAACAAAAGCGAAACATAGCAAAATTTTAAAGGAAAAATTCCACAATTATCACGCCTTATAAACCTTCAAATAAAAATGTTCACTAGACGAGCATGGAAAACACGAATTCTTCGGGGTTGCTCCACCTAGGACGAGTTTGCCGAATTTTGATGAATACATGAAACATTAATGAAGTATTATGTTGTACATGTATCTTCAACGAAAATAATACATCTGACATGTACCATGAATTAGCTCCCTTAAACCCCTCCCCCGTCAGTTGAAAGAGTAGCAACATTAAACTGATGTAACACAAATCATGGTCGCATGACAACAGCAAAGTGAAATTGATATAATGTATGATGCTCACCGTGGCACGCGACCTTGTGCCCAAACGTTTCTTTTTCTCCACAGTTTCTAAGATGAGCCCAACAGAGAAAATAATAATAATAATAATAATAAATAGCACATAATAGCTGAAGGGCGAACACAGCTCACCATTTTTCCCTATTCGGCTTGACTACTGTTCGTACAGAAGCGCCTCCTTTGTTTTGTTTTTTTTTTGTACCCGTACGAGTGCGGGACAGACCAATAATAATAAAAAAAACAAAAAACGGTTCTGCCTGAATCAGTCTCATGTGCTTTAATGGCTGTTTTATGTGTGCATGGGGGGGACTAGATGCACTATCGTGCCACCACTAGGCTACACTTACAGCTAACCGAGCGACTTATGCAAGTTTCTGGTGTTATTTGTTTTTTGTTAAAATTTCTTGGCTACTGGGATCATAGCAGGAATGGTGGTTCTCAACGAATCCGTGTCACAGTTCGAGGTTCACATGAAATGGCTAGAGAATATTGAGAAATAAATTCAGGACTAAGGTCTTTGCTCATGGGATCTATGATTTCGACTTTAAATGTGTTCGAGTTTCACCTGCTTGACTGGAGGCCTATATGTCTGAAACATTTACTTACCAGTGACCTGACACCTATGAACAAGATGCGAAATCTAGTAATTTGCTAGCTGAGAGTGAGAGCTAAAATTTAAAATGAAAATTCAAAAACTGCAATAAGGAGTCGTCAGAAACTAAACCACCTTAAACAAATCTGAGAGTTGGTATAGGCGTGACATCCATGTTAGGGGTGTATGCTACCAGGCGGCCTAGGATGTAGGCTACACAAAACGCAAAATTGAGCCATGTTGTTTATGGAATGAATCTTTTCAAAGCTCAACATGACACAATGCTAATCTGCAATTAGCCTGTCTTTATTGCACTGCTGTATCTATACTATATATATTTGTGGACTTGAGATTTTTCGTTGCAAAAGGCTTCTGAACCACTCAACACTCAGACTTCAAATTTTATATGGTGCATCAGAATGGATGTAAGGGTGCACAGTTTTTAACAGAAGTCTCAAATCAGTGTTGTTTTTTTTATTGGAAATTTATTGTTTCGCCATGATTTAGATCTATTTCGAGTCATGGTTTGCCATTTTACGGTTTCGTTATCACTTCCTGCGATGTGTTCACTATCAAACACACTAACCCGTGCGCAAATCATGCTGTTGTACGGGATGCGCAGGGTGTCAACTCACAAAGGCAGAGCAATAAGACTTATTTAAAAACAAACATACAAAAATAAAATAAACAAATAGTAACAGGCCAGATGAAGCAGGTCCATAATAACCACCCAGAACTGAAACCAATATTCAAACCGATTTATCCCGGGCAGGGCCGGGGACCTCAGCTAGTTTTGTATAACACAGCCATTAATGCCTAACTCACCTTTTTATAAGCTACTTGATTCTTCCACAAATCTGCAGCTTGTGTATTCAATGGACTGTCTATGTTTGGTTCTGCAATGAATAAGTGAATTAAATTTTACTATGCTTTAAAGGCAAGCCATGTTGAATCATGAAGAGCAATAGAGATATGGGAAAGAGTGATCACTTTTGATGCTCAACATCAGAAAATCTCACAGGAGATTGACTGATCAGAGCAAATATAATACATGTAATTAAATATAATACTTGCAAATATAGCAAAAAGTTTATATTCAGATTGCAATAGGCAATTACATTTATAATATGCAAAAGGGAAAAACAGCAACATAATCTTTTCTGTAAAGAAGACAAATAACTCCAACAAAGTTCAGCGACTTTACACTTGGGGGAATGTGCAAATCATGGAGAAGCAAGAATGTCAGCGAAGAGAAAGAGAAGGAACTTGAAAAGACAATACTACCAGGATTGGAAGACTATCTTTGAACGAAATTTCCTGAATTCTCATAAGATCATATTTTTGTTAAAAAGTTTCCAAAGTTGAAAACAATTACCAGTATGCCACTGTTGTTCAAATTTCCTGTTGCAGTCAAAAAGAAGTATTACATTGATTGCTCTGCATAAGTACTAGATCCCTGATATTACTGATAAAGTTATGCTAGATAGATAACTTCCATAAAATTAAAAGTATGCATGTCTGTAAAACACATTTTTGCCTATGGCTGATTACCTCCAAGCAAACTCTGTATAGACAATAAAACTGTCCGAACATCATACAAGGCAGACCACTTTTCCTTGAGAATGTCCAGGCAAATATTGCCATGTGTATCTACATTTGGATGATAACAAGGAGTTTCAAACTTGACCTTCACTGCTTCTATTGGGTACTGAGCTGGAAAAGTCAGGGACAACTTGTAGCTAAGATTTTCATACACCTGTCATGAGTAAAGAATGTGTCAAAAAATGGATGAAACATTTCAAACTTTACAATAGAAAGAAGGTTTCTATCATGGCTACATGGTGACTAATCCACAAGTTTTTAGCTGTAATGTTTAAACAACAGCTCTTCCCATTTATGAATAGCTAGTTACACTATATAGTTTTATTCACATGAAGTAAAGTTCTACCTTGTGTGATTAGCTTTGACCAAACTGATAGAAACTGTCTAATCAGACATGTCATTCTGAAATTCTCAAAGTGGAGGAACTTTCACAGGCCTCACCTAATAATTTACCAGTAATCAATGTGACAAATAAAAAGACTGAAACACTGTTGGCATATTTTTATTATAATTTCAGTTTGAATAAGCTAATAAATTTTGACACATAATGACTTAAGAGGATGAGAGTGGAATTCCATGGAATCAATGAACAATAGTATCTCTGAATATAATGTACATGTACTTATGACTGAATCTTAAAGTCATAGATGCAGACTAATGTCACTTACTGTGCCTTTGCCCCCTTCAATTGTTCCAATCCATCTGAACAAATTATCAGCATCTGGAAAAGCAGAGATTCCAGGGCTTCCTGACATCTGTGCAAATAAAATCTCAGTGGACAAAGTGCATACACAGGAATTCACCCACAGCTGTAACACATCTGAAATTTTATTTCTGCTACTTAATTTGCTAAAAATCTCTTCCTCCTCCCTACTTAGTGATGACTGATACCCAGATTGCAGTTTGTAGCTCAGCCAGTTATCCCAATAAAGGACAGTGTTTGAATTTGAGTTTAGCATTAACTTGATTTTAAGGGTGCTTGCAAGTAAATTAATGAACAGATCTCAAAACTAAAATCTTTCTGTGACAAAAGACAAATTAACTGACAACTGCCAAACTAAAGCCAGTAATTTAATAAGAAATCAATACAACATAAGATACAATTACAGTTTTTACAGAGACTCCACCTCCAGACTCTCAGGAGAGAAATACTTTGTCACCATAATCATGATAATGCCAGACTTGTCAGAGAAATAAAATCCTAATCAAATTAAATATGGATAGACTGAGAATGAGATTAGTTCTGGTTACAAAAGTAATGCAGATCTGGCAACAGCACAGATTGTAAAACTTTCCCAAAAAGGCATCTTTTTGCACTATTAATGATAAGTGTGATTTCAATGCTGTACTTACCATTAATGTACGCAGCTCTTTTTGCAACCTATTCACACACAGAAAAAGAAAAAATGTTAAAAATTTGATATTAATAATAAATAGATAATTTAGAACAGTATTCTCACTTAAATACAAATCATATTCAATATACTGATAAAAATAAACACTGTATTGTGTGTATAGATGAAAATGAAAGCATTTATTTAAAAATAATAGTTACAAAATTGGGAAAGAGTTTGTAGGCCTATTTAATTTCCCAACCGCTCTGAACTCTCATTATTCTTCACAATTTCAAACTGTCCCAATATTCTCTGGTTGAAAGAGCAAGAGGTGGGGTTAGGGATTAAGATCAGGGCTAGGAATGAGGACATTTTATTTAAGAATTTCCGAATAGGTTCAGGGTTAACTATAGTATAGTGTCCGATTGTCTGAGTGGTGGGGACGTACGAAACTTCCCCAAAATTGATCTCACTATGAATGTTTTCATGCCATCATGCAGGGTGTGATATCTATTTATATTATATATTTTGGTAACTCGAAACTTTGGTCACCTAAGGCTCAGGAACCGCATCACACTAAGGCTTCAAACTTTGCACAACAGCATATTCATCAATGCGAAATCAACATGGGCTATTAGAAATTATGAAATGTTCAGGCTTCTACGTTTCATGTTTTATTGTTTCGGCATCATTTAGATCTATTTCGAGTCATGGTTCGCCATCTTAAGGTTTTGTTATCACTTCCTGCACGATGTGTTCACTATCAAACACACTAACCCGTGCACAAATCATGCTATTGTACGGGACGCGCAGGGTGACAACTCACAAAGGCAGAGCAGTAAAGACTTATTTAAAAACAAACAAACAAAAGACAAATACGAACAGGCAAGATGAAGCAGGTCCATAATAACCACCCAGAACTGAAACTAATATTCAAACCGATTTATCCCGGGCAGGGCTGAGGACCCCAGCTAATATATATCTAGCCTCAATAGATAGATTTTACTTGTCGATTACTATCATGAATTTACATCCAGCGAGAGAATTCCGTATGCCCCATCTCACAATACTAACACATTGTAAATTACAATTAGGGTCTGGGATACGGGTAGGAATAAGGGTTGTTTCTAAAGGATATAGGACTTCAATAGAAGGTCTAGGGATAGGGATGGAGATGTGGATAAAAAAAATGGAAGGAGTACCATGACTAGATGATAGATCTAGATCTAGAGTCTAGTTCTGGCGGGGAAGTTTTACACATGTGCTAACCACCCAGTCAAGACACTTTAAGAGAAAATTTTTTGAGAGAAAGGAATTGCGTAGACTGATAGAGTCACATAATATTAATAGGTTGCCCATAATATCCGTAAACATTATCAGCGGATAAACCTGGGCAGTATTGAACCACTGTCCCCCGATTGACAAGTGTAGATACCGGTGTAGCAGGCCAGATTATACCCCGCCAGACTATACCCGGGGTTAAACTGGCCTAGCCCAGAATATCCCCCGGGGTATATTCTGGGCTAGGCCAGTTTATACCCCGGGGTTTACTTTGGGCTAGGCCAGACTATACCCCCCCAGTCCAGATTATACCCCCTACTTTTTTTTAAAAACAAGTCAAGACCGCAGTTTATTTCAACTTTAGCTTGAATTGTCCATTATCACTGTCATCAGATATCATATTGAAGCATATATTTTTGACTCTTGTAAATTATGATACATTTAAAAGGAAATAAACATGCTTAAAAAGCATTGATATACAAAAGGATTGAAAATCCATTGAAACTGATATGATTAAACTTTAACACTAATTTTACTTGTGTCCGTTGGTATTATTATTGTTTTGGTTTTTTTATGATTAGTTGTCCATAGGTTAAACATGTATTGTAATTTTTTTGTTTGGCACCACTAACATTATACTTAGTGGCAAGGTATGAACTAATTATAAGACTCATAAGTGTAAAGTTATCTGAATCTTATTTTAATTTTTGAAAATCAGAAATGTGCTTGATATGTCGGAACAATTAGATCTACATACAAAGTTACACTGATGCAGAGAGAAAGGCCAGGCAATAATACATAGAGAAAAAAACAATGACAACATTTTAACAACTGAACTGGCAGATGGTGCAATTCCATCATCCAGCAGACATTAAATACTTCACACAAAACTAAATACATACTAAAATTGTTTCACATAATGAATTTAACCTGTCCAGATCCACTTGAAACATTACAGAAAGCTAACCAGTAATATACAATAATAACAATAAGAACACCAAATCATCTTATTTACTCTTGAAAATAAAGAGAATATAACCAATATTAGAATCACCATCATCTTGGAATAATACAAAGATAAGAGGGAATATAAAAATGATTAAATCCACTGAGACAACAGTGCATTGCAGAAAGTAATTACAGTATGTTATGGTAAAAATTCGATGGATCATGTTGCATGAACATGTCTTGTTAGTAAATTCTTTGATAGCGTATTTGTAGAAATGTATACATTTTATGTAGCTCATGGTTTAAGGCACTGGATTAGTTTCACTCACGTTCGTTGGCATGTTGTAGTTGTTTTTGTAGTTGGTTGTCATTGAGTAAAATTTGCACGGTACTGTTTGTTTGGCACTGACATACACTTAGTCCCAATGGATGAAATAATTAACGGACTCAAAAAAATGAAGTCATTTAAAATATTTTTTGTGTGTACAAATGCACAGTTGTTAAATCCCTTGGCAAGGGAGGTGTTAAGCTTAGGAAGGTAAAGACGGACAAGGTCTTTTTTTTATATTATTATTATTTCACTCGCGAGTGGCATACCCTTATTCACTATAATACATAGGTTCAATCTTTCAAAAGCCTTGCAAACTAATCCAGTGTCTTAAATCGTAATGTACATGAAATGTATATCTTTCTACAAATAACATATCAAAGAATGATACTCACTAACAAGAAATACTGTTAATGTAACATGATCCATTGAATTTTGCCTCAACATGCTATAGATCTAATTACCTTTTACAATGCACTACTTTTGTCTCAGTGGACTTACTCTGTCGGCCTACACAACTGTCAAGGCTATTTCACTAAAGCTTTCTGTCCAGTTTTACTTGAATATTTGAAAAGATTTAACACATTTTTTTATATAGTTGATACACATACATTGCTGCTTATAAATTCTAGAATGATTTGTAGGCATACGCTGCCATTTTTACACTCACTCTCATATCTTTGCAATTTCCAAGATGATGATGATGATTCTGATATTGATATTTCTCTATATTTTCAAGAGTAAATAACATGATTTCGTGTTCTTATTGTTATCATTATTACTGGTTAGCATTCTGTAACGTTTCAAGTGGATCTGGACAGGTGGAGTTCATCAGTCGCAAATATTAAGTGCCTATTTAGTTTTATATCTGCTGGATGATGGAATTGCACTATCTGTCAGTTGGATTATCATTATTATTTTTTTCTGTGTGTTCTTTTCTGGCCTTTTCTCCCTACATCATTGTAACAAAAAATACAATGCATTTTTTACTCATGGCCAACTAACTATCAAAATAATAATAATAATAATAATATCATCAACACTCACGAGTGAAATTAATGCTGAAGTCTAATCATGTCAGTTTGAATGGATACTCAACTCTTTTGTATATCAATGCATTTTAAGGCATGTTTGTTCCTTCTAAAATGTATCATGATTTACAGGAGTCGAGAATGTATGTATGTACACCAAAGTAAACCAAGGCTGAAATAAACTGTTATTATTATTTTCTCTAAAATGCATTATGACTTGTTAGTGTCAAGAATGTGTTCATGTTTGTATTAATATGATATCTGATGACAGTAATGAAGAACAGGCTGAAATAAACTGTGGTCGTGACTTGTTTTTTTAAAAAAAGTAGGGGGTATAATCTGGACTGGGGGGGTATAGTCTGGCCTAGCCCAAAGTAACCCCGGGGTATAAACTGGCCTAGCCCAGAATATACCCGGGGGTATATTCTGGGCTAGGCCAGTTTAACCCCGGGTATATTCTGGGCGGGGGGTATATTTTGGCCTGTTACACCGGTACACACACAAAAAAAACTGGATTTCTTCCGTATAGGCCTACTTGGGTTTATCCAGCAACACTAGGCTACACAGTAGCAAATCAGTAACATTCCAAGTCTCTCCAATTTCAATATCGTTTTCAACACTCGCCTAATACAAACGTTGATCGCATCGGGATGAACGGAACAAGGGAGGAAGACAGAGAAAGGGTTCGAATCAGGGGAGATGACTCGCAACAGAATTTATGTTGACGGATGAAAAAAGGGAGGTCCTCTGCCTGTCTGCGCCAGTCAAGAAAACACACTCAAGAGGGGACTTTTGAGGCTTTGAGCGGGCTTATCAAAAGGTTGGGTTTAGTATTTGTATACTATGGGACAAAGAAAGAAGAAAGAAAGAACGAAAGCGCGGGTTAGGGGAGGTCTGTTTGTAAACTTTTTGGTAGATCTAGATTTAAGTGGTGTGGACGGGGGAAGACCTTCCTAAAAAAAATCCTAGAGGAAATCAGGAAATGTTATCCAACAATATCGACGGATTAAACACTTCGATATTAATAGGGTTGATACGAGAACGTGACTTTAGGAAATAGGAGAGTCCTCTAGATCTCTAGCTATAGATCTAGGCCTAGTCTTGATGAATGCCTTTATGGTCATTTTATGTGGCTCCGGGATTAACACTCATAACATATAGATCTAGATCTAGATCTAGAGTCTAGATCTAGAGGGGTCTATGTGCCCAAATATAGTATAGATTCTACTTGTGTAACTAGAATCTGGACTAAATCTAGATCTAGATCTAAATAGAGCCTATAGATTTCTAGGCCTATAGATCTAGATCTAAATCTATCTAGATCTAGATCTCTAGATCTTAGAAGATCTAGAGTCTAGATCTAGACTCTAGATCTGATTGTGACTATTTTATTGTCTAGCCCTCGATACTTCTCACACATATTACCTTTTCGAAACGCTAGACGCACTTTTCAAAGCCTCAGCCGTTGACCCTGCCATAGTTTTAAAAAAAAAAAACACAGAAATAATATGTTACAATTATTATAACAGTCTCTGTAATGTTCTCTTCGAGCTCAATAGTCAATACACAATGTGTTTTCCACGTTTTGAATGAAGGAGGGGTAATTGTATACTTCGCTACAACCAATAAACGGCGACTTCCGCTTGAGGAGGAACCAACAGGATGAGTTATAAATTGGACCAAAATATTAGTGATATTTAGTCATTAAAGTTCAAGAAATTATGGTCAATACCACAAAACATGGTATGATTGCAGTAATTAAATATAAATTATTTAATATTAATAACATTTAATATTTTGTAAGTTACAATCTTAATAGACGTGTAATATAAATTTGCAATGCTGAAAAGTATTTTCTCATGGTGGGTGGCGGTATATTGATGATATGGATAGATTCAACATCACTTCAAATAAGTATATAGAATCCATTTCGAACCACATTTATTGTATAATCATAAAGCTATGTAAAACACATTTCTTGAAGGACAAAATCCATGCCTAAAACTAAAATATTCTAATAGGTATGATAAGGGTTCGATGGACATAGTTAAAGCTCCGGCGTGTCAGGGATCCTCTAGGAAAGATCAGAAGACGATACGATTTCTGACATGAAAACAGTCAAAAACAAAGGGTGTAGGGAGCACGATAGTTGAATTAAAACAGAAAATTTGAAAAAAAGAAGAAAGAATATGGGGGGATAGTAGGCCTGTGGACATAGAGCCACAAGAACAACTTGCTGATGATAGGGTGAATAAGACTAAGGTATAATGATATGGGAGAGGGGAGAAAGAGCGATTTACATAAATGGATAAGCAAAAAAGGAGGAGGTGTGCAGTCACTGTGGCCATAAAACAAAGAAATAAGAAGGAAAGTGAGCAGGATAAAAAGCAGAATTAAATGAAAGTGAGAGTAAGAAAGCATTTTGATCAAAGGAGTTGGGGCATGGGAGGCGAGACAGATGGAGAGAAGAGACAAAAGAAAAAAAAATTCTCAACAGGGCAATCGAAGGAGGAGACTGACAGTGTGAAACAGGAAGGGCGGTGGCGCGAGCAGGGGGGGGGGCGGTCCAGGGACCCCTTGCTTGGATATGGGCAGAGGCAAATGAAGCATAATCGGATGTCTCTCAAGTTCAGCTCTCCGCCTTTCTTTGAAAATTTAATGACAGTAATAATAATAATCAGTTATAATAATACAATGTTACCGTGTGCAGCGATCAGTGCACATAACGAAATATTATCACAGGCATCATGTTACTTGTTAGATGTGAGAGGAAAAACACTTTGTGAACTGAAGGACAATAATTATATTTCAGAAGTAAGTCAGATGCACATGTTTAGGAAAATAAGAGCTCAACCATCACATTTTACATTCCTGTTTCTAAACAAGAAAATGGTTGTAGCAGAGTCGCCGAACCGATTGGCGTGCCTGCTGCCAGCATCCCATTCATAGGAACTGTACAACACAAAATATCAGTCCTGCTGAATTTCATAATAATATAAATATCACATGCAAATTGCAATGTGTCTTCAGGGATTCATTGAAATTAAGCCTGTAGTCAGTTCTATAGTTGCTGTGTAATAAAAGATTTGTCTCCCACACTTTCACACTAGGCCTAATACACAAAACAAATGAAAAACTGAGGAGATAAGAACCACCAACAGATTCCAGAAAGAAATGTATGCAAACAAAAATGAATGAGAAATATATATATATATTTTTTTTAAAAATTGTATGGTAAGTCGGTGTTTTTCATATCTACATTTCTAAAAAAAAAAAACAACAGTCAGACCTCAGCTGTACATCATCTTCACCATCGTTATCATCGCCATTGCCGCGCCCAACATTCCCATTATCTTAATTTAGAATCTGCCGGGGCGGAGGAGTTCAAGATGAGAAAAATGGAGCGGAAATTATGAGACACAACGTTGGATTAGAAAAAGACCAGGAAAAGAGATAATAATCACCAGCAATGTCAACATTATATTTATTACTACTTTTGTGATCAACCGTTTGTCTCAATTTATCTGTTTCTTCCTGTGTATCTTTCTGGTTTTATCATTTTCTAAATATTTATTTATCTATTTCCATCATCACCTATTTTCATTCATTCAACTATCAGCGCTGGTATCAATTTTGCTGACTTAGTGCACTTTTTAATTAAAGGTGTCATTCGATTTTGCATCTATGCAGGAGTCAGTGGTGCAAGGAGTGTTCAAAACTGCTGCAGTGTGTCGTGTTTTTCCATGCGCTATACTCAAGGTGACCGGATTAAATTCCGTTCACCTAGGCTATACTGGATAATGCGGACACGGTTCGCCGCTCTTTCATCGCCAGCGTCGGATGCTCATCATCACTTTAGCGTGGCTAGCCAGCCAACTGACTGAGTTCTCAACCCACGGCTGCGGTGCAGGCCCGTGCGCACAGTAGCATAGCTCACTCCCCTGGCTTTACTCACAGTCACACACAAACTGCGCTTTCTCTTTCATCCTTGGAACAGCTGGGGCGCTCCGCCGGTGCCCGTCTACAAAGAACGAGTGGGTGAGAGAAAGGCGTCTCTCTTGGTATCGTTGCCACTTCTTCCGGAAACTCTTTCAAAGTGGTGTGGTGTTTTTGTTCTCACTGGATATCAATTATTATTTGTCCGAAATTACCTTTTCCAAAGTGTATTTTAGAAATATTTTGTTCTTATCGGTCAGGATTCAGAATATAATTATTTCCATTCAAGTCGTAAGTGCAGATTATGTAATCTCATTGTGTCTTATCAGCACCAAACACGGGTCTGACGAAACATTGTTATTGTTATATGGAACATCAAAACAAAGCAAAGTGTAGTACAACTTTTCATTTGAAAAAAAAAATGGGAATGATTCATGAATCAGTCCGGTTTCTTTGGTGTTCATCAGGTGAACTTATTTCCAGCTAGGAAATACACAGAAAGCAAAAGGTAAAAGGGTTTTCTTGAGATCTAGAGTCGAGTTAGTGCTTCATTTACCTAGGGTAGCGGGGGCAATGAATGATCAGTACTTTGGCAGGGCCAAAAGTTTACTTTCAGTTAATCCAGTCTGAAACATTGGCCAGCTGTGCTTCATTTCCTTGATAACATGCCGCAGGGTTTTAACACTTCCTTTTAATATGGTGTACTTATTAAATTTTAATTTTTTTAGTTTATGTTCTCGTGCGAATGGCGAGCCAATTTTTTTCCTAATTATCCTCGCTTTTGACATCCGAGTCGTGAAGACTTTCTCTCTGATCCTTGGAATGAAATAGGAGATCACGGCTACAGCTATCGAACAAACATTTGATCGTTAAAGCCCTTTGCTTTTAATAAGTTAGGGTACATTTAGTGAACCCAAGCCTGTGACATAAACAACTGATAATACAAAGAGCTCTTAACTTGCACGCAAACCCCAATGCTTACATAGTATACAACTACGCTTGCAACGTAACAAACAATGATTATTGTCATGCTCATTGTGTTACATATCTATTCATTGTTACAAAGTGCCCTATGCCCATACAGGCCAGTTCCTCTCCTCCGAGTTCTGGGCCAATTTGACTGGCAAGTAAACAATAACATCTCGGGACCCAGACAAGCAAATGATTTTGGGAATTCGGAGAAAGAAAGAAATGAGAACGAGGGTAGCCAAGCGTCACATCCAGTCATTGATTTTTTAAAAAAACACAATGGTCTCTGAAAAACAAAGACCGGCTGGTCCCCACATCACCATTGTCTGAGGGCCCCGTCATGTGAGATGAGAGATAGGGGCCGTGGTAGCATTTTAACTACGCCCATAAATAATAAACAAAATAGTACTTGTGACTGTTTTGTCATTTGGAAAGATGAAATCCTTGCTCCATGTAGTGGAAGAGTAGATTCCATCAACACTGTTAAGATACATAGAGTTTATTAGTTGTACATTGTGGAAACATCAGTAATGCAGCTGATTAGCCATCATTATTAAACTGTGCTGAAAGAGTGTCGCTACATTTTAGACTGTGTACTATATACAAGGATCCCAAAGTGGAAAAGTGCACCGTTAATGTTGTTCGAGTGCTGTATGTCTCAGTTTAAATGCTGGTAGGAACGTAAGTGTCATTATAATTTATTTTTGTGGCACTGTGAGCCTCAGTGAGTGCTGGTTGAGCTACTGGCAAATTAGGTCTAAATGAGTATCAGTGTTTTTAGTCGATGTGTAAGTCTCAATAAAAGAAAGTAGTGTTAGTACCAAAATAAGTAGTAAATATTTGTGGTGGTTCTAGTTGCTAAGACTCAGTGAGTGTCAGCAGAGCGAGAGGCTGTGGAGATCTAAACAGTTTAAAGTGCTCATGCAGGACTTAAGCTGAAACTAGTGTTGATCTGGCTCCACTATCAGAAAAAAACAAAAAACAATTGAAGGCAAATCAGTAATTTCGCGTTAGACCTTGGTTGTCATTAGGCCTATACTCTGTTTTTTAAATAAAGTACATAAACGTTTACCGCTGAAACACGGATATTCCAATGTGGAGCAACAGATAAGTCTCACTTATCTATCCAATCCATCGCTCGATTTCGCCGCTGGAACGAAAGAAATCCGGCACATTGGAAAGTTTCCAAAACAACGAAGCACTCCGTTTTTTTTTCTTTCGTAAATTGAAAGTTGTATCCGAGATTGGCTCCATATTTTGTAATTTTAGCAACGCAGGTGCCATCGTTGCTAGGGCAGCCAGAACAAATGCTCATGTCTGCGTGCGATTACATGTAGCCTAGGTGTTGAATATAATAACCTTTAGAGATGAGAAACAAAATGCCACACTCTGAGTGCCAGAACTGACACAATGTTTTACAAATATAATGATCAGGAATGCTGCACTGTTTTTCAAAGCTGTAAAGAAAGTAGGGTAAAACACGAAATTTGAAAGTCATAACACACATAATTATTTTTGTGAAAAGAAAGCTGAAAATTTCTTTTGTTCTTTTGGGAGATGTTTCAGTTGGTATGTGGTTTTATTGTCCGTAAAATCCTCTCAGATCAAGGAAGAGTCCATAAAGGAATAGGACCTACATTAGATAGTAAGGACAGATAGGCTGTTAATTCTCACAAGTCATTGTAATGGCCTAAATAATTATATGCCCTGTAACTTTTCGACGTAAAGCGCAAAACGATCGTTGAACATTATTTTCAGACTTCCCGTTGCAAGCGATCCGGATTTATTTTACATTTTGTGAGTGATAGTTTGATCGGACAGTTCAATATTCCCAGACAACAAATTTTCATGACACTGGATTCTAATGTGCGATCCGCTCGTTTGGGTGGACAGACTACTGAGCTGACCATTTAGAGACCTGCGCGCAGGCTGGAGAGTTTGGGCCTAAAATTTGCTGTTTGGACCAGGACTTAAATGGGACTGCAGTGATGGCTGTTTGTACCAAGTCTTTGCTCAGATGGATCTTTCTCTTCATTGGCTTGGTTGGCGCACACGCTGGTAAGTTGTCTGTCTGTTGTGTGAATGGCTTTCGTCATCATAATCATTATTATTATCATCAGCGCACCCCCCCCCCCCCGCCCTTTTCGTCACCGAATTAGAATCATCTTTGCGAACATCAGCGATGTGTTTGTATTGTCATCATTTCATATCGTTCCTTTCCATAACCATCAGCACCCTTCTCAAAGCTATGCGTTCTTTTATTGTTTTTATCTAGACCTTTTGGGGTCATTCATTATCCATGATAATATCGATTTTTTACATTCTTGTTGTCTCTCTGTTTTTGCCACTTTTTTGTGAGCATCTATCTATTCATCTTTCTCTCTCCAACAATTTCTTTCCTTTGTTTGTTTACATTGCTGTTTGTCCTAAAGCTGTTTGTTTCCCTGTTGTCCTAAAGCTGGGGGTTGATGGCACCCTTTCAAACCTTCGCCTCCCAGTTCCATACATCTCATACGAACTATGGAATTGAAGCATCCCTGAATTGCCGCTATCGCGTCTTGAACACTGTACAACTTCAAGTGGCTGGTTATTATATAATGAGAAGCAGAATTACAATCAATGTAACGAGCGCTACTTCACATTCACCCAGCCAAGCAAAACAAGAGAGTGCTTTATACGCCAGCGGCCCGTCTCTTCAATTGTCAACCATTTAGTGGTTTAGTGGTCGTTCTAAGGTAGAAAGATCGATGGAGTGGGGTGTGAAATTAGCCTATAGCCCGGTATGAAACTGAACTACGTAACAACCAGTGACCAAGACTGTAGACTGTCGATAATCAAAATAGCCAATTGGAACGATGGGTCGGTTAGATTGAAAAGAAAAAAATATCTACCGTTGTCAGTATGGAATTTTTTAAGGCATGCGCCCTGGTCGGAAATTAGACCTTCCTAAAAATCTTCTTGCTTAGAGATGTGTACATATCATGCAGACTGCAATTTCAGACATATTCATAGAGTTCGATGCATCGACGAAAGTTAATAGTCCTTTTTTTGCCTACTTGCTCTTGCTGAGTTCGGGGGAGGGGGGGGGGCTGTCAGGTATCAATGCACACAGGACATTCTTGCAATTGAATATGGAAATTATAAATAGTTTTTGTCGTGAGCTGACAAGAATTTGGAGGTTTTCTGTGAAAAGGATTATGCATTGTCGCGATGTGGGTTAGATGGGGAGAATTCGACTGACACTCTTTCGAGGTCCGCTCCCACAATCGACGAACACACAAAAAAAAAATACTTGCACTCTAAAAACTAAATAAATCAATTGCTTTGATTTTTAGCAGAACTGTAGGGCAGTTTAATTACAGGAATTAATGTAACAAATATAATTATAAATATAAATATCAATTCAAAGGCAACTGAATCTAACTAATGAAACTACAGCTTTCTATAAAGACTAACTTATTCACTCTAACTACTTGCAGGTCATATGAGTTAGATGCCAAATAGAATCCGCGCACGTGGCGACGGATATAACAGTTTAAATTCTATTAATTCAATGAGACATGTTATGATATGGACATTTCCTCTAGACACGCCATGGAGAATGCTTGTACAACCATGCGTTGTCTGGCGGTAGCTCTGAAACTGTCTTCAAAAGTAAGTAGAACGGTTCACTTTCATCATTACAAATTAGTATGAACTCTCACCATTAGGCCCTCACTGGGAGTGAGAGCGCTGGATGTAAACGCTGTGGGTTTATATCAAACCAAGTAGCTTAGGCTCTGGAGCTTTAAATCATCACGCTCCTCACAATATGGACTGCTCAACTGCGTCTCTATGTCTCTCATCTGGCTGAGGACTATCGCCGTCCACCTCGTAAATGGATTGTCTACATGTGGCCTCTATCTAAGCTCTGCACGGGTTTAAATACTAAAGCTATGTCTCGACCTTCCGTCCAGATTCATACATTTGATTGGTGCAGTCGCTTCAGCTCAGCCTGCAATATTAATTTATGCTTGTCATGGCCTTGCGCCAAAATCAAGGTCAATTTTACGGTCTAGACAAAATTTAAAATGCGAAACATTAACTACTAAAATCTTCAAACCCCGTGCTTTCTACTCTTATGCACGAATTTCCGAACGCCAACTAAGCGTCTAAATAAACTACCTTTACTCGCCCCTTATCTATGTTAATCAAAATCACGGGGTCGAGAACTGCTCTGTCATTCCTAGCTATACATTTATTCTGTCTCGCCCCTCCTTCTCTCCATCCATCAGAAAAAAGGTGTTTCAAAACAAACTGTTCACGAGAACAGCTCAAGGACAAATTACGCTGGTTATAATCAACAAGATCGTAAAAATTAACTCACTGACGTCGTGACCTAGCACGGCATTTATGATCCTAATGTGATCATGACATGCATCTCTACAAGTGAGCTGAGCGAGCTTCGCCTCTCTCGAGTGGAGTGTAGATATTATTATTATTATTATTGTTATTATTAATTTTGAGAAGGAATACGCTCTCAGTATTAAGGGATGGATTATCTTGTACTGTATATCGTTTTATTTGAAGGGCATATATATGCAAAATAAATAAATAAATAAAATGAGTAAATAATAATAATAATAATAATCAGGTATTACTATAAGAGAGTGGAAATAAATTATACGAACTACCATCACAGTGGAAAAAAAAGGGCCTACGGGCTTGCATACACTCGCACCCGCTTGCCTTATTCGCTCTTTCTCTGAAATGGAGAGCCTGATGTGATGTACAGATCATATCTATCCGTACTATGAAAGATTGGTACACCCTTTCACTGAAATGTATTCACTGAAGAGAAAGAGACCAGCTTATGAGCCTCACTGTTAGTAATTTCCAGTTTCTTATCAAGCTAATGTATTCGTAACATTTCTTTTCATTAAAAAATAAAGATATTAATTTAATGATGACAACAGAGTAGAGCAGGAATTTAACCACAGTCTTAAAAAATTACAGTGGAATCCACATCGTCATTGTCATGGGGACATCCGAGTCTTTAGATTCGCCAGAAACAATATAGGTCTATATAGGCCTAGGTCAAAACTATTTTTTTAACTGCTGAAGGTTTCAGCACAGAAAGCTTGATTTGTCTTCCCTTTTCCATTGTGTTTTATTGTATTGTTTTGGTATTATTTCTTACGCGAGTCTTTGATACCTACAACTTTTTCTTTTTGCCTCGTAAATTTGATTAACAATGCTAGGTGTTTTTTGGCATCCGGACATCCGCATCACGGACCTGTATCTAATATCTCATGTCTTACAACATTCAAATCCCGCAGCTTATCCTTGCATCTCCAGATTCCATTAGCTGAATTGATTTTCCCCTCATCTCCTGCACTGCTCACCCAGGCTTGTTTCCGTCCGTCCATATACCGTGCTGACATTTCAAGCAGAGCCTTTCGCCATAGGCAGGCTTACATGTATTTTAATCTTCAGAATCTAGAATTGCCAGAATATTCTACAATAACACCTTTTTGATAACTGGACAGCCTTCAATGAGGGCCAGAAAGGTAGTTGGGAAGGGGAGGGGGAGGCAGCTGGGAGGGGGGGGGGGCGGTTTGGCATGGCCTACGATTTTGAGCCCCCCCCCTCCCCCACATAAAGCAAAAAAGGGGTGGGGGTTGGGCTTTGGTAAAGAATGCTGGTATTGTAATTCAGTGTTAAGGGGAACCCTTTAGCACAAAATATTATTTTAAAGAAGATTTATGAAAGATTAATACAGATTAAATGTAGATGAATAGATATGTTATTACGTAGCACCAATTACACTTAATTAGCTGTGTGAACTGAGGGCCTGTATTTCCCTTTTGGACTGGGCCCATCACCATCTTTGCACAGGCCTGTTTCAGTGTCGACCACAGCGGGAGATATCCATCTAATGCTTTTCAAAAATGATTATACTTTTTAAAACGACAAAGACGAACTATTCAGTTCTGTGGTATTTCAGCAGAAAATTAACGCGGTGCTTGTGTCACAAGAGTCGGAAAATAACACATTTCAGCAATGTTTTTCTACCATACGCCATTCAAGTCTCACTAAAAGTGAGTAAATTCAGTGAACTCACTGAGTTATACTACAGCCAGGAGTTGGAGTCATATCGCCTTCTTATTTGACGCAGAAGGTATTTTTTAAAAAAAAGAAGAAGAAGAAGAGGAAGAAAGGAAAAAGAAGTTTAAAACAAGACATTAGAACGAAGATCATTATCATTATGAGTTTTTTTCGCTTAATGAAAAGAACAACAGCAATTTTCGGTTTGAAATCACAGTACCAGTACCAATGGATACGGAGTCAAATGAGCCCACGGCACACTATGCTGGACGACGGGGGGTTCACGTGGTCAAGTCCTTATCTATCTTCATACAATAAGCCCCCCCCCCCCCCCCAAATCCCCCATCCTCATCTCATGTAACATTTCAACACTATTGGAATATCGTGATGTGTAAGATGAGTTCCTTTCTGTTTCTGCCTCAGGTTTCTAACAAGATCCTGGCTATGATATTTAAATCGTAGACTTGGCTAGATCGCTTTTCGCTTTGATAATATAAAATACTAATCCACTACCAAACCTGTGTTTTGCTCTTCTAGCTGTAAAGAAAAGGGGAAACATTGCGTATGGTTCCTGAGATTTAGAACAATTTTTGACAGGGGGATGGGGTTTTGTGTGTTGCTATTGTAATGGATCTATTTTCGGCTTTCAATAATTCATCTGTAACCCCCCCCCTTTCTCCTTCCCCCAGCCCCAAGAAAAAAAAAATCCCTCATTCAATATGGTTTTCAAGGTACCCTAAATCCATTTATACCCACCCCTTTCTCTCGCGCGCCAACTGTTAGTACTCAATATGCATTTGGACTTTCCCTCCCGCCTTTCTCTAAAGTGCCTTTTTATAGAATCATGGAAATAGGACGCACGGGGGATTGGAAAGAACCTCGAAGTCCCTTCGTGCATTTTGCAGTAGTCCTTGCGAAAACTTTGGAAAAGGCAGGAGGGGAGGGGGGGAGGGAAGGAGGGCTGGCTGATTTATTTGATAAAACTGAGCTAAATGTCACAATGCCAGCGGCAGCATTGAAACGGGAATGGTAGGCGTGACAAGGTAATGTACCGGTACTATTGGGGTACTCAACACAAGTATTTGAACATTCGAATATGGACTTGTGTCGGGTATTCGTTCTAATAAATTTGAAATTATTCGACACTCGTGTCTGCATTTTCTGTTCACAAGCAATCGATGGGGTGACAGTTCCGAAATTTCATACATTTGTCTGAAAATAAGTCTAATTACAAAGGTCATCGAGTAGTGTAAATTATTGAAGGCACAAAGCAAGAAATTCAGTATTTCTGCTTGTCCAGCACTTAGAGACACTGGCAAGCCTAACGCGAGGTATTCGAAACAGCTTCGAATATTCGAAGAACAATTAGCAAACGCTCGATATTCGTTCGAGGTAATGAGATAGCTCAATGGGTGCCCGGATGTTGCGTGCTTTCTTCCGTTTCAGTTAACAAAACGAACTTACTGAACCGTCGTGATTTGTTCAAGATGAAAATCAGATGATCTCAAGTTGACAGATGAAATTTGCTGGGCATTAGAGAATTTTTAGGTTATTTTTAGGGAGGGGAAAAATAAAAAGGGAGCAACTGAGAAATCGAGAATGAGGGACCGAAGGATGAAAGCGGGGAGGAAGAGAAGAAGACTTGACACTCACGTACACATACACGTACGTACGGAGAGACAGAGAAATGAAAACAGAAAGGAAGGCAGAGAGTGACAGAAAGGGGAAGATCAAGAGAGCAAAAGAGGAGGGAGAGAGAGAGGGGAGAGAGAGAGAGAGAGAGAGAGAGGGGGGAGAGAGAGAGAGAGAGAGAGAGAGAGAGAGAGAGTCTCAATACACCGAGAAAGACAGAAACGAAAGGAGATGATGGAGAATAAGATAACAAGTCATTCCAGATAACCTGTGGGTTGTCAGTAACAGACCACCGAGTGTTTATTCTAGATTCTGCTCTGCGTGGTGAAATTAAATGAGAATAAAAGGAAAATGGAGTGTGTCTAAAATGTTACCGTGACACGACGTCATTTAACCAGGGGAGAGAACAAGGTGACTTATCTGAATGAAAATAGAGAAAAAGTTCCCAGGCCACGAGCATCCGCTTACTTTCTAGGGGCCAACCACAAAGTACCCACCCTCGATGTTGGCGATTTTTTTTTTGGGTCCCAAATTTGTACACTTTTTCTTTAATCTCATTTAGGGAAATTTGCCTTAGCGTCATTGCAGCCCTGTTACAACTGGGGCAGACATGTCGTCGCCACAGTGTAGTGCCAGTCGGCTTTTTTTTAATTTTGCCCGGGCACCGGCCTGTTCTTCTCGATTGCCAACTGAAAAGGTATCTAAAACGTGCGCAACGTGCACATGCGTCCTCTGAGTTTTTTTCGACCTTATCCGAGAAGACTCGATCCTACCTACTATAGGACCAGGGACAGGAAAATATGAGAAAAATCCCAAAATTCCAACATGCCTGCACCGACCGGGATTCGAACCCGGCACCTTTGGCATGAGAGGCGGGCACCTTGCCTCTAGACCACCGTGTCCACCGTGTTACCCTTTCTTCTTTAAATGTATCGTTTCATAAGTTTGGGTCTCACCCCCCCCCCCTCCTCGTCGCATTGTACGAGCGTATATGGCCATGAGAATGGTGAATGTCCATGACAAATCCTTGATTTTCTGCATCTTTAAGTGACATTTTGCTTGGACCATTTGATAGTTTCGTTAGAAACATGATCTTTTTTTTTTTTTATTCATCCACGAACTTAACTTGCTGGAGACAAACAAAAAAAAAGTGATTGAAACCAAACTTTTTACTTCATTTTTATAGGCCTAATTGAAACTCATACGTGCGCTCTTCAGAACCCCCTCCTCTATTTGTACGCTTTTCACACTCTGCCGAGAACAACCGAAGGCCACGGAACAACCCAACCGCCCTTCCTTCTCACCGAGCGTACCCGTACGTTAAGGCCCCCATCCATAGCGTTCTAGAGTCTAGAACGCTATGCCCCCATCTCATCTCCCCTAGCCATGCCCCAAGCCCTACGCCACACTGAAACGCGATGAAATTGAACGAGAAAAGAACGAGAGGTGGATTAAACCAGCATTCTGATCAGAAACATCACAACCAACCTCCAAGGATGAAGCGAGCGCTGACGTACCGTTGACATTTAAATGTCATGTGACGACAGCATTATTTTTCAAACACTCTGGGGGCCACGGTAACGTTTTTTTTTTTTCTGTTTCGTTTGAATCGTAAAGACTTGTTTAACATTTCTCTAATTCTCGACGTCAACGTGGAACTGAAACCGTAAACATGTTGGGGAGGGAGCAGGGAAGGAGGCTGTTGTTGCCATGAATTAGGACAGAAGGTCTGGTAGTGGTAGGACTGGATGGAAATGTATGTTGTATGTTGTGATTGCTTTTGGTGTTGCTATAACGGGGAAGATATGTCAATATGAAATTGGGGACTTTCTTTCTTTCTTTTAAACATGGAAATATCTTTCGCAAGAAGCCGTGATATGGATAAGCATCCGCTGTGTTTTCCAGTCTAAGTGGCACTTTTAGGACTATAAGTGGTTACTGGGATACTTGAATTTATTCAATTTAATTTCTGCACCTGCATGATAAAAATGAGACGTTAGGAAATAGTGAAACAGTTTTCTTTCATCTCATAAAATAAGAACAAACTGAAGGAGGAGAAAGGCACACAGAGAAAATGTCACAACTGCAATATTTATTTGCCCTCAGGGAGTTTTTGTGAATTTTTCATCATAATGAGAGTGTTTAACGAGCTCTCTCTTGTCTCCCTCTCTCTCTCTCTCTCTCTCTCTCTTTCACTCTCTCTCTCTCTCTCTCTCTCTCTCTCTCTCTCCATCGCCGTCTCTCTCTCCCTCTGTCTTTCTGTCTCTCTAAGATAAAAAGGCAATTTAATAACTGGGTCGGGATGACATAATTATAAGATGAGGAAGAAATTATTTTTTCCCATATTTGTTTTCATTAATAGCGTGCCGATTTGCAGAGCTCTAATGTGTCAAAGAAAACATTGAAAACAAAAACAAAAATAAAACCAACAGTACTCTCACACTTAAAGCTACAACGGTCCATGCTCTGGAGAGCGAACCTCAGCTTATCCTTTATTTTTCAACGTCTGTGCCAACTTTTGCTGGACGGATACATTCTTGGCTATCAGCAATCAAAGGGCTTAAGACTGACAAGTACAAACGCAGAATATATTATGGTCAAATTAGTTCAAGAATCGGGTCCTCCTATCCCATAGATTCCAGACTGTAATAAGGTTTTGTTTTTGTTGTTTCAAATTTTTGTCTTGTTTCGTTTTTGTTTTTAAATTGAAAGGAATCATCACGAGGTGGTGGTCCACGCTATGTTACCAGAAAACTTCACTCTGATTCGAACTCAAGCCCTGAAATGAAAGCATCGGCGTCGTGACGACTGCCATCCCAGCAAAGGCATGCTAGTGGAATTACTGTCTATGGGAATATCTGACTGGTCATAGTTTTTCCTCCCGGCCATAATAATCAGTTCCTCCTGGAATAAATTTACTCACACTTACTGCTATTAGCACTACCCACGATGAGTACACCCCTTCAGAACTGAACTATGTTTTGCCATCGACAGTCCACTGGGACGCTGTCAATAATATTATTGACTGACAAGTATAGACAGTCGGATAAATTATTTTAGTGATGAAATTTTAATTACACCCGGGCATTCATTCTTCAACAAACACGTTAAACTTGGGATCATCAAAATAATGCTTATTCTCGCCTTTCCCCTCACTTTGCTGCCCCTACTCCTATCCTCATTCCAACCAGCGATATTAGTTTAGTCTAAGATATCTCTTGGTTCCAGCCGGCCACTTAAAACACACTTCCTAACTGAGAAGTTAGTGTACCAAGCAGATGTGTTTACGAGCTACTTCTGTGTGTATGCGGGCACTCACGTGTCGATTTCAAAGTTTGACATGACAGCTGCCAGGCATCGCGCGCTACGGCCGACACACAAGATGCCTGCAATGTTTCATGTCATCCAGTCCAGCAGTTTGCCTTCTGGTAGAACGAGAGAGACTAAATTTAGATTGAAGAACTGTTTACTCTCTCGAGCAAGAAAGCCAAGTTAGACATATTTATAATTAATCAACAGGCCGATCAACGAATCAATCCTATGTCTAAAAAGAAAAAAAAATAATTAAAAAGTTATTTAAAAAATGTACGTTTGAATACTGTCTCTTATGCTTCGATACAGATATCTGAGAGGGAAAGGTGCTGAGTGTTAGTTTATGGGATGAGAAAGATCAAATCACGTCGTCTAAATTCAGCCACAGTGGTCTCAGTGGTTAGAAATCTAATTCCTGGTCTCAGTTCATGGTGGAATGCCACTGTCGGAAAGTAGAAGTTTAGCGTTCAGACTTCAGTTCAGCCGTCCCAAGAGGAATGTTGAGGTCTGTGTGTATGTGTTGCGCCAAATGGCAGCTTTAAATAGCACATCATAAAACATCTGAAAGGTGGAATGTGGAACAGTTTGATAAGGGTGATGAAATAATATCAGGCAGGATAAGATGCGATTGCTTGTAATCTGCTCGTAGGATTTAGGTCATGATGTCAAAAGAGACCTCTGGTATCTACACTTTTCAACATCCTTACTCTATGACAGAAAACAAAACAAAGTAAGACAAACAGAACGAAGATGTTTTGCGTTATTATAATTCGATATAATAGGGTTCTACAAAATGGATATTCGGAGATATCGCATAAGATTTGCGTAGCCGAGTAGAGCAGGCTTTTGATCGGCTCAGACAGGCTGGCCTTTGGTTTCTGACTATCTGCTTCAGAAATATGGACAAATCACGTTTTGCACACCGTAAGTTGGCAACTTTTATCGAAAAGGATCATGTTATTACGTCAGACATTGAAATCTTCAGTTTTGTTTATTCATCATGGTGTCCTTAAGTGAAGCATAAATAATCAACGTAACAGATCACTAAGTCTGCATTTCTAGTTCATGGGAGAAGGCATCTAAATAAACACTGAAATAGTCTCCAGTACAAATACCTGGCAAATGGTTTTGGAAATGGTGTATTTTGCTGGTATTGGTTCGGCAAGGTGTCTCATGGTAGACACTTAAATTCTTGCCCATTGGACAATGAGCTTAAAATCTTGGGTTGCATAAATACACGAACTGGCTCTAAATCACAAATAACAGTTCCACGCCTTTTAGTTTTAACTTGCTGTCCTGAGAGTGAGTACTATCTGAAAAGTTAACCCATCGGTGGTTAGAGCGGAGTGAACGTTGCCATCCGCCATTGATATAAAGCATCCACTTCTAGAGTAGCTATGGTGAAATACTGATATGGCGTTGCAGAGTGCACATGGCTTGTTCCAGTTGGGCTGGCATATACACCCAGCTCACAGCACTGACAGATAAGGAATGTGGAAAAACGATCTGTTTAGGTGTACAGGTAGACACCGAAGCGGTGGGATGGAACAAAAAGGGGGAGGGGGGGGGGTTCAGCCTTACCTTGCACGTACAACTTAACAGCAGGCAAACACCTCGCCTTACAACAAAGCGGACCCAACAATGCTGTTCGCCTTTTTATTGTATAGCATTTGGAAGTTATTGAATGACTAGAAGAAAGAAAGCTATTTCCATGCAGTTAATTTATTCGGGGAAGTTCGTTTGATGAATTTCATTGATTTTTCACAAAGAGATGAAATCATATTCAAATGAATTCATTTAACTGAAAGAAAAATCTTCCTTTTTTTTGTTTGTTCAATCAGACAAAATGAATATGAAATACGAGCATTGTAGCGATGGTTACAAGGCGGGGGAAGAGATGAAGAAAGAAATGCGCCTTAACGTCATTATGACATTCGGTGTAGTATTAATGAGGATTATGTCGTTTTATGTTCAGCTTTGTCTCCACTCGGATATAATGGAGAAATAAATTGGTAATTTCCAGTTTATGACATGTTGTGTACCATAGCTTCCATAACCAACCCAAAATAATGCTTTGGTTTAGTTGTTTGTTGTTGCTTTTTTTAAAAATTGCAGTCGGATTTTATTCCCCCCAGATTCAGTTAGATTTATATGCCAAAGAAAATCTAATGCAATTTAGCTTGTGCCATCCGGCAACCTTAGTTCTAAGCTTCTTATTGGTTGTAATTATGCACTTCATTCCAGCATTGCCTTTCCGGCGTCGTCTGAAAACTTCATTCGGAAACTGGGCTAGGCCAAGCTTTGCATTGAAGCCCAGGTGATGTTTTGAAAATGGCTTTTCTGTTAAGTAGGTCACCAGGTCATTTCTGTCGGCACCAGTTCTTTGAAGACTAGCAAGTCGTGGTAATTTAATATCTCGGCTTGGACCGTCGAGGTAACTGGTTTTGAGATGGTTCCTCATTCAGTCTCCCAGATTGCGTCTCTTCACCTCCTTTTAGCCTCAAAATTGAGCGATTCTAGCCCACAGTAGCTGATTAGTAATAGACGTACTGCTGATATCCTTCTACATTCATCGCCGCTGTTATCTGGAGTATAAATCTGTAACCTTGCCAGTTTATACCACGCAGCGAATGATGTGAACACTCAGCGTGTGAGTCTTTCCACGAACAAACGTTTCAGCAGAGTGCCAGACCGTGGGTTTTCTCAGATATTCCAGCTACGCGGCTTTACAAATAAAGACAACTGTCTACGCACAACATAGAATAATAATTTCCCACAGTCATAAGGTCGTCATTTTGTTTGATATCATCGCCAGTGTCCTTATCACCATTGTCTTCCCATTCCTACTCTTTTACCTCACCTCAATGTGGAAGTCAGGGAGTGTTGATTGTAAAAAGTTATTTTTTCGACTTCCGAAGACTTTTTGGGCTATAAAACTTTGAATGCCTAATTAGACTGGACAAAGTCTGGGGCTTAATCATTCACGCTGCATGAAACCTATATAATTATATAATATATATCAATCTGTCTTTCTCTGTTTGCCAAAGGTACAATTAACTCGAAATATCAAAACTTGATAACAGTCTCTGAAGTGCAGCTAAGCTGATTATTTCTCAGTTACAAATCATTTTTAATATAATGACCCGACTGTGATCCCAGATACTTCATACTATTTATACCACGCATCATAATATCGTGAGAGAAATGAATACATGTGCCCGCCCCTCTGTCGCTGTAAAAGTTTTAGAACCTTTCATAATTATTGTTCTCTGGTACTCCATGAAGTTCGAGTATGAGATTCCCTGTCTCTTCTCGACCTGAGCACATTCACAGCCAGTAAATCACAAATGGAGAAAACTTTTAAAAAAATGAACAGTGGTGCTGCAAAGTGTGTCGACATTTCAACTTCGCCTTCTCAGATTGTTCATTTTGTGGGTATGTGAGGTTTAATGGAAAGTACTGTGTGTATGTGTGAGTGCGTGTGGTGAAAGAGAGAGAAAGAGGGGGAAAAAAAGAGAAGAAGAAGAAGGGGGAGGGATAGGGGAGAATGATTGAGTATAGGAACGGTCATACTTTGGCGAAATGCCCGGTCATACTTTGGCGAAATGCCCGGTCATACTTTGGCGAAATGCCCGGTCATACTTTGGCGAAATGCCCGGTCATACTTTGGCGAAATGCCCGGTCATACTTTGGCGAAATGCCCGGTCATACTTTGGCGAAATGCCCGGTCATACTTTGGCGAAATGCCCGGTCATCCAAAGGCAGATCACAATCATCTGATACCGAGGTGACCGTCAATTTCTCTGCTGTTTCTCTACACGTGAATGGTATCTGCATAGATCTTTGTGTTACTTTGCTATTCAGCGATTGTTTCTGCATTCATTATGTGTTTTTGTCGCCATGGCGCTGATTGGTCCTTTTATCCCTCTGTGTTAGAGAATACAAAAACGAGAGGGAAAGCATTAATGATGCATCCCGGTAAAGCTATTTCCAAAGCTGTTGTTTATCAATTATTTACGTAACCTGTTGTCAGATGTTGATGTGATAAATGTCAAACATAAAGAGATAAGACTTTGTCATTGTTATTATCTGTTGTTGTGTTGATCATTTAGATGACTGCCAATGTGACACTGATAGATGTTTTTTGTTCATTGTTCGCATGTAAAACAACAACACTGAAAAATGTATGTACTGTAGAGGTCATTGGGTGCTGGAATGGATGGATGGATGGGCGGATGGATGGAAGGTTTTGGATAGATGAATGGATGAATGAATGAATTGATTGATGGATGTATGCATGGATGGTTGGATGTTTAGATGAGCGGATGGGCGAATGGGTCGGTGGATGGATGGATCTATGGATTAATGGGCGGATGGGTGGATAAGGTGGTTAGCTGGTTGGTTGAATAAATGGGTGAATTGGTTTATTGTTTGGATGGACAAGTGGATGGATGGATGGATGGAAGGATAGACGAATGGATAGACGGATAGATAGATGGATGGATGGATGGATGGGTGGATTGGATGGATGGATTGATGGATGGAAGGGTGGATGGTCGATAGAATTGTTAGCTAGTTGGACGGACAGTATAAACGCAAGGTAGCTAAGCTGAATGCACATAATTATGCATAACAAGCTCACGGCATACCACGTCCACTGTAACAATTTATCAGAACTTTGCTTTTATGGAACTCCTGGACTTTGGGCACAATTTTGATCAATATGGGAGACATTCTGAGAAGATACGCTTTACTCATTCCCTTTTAAATATGTACATCTGTAAAAACGTCAGTATGTAGCTCGTACATTATATTATATTGCCCGTCATTGTTTTCTGAAATGACCATCAATTTAAGGCAACACCGTGTTTCCTGGACAGTTTATGTTGCCCATTTGCCTGTCAAATACCAACCACAACAAGTCCCGCCCTGCATGACCTTTACAACTCTCATCATTCCCCGCATCTCTCCCCAGAGCCCTCAAAGTTCATGACCCCCGGGACAGTGGTTATCACCCTTTTCAGCAATGTCCCCTCCCACGAGGAGGAACGAGCTGTTACCAGTAATGGCTGGAATTGTTAAGACTTAGTTTTGTGGCTGGTTCTTGGTTCTGTATCTCATGCAGAATTGCCAGTACAATTTTTTTATACATGCTACTTGAGCAATGTAGCCAAAATACTCACGATAGGATTTTTATTTCCAATTTGGGGCCAATTTTTGAGAAAAGGTTATGGTGACCCAGGTCACCAACGACATGTGCTTTTCTTTTTTTTTTTTTGACTTTGATTAATATGCGATTTGGAATGTGTTCATTCAGTGCATGGCTCAGTGATTACAGATAACTGAACAGATAAATAAGTACATAATTCATGAAATAAAATAAAAAGTAATAGACAGATGTTTCTTCATATATAAGTAAAGGGATTTAAAATACATAATAGGTCTAAAAAAATATTTAAAAAATATAAAAGTATGAAAGTACCAACGATATGGTTGCTGTAGGCATTTATGTAAACTTAACCCTAGCTTTGACCTTAAAATTTTCCAAGAGAAAATAATTCACCCTGAAAATAAAACACAGTTTGGTCACAATAGCGCAAACTATCATTTTGTAATATTTCACATAAACAGGCTTGAATTCATTGTCCTTGCGGCAGGCGAGATAACATAATTATGACATATGGAGCAGACCCCCCCCCTCCCCTCCACCCCTCTCCGTCTGTTCACCACCCTTTATCAAGTTCCATGATGATAATTCACGCATTTACCATTTATCAGTCCAAGGCTGCCATCAGTACCCAGCCAGGATAATATCGTTAATGTATAACTTTTTTTTTTTTTTACAAATTATACAGACCCTCTTCAGACCAACAACCATGCCACATGTCAGACATGGTAAGTTTTTGAGATTATAATCTGTACGGCCTATCATACATATATCCTTCAACAGGTGTGGTGGGTGTAGCTAATACCGGGCCGGGGGAAGGGGAGAAGGTCTGAATCAGGATGTTGTAGATAGCACAGGTTTATGGAACTAAGATAGGTTTTTGCTTTTGACAAGTTATTATTTGAGGACAGGTAATAAGTATTACCAAACATTTCTCATTAATAGTCAAGCAGTGATATTTTGGGCTTCTTTCTTCTGTCTGTTTTTCTGTAGGTTTATCTGTCTGTCTGTCTGTCTGTCTGCCCCGTCCTCCTCTCTCTCTCTCACTCTCTTTTAGAAAGCTCAGGGAATTGATTTTCCGAATAGTAAACTACCGGTCCCCTCTCCATCTCTTTTGCCCCCCCCCCCCCCAGTCCTCATATACCATACACTATAGATATTGATTTCCCTAGAGGATACTTCCACGTCTCCTACTACACAATTCATCAGTGAGTGCAAACGTTTAATTCACGCGCATTAGATGTAGAAAACATTGCCGAGAGGCTTCACATACTTCCTGTCAACGCGCTCCACCAAGTACGAAATCTGAAAATCGTTGCTCGTACCGACAAACGCCATCATTATCGATGCCATTATCTCCCCTGCTGCGCCACCACTAGATGTCAGTCATTGCTCATCCCACAACAATTAAATGGCGATAGTTTTCTGCTTGCTATGTGGAGCCACCGGCCAATCATCTTGTCTTACGAGTGGTTTCATCGGTTTGTTTTCCCACCATCTTCTCCAGCTTCAGATCCCACTTTGCAAAGCTGCCCGTTTGATGATGGAAAGTGCAGGATGAAAAAAGAGCAATAGGACTGGTGGCACGCGAATCCCTTAAGATGCTTATCTTTGATGAAGCGATGACAACAAAAACAACGCCATCTCATCAGGACGCGAACGAATTTAGGATATTTATACCCCAGGCCATGAGAAATAAATTATATTTGCTCGATTTCCTTTGTCTGTAATTAGGACAGTTCATTTTGCGCGTTTTTTTTTTTTTTTGCTGTCCGATTCATCTAGATTTACAACATTTTTCATTCTCCAGGGAGGTCATCGATAACTAGAATTCGTAACACGTCCAGCTCAATAAATAGCAGCAATAAAGCCATTTTGAGCTTACAGTGAGAACTCTTCGAAAGGAGCAAGAAGATAGGTTTGAGCTCAATACGATGATACTGAAATCCCTAAAAAGAGGAAAGATACTAGCTGGTTTACGTTATCACATTACAGTCTCTATTATTCGCGATCTGAATTCTTGATGTTAAATGTTTGCGGATTTTAGTATTATGATAACGAGTTGAAACAAATTGGAGCTGTGAAACAGCTTGATAAGTGCCAAAACACATTTTAATCAGGTGTCAAAGTGTGCATTTGTTATACCTCTTGTACATACTAAACGATCTCGAGTTTTTCAGAAAATGGAGATAGGACAAACAAGAACTAGGGAGGCGTATTGTCGCATAACTGCCACAGACACCAGAAATAGTCAAATACCCGATGTGCTGTTACTCGCTCACTGTCTTTTTTGTTCTTTAAGAAGAAATAACGCAATTACATGTTCTTTGTCTGCGTTGTGTCGCAATTTGAAGAATTTTGTTTGCGTTAATTTGAGGTGACAGCCTGAGCCATGCTGAAATTAATCACGTAAACAGTGATACCTGAGTTTGTCTAATGTTGAAATGAGCAACAGCTGTCGCACCCACAGTGTATATCCTCCACTACAAACCAGGAATCCTGCTGTTTGCATCCCGTTGGCAGGTAGAAAGTAACGAGGTATAATTTCCAGTCTTTTTGTTTTAGTGGGAAACATTTGAATCATTAGATGCTGTGTTTACGGAAGACTGAAACGAAATCGTCTCGTTTCTGTTAATTCTTTGAAAAGAGAAGAAGGCTGGCATGAGCAACAGCAATGACTACTGCCACAACCTCAAAAGTTACAATAACGGCAATGATACCAACAACAGCAAACGCCATCAAAATAGCCATTGCCACCATCGTCACCGCAACACAAAAGCATTTGCTACCATTACCACTACAACAGCAAGAACAGCAATAACAGTAACTGCTACATTAATTACCATCGCCACCTCTACCACCCCTACCACTATCGCTACCAACATCATCACCACCACCACCACCCCCTCACACACAAGCCAGCAAAGCAACAGCAACCAGAACAAACTAACAACTCAATTTCGGCTCAGACCTGACTAGAACAGCTGGAAGACCGTGTGTCTATTTACAGATCTTGACAAGAGAGCAGAAAGACAGCGGCAGGTGGACCTCTTGTAATTTTGGAGGAGTAGGAAAAGCGTCTTACTTTCTTAGGTCTAGTACTTAAAGGTTCAGGGCCAGACGACGGTGAGCAGATTGCGGTGGGGAAAAGGCGATCAGGACCGTCCTTTACTGCGTAAGATTACGATGAATGAGTTCTGAGAATCGATCGCGAGGGAAATCACGCCCGGATCTGGGCATTGCACTTGCTTTTAGTTGTCTGTCACTGAGAGTCTGTCACAGAATGAGTCATCACTGCCGCTCGTTAGCCGTCAAAGCCTGGGGTCAAACGGTCAATTCTGATTTCATTATCACTTAATATTGTTAGATCCACTGTGTGTGGACGCAGTAATAAGGATTTCTACCCGTTAGTCCACAGAGAGAAAGAAGTAGCAGATCGAATGGAACAGGGCAAAGAATGAAAAAAAAAAAAAGAGGTCGCAAAGCGTTAGAACTAATCAAGCACTTTCGGTATCTTCATCATCATTCGGAGAGAGAGAGAGAGAGAGAGAGAGAGAGAGAGAGAGAGAGAGGGGGGGGGGGTGGAGGGAGAAGGAGGCTAGACCAGACATTACCATTTCTGTAACCACCATCACAATCATCAGTACCATTTGCACCACCAACATCATTACCATTGCTGCAGCAACCACAGCATTTCCATCCTCACCATAACGACTATCACCACAACCACTACCTCCGTCACTGTTACCATTTCCCCAGCGACCATCTCTATCACCAGCACCATCATCTGCTGCAGCCACTTCGACCAACATTTTAATGATCAACTCTACCACCACGAATACTATAGCAGCAATTTCAAAAATTTACAGTAGCATCAACATCATTACTACCTCTGCTACCACCAACACCACCACCGTAAATTCCATCATCACTGTAATTACTATCACCATCACCACCACCAGCAGCCACTGCTACTTTGACCAATATCATAACTGCCACCAGCACCATTGTTATCTCAGCACTGCCACCATTTCCAACACCATTATGAGGACCATCAGTAAAACCACCCCATGCTTGTGAAGAAAAAAATGTTTGGACGATTTTCTTTTATTTCCACCTGCGACATCCCCTGACACCCAGCCTGGTCTGAACGATAATATTTCTTTGATTCTCAGGTTTACTGTTTGATAATGACAAACATTCTGCGCTGATGGTATTTGGTAGCTTAATAGTTTGGTATGGGGCTTGTCGGTAAACATCGATGAAAAACCTTGATATTATATTACAGTATATAAATCTTTGTTATAACGAAGACACTTGGATACGAAGCAAAGATTAATAGATTCAAAATGTCGTTGTTATAATAAGCTACACCACAATTCCTTGCATGTGATGAGTTTGACTTTCAGTCAGCAAAGTGTGAAGAGTGGGGTAGAATGCAATTTCCGGTCACACTTTTCGATTCATGTCGGAACATTTTCTTCTGTTCAACTCAGTTGTGGCCCAAAATCAACGAAAGTGTTCAAAATAGCGAACTTCAAGACCTTTTAAAATATGCCCACGTACAGCTTTACATCTTTCTGTCAATGCGTAGTATGATATTTTGTAGAATTTAAGGCTCAGCGGTTAAAAAGCCTTTCATAATTACATTGGAGGCCATACTTCCTTTGTGACATGGGTCATTGTTATTGTTGTTAAGTTATCAATATTAGATAACTTTGAAAACTTGAACCTTGATAAAATTATGATTATATATAAACATTATTATTCTTGTATTGTTTGAGCTGAGAATATGAGGGACAAATGAATGCACAATTTGACTGAGATCACATAGACGGTCCAATGCACTTGTCGGTGTCAGCCTGGCAACAACATGCTTTTCACAGGAATAATCGATTCACTGGGTGTTTTATCTCTCTCTGTCTCTCTCTCTCTCTCTGTCTCTCTCTTTCTCCTCCCTCTCTCTCTCCTTCTGGCTTTCTACCATACTCTCTGTCTGTCTTTGCCTGTTTCTCTATGTGTCTGTCACTCTTTCTCTCCCTTTGTCTATTTGTATGTCTGTCTGCCTCTGTCTCCCATTCTCTCTCTCGGCGTCTCCCTTCCCTCTCATTCTCTCTCTGTTTCTCTCTCACAATGGCAAAGTTGAAGAATTCCATATGATTTGTGCTAAATTTGACAAGGTCAAACAATGAAATGGTAGCAAATTTTCACAAAGTCCAAAACTCTCTTTCTCGGTCTCCCTCTCTTCCCCCTCTCTCTCACTGTCTTTCTCTCTCTCTCCCTCTCTCTCTCTCTCTCTCTCTCTCTCTCTGTGTGTTTGATTGTCTGTCTGACTGCCTCACTCTCTTTCTGTCTCTCTCTCGCCTCCCCTAAAATTAGCACAACTGAAGAATTCTTTATTGTAAATTCTGCCACATCCAAAAAGCTCACCAACAAATGCTACAAAACCCAAAGCTCTCACACCACACGCGAACCAATCGTACGCCATCCTTCCCCAATCAATTCCTTTTTGTCTTTTGTTGGCCGACGGAGTTTCCCTTGTTGTGTCATTTTAAGGTGTAAATTCCAATGAAACCCTCTACCGGTGTCTGGATTGATTTGCCTTACAATGTATTTTCCCATCCCTGGGATCCACAATCTTGGGCGTAAATTTCAATTTCATCGTTCTCTGCCTTCCAGCCACTCTGAATCATGTGCTGGAAATCCTTTCTTTTCATTGAGTTCTGAAGAAAGAAAAAAGCTCCCGTGTGGATAGAAAACATTTAAAAAAAAAGAGAAAATGCTCCCGTTCTCTCTTTCTTCTCTCCTTTTCTCCCTTTCTTTTTTTTCTTCTTTCTTTTTCCTCTTTCTTTCCTTTCTTCTTTCTTTCATTCTTTTCTTTTCCTCCTTCTTTCCTTTCCTCTCCTTTCTTCCTTCTTCCTTTGTTCCTTCCTTCGTTCATCCTTTGTTCCTTCCTTGTTCCTTTGTTCCTTCCTTCCTTCATTTCTTTCCTTCCTTCCTTTCTCCCCCTTCCTTAATTCCTTCATTCCCTTCCTTCCTTCCTTGGTCCCCCTTCCTTAATTCCTTCATTTCTTTCCTTCTTCTTATTTTCCTTAGTTCTTCCTTCCTTCCTTCTTTCCTTAGTTCCTCCTTCCTTCCTTCTTCCTTTGGTTCTTCCTTCCTTCCTTCCTTCTCTCCTTAGTTATTCCATCCTTCCTTCTTTCCTTCCTTTCCTTCCTTCCTTCTTTCCTTAGTTCTTCCGTCCTTCCTTTCCTTCCTTCCTTAGTTCTTCCGTCCGTCCTTCCTTAATTCCTTCCTTTCCTTACTTCCTTCTTTCTTTGGTTCTTCCTTCCTTCTTTCCTTAGTTCTTCCTTCCTTCTTTCCTTCCTTCCTTTCTTTCCTTCTTTCTTCCCCTCCATTCTGTCTTTCTCTCCTTCTTTCTTTCTTTTGAGATGTTTACCTATGACGCAGTTTTTGTTACCACTGCTATTTGCTGGAAGTGATAATAACGATGACGAGGTTAAATATGATGCTCCTCAAGTTGTTAGCAAAACGTTTATCATTCCAAAGAAACCATTGATCATTAACTGCAAGTTATTATGCACAATGTCACATGGTGAAAGGAGACAAGTATATTTCTTCAAAAAGTGAAACACCAAGAAAGTTTATCGCCATGCCGTTCACTGGAACTTTTCTTTATGTGGTTCTCAACTGTTGAGTAGAGATGGCACCTCGAAGAAAAACAAAACAACAACAACAAAAAAGACTTGCGCTTTTCTTTCATGAAAATCGTTTTCAAATTGATTTTCTCGGAAAGTGGATCCAAGGATATTATTGTTCTCTCTGGAACTATTCTTCACATGCCTCTCGACCGTGACAGTGGAGATGGTATCTCGGCAAACTGAAACTCAAACTCTGATTCCATCCCAGGTGGCTAGTGGACGCCTCTGGTGGGGGGGGGGGGGAGAGGGGGGGGGGTATGTTTTCTGTCCTTGGCATTTGCTCCTTTCTTTTCTTCTTCTATGTTTCTTGTTTCGCCTTCTTCTTGTTTTTTTGTGTGTTTTTGTGGTCGGGATTCGTTTTTTCAATTTCATCCGGGCAGCTGGCATTATTAGGCTTGCTCTTCTCGACTTTCAACTGCCAATGTATCTTTAACGTGCGCAACATTTACAAGGGCCCTCCGAATTTTTTCATCCTTATTCGAGAAGACTAGGTGCTCGATCCCACCTACCATAGTATCTAGTATCAGGAACAGGAATTTTCTCCAAATTCCAACATGCCTGCACCGACCGGGAATCGAACCCGGTACCTTCGGCATGAGAGATGAGCACCTTGCCCCTAGGCCAAAGTGTCCCCGAGACCAACGGGTCACCTTTTGTCCTGTCACTTTGCTTTAAAATCTATCTATTGACTTGCTTCCCCCTAGCATAGTATGGTCGGAATCGTGTTGACATCCTTTCTCCAAACTCAGTCTCAAATCCTCTAAATCTCGGGGATAAAGAAATAACAACAACAACAACAACAAAAATAAGACTTACGGCATTCTTTTCTGAAAATTGCGACATTTACGTCAGCACGAGACAGTAACGAGCCTGCGATTTATTTCAGTGTCTCTGTCGGGAATTACTCGAAAGCTTTCTAGTTATACTGGATGGCACGTGGGATTGATACCTTTGATCTGACGTGATTATTTAGTGAGTCCGCGAGCACTCATTTAAAGTGCCCAAATAGAATCTAATGATGTGTAACGGGTCGTTAAGCTCTGGAACGCTAGGTTCTCCATTATGATTTATTGTAGGAAATGGACGTGTCACCTGTCGTGAGAATGTGAAGACAAAGTTAATGGACGTAGTGTTGAAAATCATCAAAACTGTTGCAAAAAGGGATAGATTAGTGGATAAATGCCATGTTTTTCAAACATTTTTGGCTCCAATTTGTCATCTGATACCGGCTTTGACACCAAAAGACATCAGCCCCAGTTCCATTCAAGATAAACCTTGCACAGAATCTGTCCGTAGATTTACAGATGTAAATAGTTTACATGGACGTTTTATTATTTGTGAATTTTCAGTTGATGAATCTCTGAGTATCATTAAATATAGGACTAGTACCCAAAAAAAAAAAAAAATCGTAAAGGCACAAAATGGCCGTGTGTTATCGTGTCGACGTTTGAGTTTAAGTTTGAGTTTGGATTTTACGACGCGTCGATACAATAACGGTCACTTTGCGCCATTCGCGATCTTTTTGGGTACACTTTCTTTATTTATGTTTCATATTCAGAACTTTTAAATTTAACAAATAGAACTAAATACATTCATATGATTTTATCACAGTGGTAAAATTCTCAAAAGTTGTTCTGCATAGATCTGAGAAACGTCTTGTAAATGGGTATAAAAGTTATGTTAAATCAAGCTGTAGATCTAAGCCTTTCTCAGAAAGGACAGGATGCGTTGCGGGACCACGTCAGAAAATGATTCTTTCATGGATCCGCAGGCATAGTGTCTTTCTTCGGATATGCATGAAGTCTGACGCGACCTTAAACCCAAATTCAAAAAGTCAAACACCACAGACAGAAACATGTCGATGTAGGCGTTGTTTTATCACGCAAGCCAATTTTAGTGATTTGGGATATGATCTATTTTCCTGCTATCGTATCTACGGTTAAAAAAAAAAAGAAAAAAGTACATTCTATTAAGCCATCAAAGTTATGACAATTAATTCGTGTTATTCCGATATATAGAGATAATCAAGTCAAACGGTATTATGTCCACGAATTCCAACTGCCTAGGTAAATGCTCACTTACTTTCAGTTAACATTAAAATTTTACAGTAGCAAAGAAGAGATGGGAAACACGTGTGTTCTCCCCGGTCTCATTAATTCTGTATTCTGTCGTGGTCTGAAGTCTGTGATTTAGCCAGACTCAGTAAATGAGTTTGTCATTGCCAAACATGGCCGCTTCCCAGCAGTTTCTTTCACATTTCTTTCTTAAGTTTAAGGTATCAAAAACGGGGGTAGATTAATTCTCTAACTTTTAAGAAGTCCTAGGAATCACGAATCGCATACTTTTGTGGACAAAACCTTTCATCTTAACACCAATAACTTTTATTATTGGTTACTTTACATCCGTCTCTTGATTTTTTTTTTGATTTTATGTTTTCTTATAAAATTTTTGTCTTATCTTATCTGATTTTTATTTTATGTTATGTTTATTAAGTTTTGCCTATCGAAACTTGAAACGACAAGGGACACAGCATTTTTATGTTGTCTGTAAAAATGGCGTAACATGAGACAAAAATAGCTCGTTCTACAATCGATTGGCGGCCATACAAAACGAGCAGACTGCAAAAGTGGATAATTCCCAGGAACAGAGGAGGAATGAAAGTCACATAAGCGCTGTACGTTAAATTGTCTGGCCTGAGGCTGAACGATGTTGAAACATGCAATACGTAGATTGTTCGTAAACTATCAGTGTGCGCATGGTTTACGTTGTTTCACAGGCTGACCTGAAACATTTCAGCAAGCTTGAGTAAAATGGAGAATATTTTCAAACCTAATAATAATGAGAGAGAGTGAGAGAGAGAGAGAGAGAGAGAGAGAGAGAGAGAGAGAGAGAGAGAGAGAGAGAGAGAGAGAGAGAGAGAGAGAGAGAGAGAGAGAGAGAGAGAGAAGAGAGATAGAGAGAGAAAAAGAGAGACAGATACAGACAGACCTAGAGAGAAAAAAAGAGAGAGAGCAGGGAGGGGGGAATGAGAGAGCTGGAGGAGAGAGAGAGAGAGCGAGGAGCAAAATGAGCGATAGAGATCACAGAGAGAGAGAGTGAAAGAGATAACGGGAGAGAGAGACAGAGAGAAAGAGAGAGCACGGGGGTGACACGGAGAGAGAGAGGGGAGAGGAGAGAGAGAGTGAGGTGCAGAGAGAGAGAGAGACGAGAGAGCTAGAAAGAGAGAGAAGAGAGAAGAGAGAGTGAGGTGCAGGGACAGAGAGCGAGAAAGACAGAGAGAGAGAAAAGAGAGAGAGAAAGAAAGAGTGAGGTGCGAGAGAGAGGCGAGAGAAAGAGAGAGAGCGAGAAAGAGAGAGAGAAAAGAGAGAAAGAGAGAGCGGGAGAGAGAGAGAGAGAGAAAGAGAAAGAAAGAAAGAGAGAGAGAGAGAGAGAAAGAGAGAGAGAGAGGCGCATTGCTAACATTATAATGTCATCTGAAACGTCACACACTCCCAAATTGAGGTAAAACTTCAGTGAAGAGAAACCCTAAACTCGTTTGAATTTGATATTTCTTTCATGACTTTACGAAATGCCCTTTAGGCTACACTTTGTCTAGTCACTCTAGCCATAATTCTCGTGGCCGACCCTGGAATTTCTTGTTGTCGAATATTTAATGGGACGCCAGGCCAGGACTGCAGACAAGGGAACCCAGGCAATCTCTAGCGCGGGCAGACTCCGGATGACTTCCGGGACGCATCAATCGACTTGCATTTCTCTGTCGAAGATCACATTTCCAGCTGGAGGCCGATCGGCCTTTAAAGATCAATAGCGTTTCTTGCAATTTTCTGTTGTCCATACCCCCGTCTCTTTCCCATGATTAGTGTGGGTTCGTAATCCGCGCCTTCTGCCGGATGGAAGGCTTCCAGTGAAGGGAGTGCGTTCGTGCTTGCATGTGCGTGTTCGTTCATGCATAGGTATCACTTTCTGCAGAACCGTAGAGATCTCTCTAGCATAGGCCGACGTCCACATAAGCTTATATAGATGGTCTGTTTCGGTGAAACCTTGATTTGTATGAGTTGAAATATTAATTACTAACACGAATAAAAGACACGCAGACAAGATGCACTGATAGATTAATATGATTTATATACTGGAATCTTTTTACTTGAATGACAAGATGTTAAATGGCAGAACCGGCAAACGGTCCTGTCTGTCTGTTGAGACAAAAAAGACAGAATCGTGCTGGACAGAGAACAAAGGCGCAGATCCAGCAATGATAAATGTGGAAATTGCTGCAGACAGACAAAGACACGCACAATCACGTGCCTGGATTGATGGATGGAGAGACGGGCGTAACAATGAATCATATAATGAACTCAACTGAACAAAGGGTATATAGATGAATGAATGGAAGAACAAAGAGTCTGCTGGACCTCCTGGGGACTGCTGGCGCTCAGTTGATGGGATGGACAGATATGTCAGTAGATGAATGAATAGATGGATGGAGGATGGGGCGGATGGATGCATGGATGGAAAATCAGATGAATGCAAGGATGAAATAAAGCCCTGAAACTAATTTAGTTCACTGCCCGTTTAAACTCCCTCTGGTTGGCTGCCAGCAGGAGTCAGAGATACCGCCGACGGCCCAAACTGGGATATCACGTTTATTCATAACTATGCTTAACAGCGGAAAATCAGAAACCAATTAAGCATTCCAGGACAGTTTTTTAGCCCCTGGTTTCTGTGGCTGGCATAGCGAACAGATAATGGTTGGCAGATGCAGCCTGTCTCAACCACTGGTGACCTTTTGACCACCATTGATCCCCTCCTCCTCCTCAACATTCAGTGCGAGAGCTTTGAAGAGGCGTAGCGTGCCAAGGCGTATTCGGTCTTAAAACGACCAGAGCCACGTATCCGACGTGTCCTTTTAAGTTCCAGGAATCAGAGATATCTGAAACTAATGCAGTACGATATCTCTGTTGCCAGTGGATAATAATCAAACATTTTATATTTAATTCTTATCCATTAACAAGCAAACTTTAGTAATGATTGTCAGAAGTATCTTGATACGTGTCGCATCCATGGCCCCTTTCATAGATGTGTTGACAGACAGACAGACGGACTGGCAGGCAAATTAGCTAGAAAAGGAAACAAACAGATAGATAGATAGATAAGGAAACAAACAGATAGATAAACAGACAGATAGATAGATAGATAGATAGATAGATAGATAGATAGATAGATAGATAGATAGATAGATAGATAGATAGATAGATAGATAGATAGATAGATAGATAAGACAGACAGACAGACAAATAGATAGATAGATAGATAGATAGATAGATAGATAGATAGATAGATAGATAGATAGATATATAGATAGATAGATAGTTATATAGATAGATAGATAGTTAGATAGATAGATAGATAGATAGATAGATAGATAGATAGATAGATAGATAGATAGATAGATAGATAGATAGATAAGATAGACAGATAGATAGATAGATAGATAGATAGATAGATAGATAGATAGATAGATAGATAGATAGATAGATAGATAGATAGATAGATAGATAGAAAACAATAATCTTGGGAAGACTGTCATTTTGCGCGTAAACTAGTCTCTCGTGTCAATACACCATTTCTGCTATGTAATGTAAATCCACTCTTTCCACCAGCCAAGAGCAGAGCAAATCTATCCTAGTTTTTGATTGGGATTCTGCTGATATCAAACACTGCAGACAACGCAACTTGTTTTCATTTCAAACCATGAATAAAACAGTTTTATTGTCTCTGCACCAGGCGATCTGAATAATTTGACCTTTGGCAAATTCATGGAATTACTCGGCGGTGTTGGGGGGTGAAATGGTCTCCCGTGCCAAGTGAGAAAACAATAGAGCCGCCAGTGCTGGCCTAAATCCACGATAAGGTGGGGGGATTCATCATCAAATACACATTATCATGCCCTTTGTTGAAACCACCGGTTTGTCGATTATCCGCGGTCGGGAAAATGAAATGACTGCTTACGGCGTTACCACATAAGTTCATGTTTGCTCTGAGTCTGTGTGTGTAGTCAGAAAGCAAAAGGATATAAGGCATTAGCCACTCTCCCCCCTCACCCCAACTAATTTTCTGAGACGTGAGAGACAAAAAATGTATATTATATAAGCAACCCAGTGTGAATAAGCTGGGATCATTCTGACGCATTATGGCGAGGACAATTCAGTCTGTTAATTTGATTATGGGATATTTTGCCAGTAAAGAGATAGATTAAAAACACAAACCACACAGAGAGACAGACAACTAGATAGGCAAAGAGACAGACAGGCTGACGGACGGACAGACAGATGGATAGATAGATAGATAGATAGATAGATAGATAGATAGAGAGAGAGAGAGAGAGAGAGAGATAGATAGATAGATAGATAGATAGATAGATAGATAGATAGATAGATAGATCATGGTCTCTCGCACACATTTGCTCCATTGAGTCTAGTGGTCGAGGTCATTCACCCGCCATCTAGTCGCCCGTTTGCACGACCAAGTGTGCCACAACTCAGGGACTATCAAATATCCCATTTTGGCGTTAGCCGTCACAGATTGCTCACCGTGATACAAAAACATCGAAAATGTCACGTATTGTTAGTTAACAAGCTGTTGTGCTCTGCGTCAGGGGCCGTGATTGGCTAATTAATATTGTCATTAATTACCCTCATTATTCTTCTAATGATTACCATTCAGCATCTGCCTTTTGTACCGTCACCGCTGTGTCAGTCCGCCCTCCTTCCCCGTCCCAGTGGCTGTATCCCCATCAACTAATTTCAGCATCATTAACAATAAAATACATGAATACCTTGCTGATTACGCCTGAAACCCTAACCACATTACATCTTTGGCAACCGAAATCATGAAACAAACACACACGCAAACACACGCCCACACACACACACTCATACGCCCACACACAAAATTTGTGTGTGGGTTCACAGCAGGACTTGGCACGAAGTTAAAATAATTATGTCAAGGAAAAAATTGTATTTCTCAAAGCCCTGAGTTAAGAAAAACTATGCAAGGAATTCTAAAGCTGGGTCTTCTTGTGTACAGAAATGGAAATCGCAAGGGGAATGTCAAAAAGCCTTCAAGTGGTGAAACAGAAAGAATGTTCCATGTGTATACGAAAGCACCGTTTCCGTACACATGGAAATACTCTTTCTTTTTACTGCTTGACGGATTTTTGACGTTTCCGCCGCTGCACACATGAAAACACAGCCTTAAGGGATGAAAATGAAAAAAAAAATAAAAAATTAAACGGGCTTTCTGTCACTTTGGAACCTTCACATGGTAAAAAAACGACAACAACAATGACAACTGGAAAACGGAAAAAAAATTAATAGAAATAAAAATACATAAACGAGCCATACAAACATGAACCGGCCATGTATTTGCTGTTGTTGCAATTGCTAGTCCTTCATCCTCCTGAGATGCTTCTCTAATTTCGTATTTAAGTTTTACCATTTTCTTCTTCCCGTATCAAAATCCTATTGAAAGCTGGTACACAATAAAGAAAATGGTTTTTGGATTTGAGCTTTTCTTATATTACTCGCCTAATGTGAGCGTTAAGGCAGAATTATCCAGTACTAAATAGCCTGTCCATTAACTCTTCATTCATTCCTGTAACTCTTACCGGCCTTAGAAGCTTTTCTATCTTTAGAAATCATCTGCAGGAAAATCATTTCTGACAATTATCATACAACTGCCTAGTTTATCTGTTTTATCTGATAGCTTGACCTTATCTTCTCAGAAACTATTCATCGCACTTTCTATTTAATGAAGACAAATGTCGCTGGGGTGAGAATTGCAGTAATGTGTCTTTATTCTAGGAGGTTAGCTGCCACTGGCATTTATACTTCACTTTTCTTGCTCTTGTTTCTATGTGTTTTTGTTCTAGGGATTAGTTTTTTTTTTTTTTTTTAGAATTTTGCCCGGGCAGCGGCCTTGTTCGGCCTGCTCTTCTCGACTGCCAATGTCTCTTTAACGTGCGCAGCGTGTACACGGGCCCTCCGAGTTTTTCGTCCTTATCCGAGAAGACTAGGGGCTAGATCCTACCTACCGTGGAATCAGGGACAGGAATTCAAATGAGGGGCGAGCACCTTGCCTCTAGACCAAAGTGTCCGTAGAGAATTGAGAATTGCAGTAATTAAACCAGAGGGTTCATGAACTGCTGAATGTCACTGTGTTGTAATCTTTTCTCTAGAACTTGCGTGTGTGTTTATTGTCAACTTGACCGACCTGACATTATCATCTATCACAATAACTGTCATGACCACCAAAACATTTCCATTTTTCTAACGACAAGCGTCACTTTTTTCATCATCATTCTCGTCATCAGCTCTTGCAGCATAGCGTCCCTGTCTCTCGTTTTGCTCATTTTCGTTACTGTTATTGTGCACAATTTTCTCAGTCACACCAGTAACCTATCTTACAGATATCCAATGGGAGTTGCTCACCCCTGAATGGAATCTTTCACTGCTAGATGAAAAAACATATCTAAACTTATCCCCTCCCGTTGTTCCCCAAACCCTAAGCAGAGAAAAAAGGTTCACGTGAAACCCACATGTATAACAACAACATCATCATCACCACCAACAACAACAACACGGCAATATTAACAACAGCAACAACAACAGCATCATCAACAACAACAACAGCACGGCAATATTAACAACCACAACAATAACAACAACAACAGCAGCAGCAGCAACAACAACAACAAAACTCTGTTTTTTGGACGTACTGATGCCTGGTTTTGGCTAATCCCAAATGTTTTAAACCAGCGTTAATCATTAAATTAGTTGTCCTATCAGCTGAACTTGACCATTGTACTGAAAATTTCACCCTTACTGTTTGACACAGAATATGAATAGTGATTACGGATACATTTAGCTTTCCTCAGTTCATCAGATCTTAAAAATGAAAAGACCTTGACACACGGGGACTGGACTCTCCTGAAATTTGATAACACCCCCTATTATAAACATTATGGCAGTTGCGCTTTTTCTCGCTAAAAAAACAGTAACTAGAAACATGAGTTGGCTGCTAATTAAGTCATCATTTCTTTAAGCTTCAGATCTGGGATACAGACTGGCCGAATGGTAATAGAAAATAATTTAAAACTTGAAAGATCATGTAGGCCAGTCATGAATTAATTTTAACGAACGCCAACGCCAACATGAACTTTGGGCTATAAATTATGTACAATACACCGTCTCTTGAGGCCTGCAGGAACAATGTACTGAGATGAGCTTCCCCTGCGACAGTGGTGACCTATTGCTGCGAAATAATTAGAGTGTAAGAATTGAATAATACTCCTCTGCTGTGGATTGTATATATCTCCTCAACATTTTCTATAGTCGTGTCTCTGTCTCCATAACATTTTCTATATTCGTGTCTCTGTCTCCATAATATTTTCTGTATTCGCGTCTCTATCTCCTCAACATGTTCTATATTCATGTCTCTATCTTCTCAACATTTTGTATATTCATGTCTCTATCTCCTTAACATTTTCTATCTTTGTGTCTCTACCTCCTCAACATTTTCTGTATTTGTGTCTGCATCCCCTCAACATTTTCTATATTTGCATCTCTGTCTCCTTAACATTTTCTATATTCGTGTCTGTACCTCCTCAACATTTTATAATTGTCTCCATCTCCTCAACACTTTTCTAGATTCGTGTCTCTGTCTCCTGAACATTTTGTATAATATTCTTGTCTCTATCTCCTGAACATTTTTGTCTGTTCTTGTCTCGATCTATCTCCTGCATTTTCTATTTTCGTTTCTCTATCTTCTCAACATTTTCTGTTCTTGTCTGTATCTCCTCAGGAGGCGGCCACCTGTACGTGAGCAATGGTAGTCACATTCTTCGAATGCACAGACACGGAGATACTTATGAATCTGTCTACTTTCAGGTAAGGAGGAAGATGCATGGCTGTTGTAGCTGTGGTTGTTATTACGTCCTTCTGTTGTGGTGGAGGTAGTGTGTGATTGGGAATAGGACGGTTGTCTGTATTGGTGGTGATGGGCATGGTGCATCTGGTCTACCACAGACTGATGATGTCGCTGATGAAATGTTGTCTGATGATAAGGGTGTTGTTATGATGGTGATGTAGTGATGATAATGGAATGGTAATCTCAATGGCATCTGTAACTCATGTTAAATAAATGAGTAGTGCAGCTGTTTCTAACCAGTGATGTTACCTCTACAAGCACCCCTACGTCAATCCGATGCAGATTTCCATACGGTTGATAGGAATACCGTGGGGGCGGATTTCCTACATCAAAACAACGTCGGTGCCATGTCGTAACCAGCGAATCTATGTAGGAACTATGTCATTCCTACGTGCAAACTTGACATCAATCCTACTTGTCTGATTTGCGCAGGGCTGTTGGCTGGGAGCTTTGTTTCTACAAAGGTCCACGTGTGTACATGTACACATTCTGGAATATAAGTGGTAGACATAATTATACGCTTTGACAATACATGTATTGTACTAGCAAGGAAGCTATTTTTGTCCCTTTTGATATTATAATAGCGTGTTTAAGGATGAAAATAATGACGGTGAACGGGACAATGACAATATTTAAAATCAGGACGTACCAATTTGTCGATGACCACTTAGGTTCTGAATGAAAATGATGCTGGACCCAGTTCGTTTAGTGCTTATCTTTTCTCCTACCTATAATGCGTGCCATCTCCAGTGAGATATCCTAGCATCTACGTAGTTCATGAAAAGAAGAGAAACCCCGTGTGTAAAAAGAGACCATCTAGAACCATAATTATTTTACTTGCCTGCTTGTAGAGAGCGAGCTTTAGAGTCTCAGAGAGCAGATGCAAGCACTCTCTTTTATTAAATGTAAAACAAGGGGAAAAAAATTAAATTATTTCTTTGCCGTCGTGCACGCGCGAGCGCACCCCTCCCCCCTTCCAACATCCACGCGCCACATCCCCGGTCCCTTCAGCAGCCGGAAATGAAATTACAGGGTGTCCCATGCCGGTCTCCAATCTTGATCATTACATGTTTGTGCTTGTCAACTGCTCATAATTGAATAAATTACACTGTTCCTTTTCGCTGGTGAATGATTGTCGTAACATGACATCGAGTGTGTGTTCCGTCTTGAGTTATTGAGATGTTTCAAGTTAATACATTTGGAAAGATGGAATGTTCCATTTGATTTGCTTCTTCAGTGGTTTTCAAGAGAATTAGATACGCTTTTCAAGCCGCTGCACACTTTTGATTCTCTTAACTAAAAACATTAGAGGAACTCTCTTTAAAGTTCGCCCTCTGCCCAAATAATTCGGTATTGACCTAAACGTCCATTATAATGTCGAAAACAACAACAACAACAACAACAACAACATCAACAACAACAAAAATAAAACGTATGAATCCATTTTACCTAAAAGTAATTAAAAGCATCAGAGCAGCTTAATCTAAAAGTGGCCTTTTTCCTCAAATAATTACATTTATTTCCATAGAAAGTTCGTCGAGCGCAGTGAATTCCCCGCCTTTAACTCCCGTCTGCAATAAACATCACAGCGTGAGTCATTCCCATTCTTAACCCTCCATTATAAATAAAGCGCCGAGATTATGAAGGACATTTAGAGCTATTCTTACAGTCTAACTCATGGTTTATGGCAGATAAAACACGGAGTGACTGTTTGTATCATCTGACCAAATTGGGTTTTGTTTCCATAATTAAATTTAAAAAAAACAGTTTGGGATTTCGGTAAGGGTTGGGGTTTATCTTAAATTCAGCTGGGTGGCTGCAACAACTATGTCGTTGGTGACACGGCCACAATAACGGTTTCGGAAACTGGCCACAAGTTGGTGGCGAAAATTCTACAGCGAGTGTTTTGGCTACGTGGCTCAAATAATTCTTGCAAATAGAATAATTATGGTTGTCAGTGACTGCAAGAGATTGAAGTAAACACTTAGAAACTAGAAAATGGTGATAGTTCGTGTCTTCCGTCCAGTCTGCACCAACGTCTTGTAACGTCTTGAAGCACACAGACCAACCTTAACATGGAACTTGTATATTATTTGTCTCTTCGTTAAATCTAACTTTTGATAGTTTTGCCGTACCGGTACTGTCTTTGGATGTAAAGATGTTCATTACCATTGGATATTGAGCTGCTTGGACGCTGAACGGAGGAATGTCAAATAGCTTACTAAATTTACCGTCAACACATGTAATTATAGAGTGTAGGTATTTACCAGCGGCCTAGTAGTCACCCCCCCCCCCCAAAAAAAAAACAACAACTCCTCTCATAGGCTATCATGAAAGGCCAAGTGGGGACAAAGAAAAAACAAATTCTGAACACCACTGCTGGCTGACTAATGCTGACAATCTATCATAGTCTTAGGAATTGAATATTATGGCATGAGTCATCTAAAAGGTGCTTTGCAGTTCCATCAATAAAAGCATAATTCCCCTTGCTCACGTTTCTGCAAAACCTGGCAGAGAATTGCAGTAAAAAAAACCGCAGCTTTCTACACAGATCCGAATTGAAATAATTCACGATAGTCATTGAATGTGACGAAGTGCTGTCGATCCTTCCTCGGCATTCGGCATAATATTATGTTGCAGGGCCCGGCATGAGTAAATTTGTACAGTAATGCCTTGTTGTCATGCGAGAACGCCACACGAAACTTGTCTAATTCTGTCTTATTTGTCAATGGGATATTACATCAGTCTCGCGAACGATCTGGGTTTTGCATAATGGACATCTCGGCCGCAGAGACTGGTCGTTTGAATGTCTGGCACACGCTGAAGCAGAAAAGATGGATAGATAAACACAGACAGACAGACGGGCTGATGTACAGACAGATAGACAGGCAAATAGATTGATTATAGATAGTTCAACAGACAGACAGACAGACTTACGCTGAATTTAAGTTTCAACATCTATCTATCTATCTATCTATCTATCTATCTATCTATCTATCTATCTATCTATCTATCTATCTATCTATCTATCTATCTATCTATCTATCTATCTATCTATCTATCTATCTATCTATCTGACTGTCAGTCACTCTGTCTATTTGTCTGTCTACTTTCCTGTCTAGTGGTCCAAAAATCCGTCCGTCTGTCTGTTTATCTATTCATCTCTTTGAATCTTACTGCAATTTTGTCTTGTTTGTCCTCACAACTTAGGTAAGTACCAAACATACGATGTATAAGACATAATAAAAGGATCAAACTTCTCACGCAATCCACAGAAAGACAAATATCATATCAAACTTCGAAAAACTCCGGGGTTTTCTGGTCAAGAAAGTATGAATCCCGACATCAATGGATATAGTTATGAAGAGTGTGCATTTTAAGTCCATAATTAGAGATGAGACTAGGGCACTTGTAGGGAAGTCCTTTTTCAGGGCTTTTCGATGCCTTTACTAACGTTGATTCATGCATGAAACATGCATGTCATGGTACATTCATCTCACGGTGTCGGTCGTTGAGCAACAATGGAAATGCGTCAAAAATCGAATGTTCTGCACATTCGCTGGAGAACCCTTGACAAATCACATTTTGACACTAAATGAGACACTTTCTTTGAAGAAATGTGAAGTGGGAAAAGTGCACCTTAGTTCATCAATTAGAGGCTAACATTTCGCCCCCGGAAACGTGAGAATATTTAATAAATAAGAAAGGAAAGCCACTTATTATGATATTCACCTTTATTTCTCCACTAATTGGTTTTCTAAGCACTTGTTTTTACGGCTGTTTTATGCCAAAAATACATTATTATTATTATTTAACTGTCATGGTACCAAATGTACTGAAAGTTAAGAGTCTTAATGTAATGTTGGACACACTTCCTGCCTCTCCCGTTTTCCGAGTCACACTGACATTACGTGGTTAATAATACACAGGCCCTCTTTTCACCTGATGACCTCATTAATCACGACATTAAACGGGCGCTAGACATCCCAGCATGCAACATGCACGTGCTGTGCATAGTGCTTCTTTTGTGCATGTCGGTAACACATGTGACTGGGGGAGAACAGGCTGACACACAACTGAGCCAACCCAGGGGGTGGAGGATTCGCTGTTTTATTAGCTGCTTTTGTTGTTGTTGTTGTTGTCCTATAGCTAATGTGTGCTTTAGACCTTAGGGGATGTCAAGCTGTGGGCGGGATCACTATTTTTAGAATATGGAAGAAAAACAAAGGGATTATCAGATGTAAAGTTCTGTAGGGCCAGCTGAGCACGGCGCATAATTAAGCTGCTGCGAAGGGAACTCACAGCCAATGACAATTGTCGTCATCACTGGATGGATGACAGAAAAATGGACAGGGAGATGAGCGCGAAACAAAAATACAAAACTTTCTTCTTCATCATCTTTTCTCTCCTAAATAAATTCCAATTTGGGCTTTCCAACTCTGACAAAGTAGATTTTGATTATGCTCAGTGGCGGATCTTCATTTTTGGCACCCTGAAGCTTGAACTGTTATGGGGGCCCCTTTCGCAACCTGCGACAATGGGGCAATATCCAAAATTCACTGATTAAAAAAAAAAGAAAAGTTTCTTGAGAGCCCTTCCGGAATATGGGGGCCCTGAAGCTTAACCTTCATTAGTTTCATTAATCCGCTACTGATTATGCCTATGTTTCAGCCGCTGCGAGCTGAGTTTCCACGTGTAATACGGAATCGACTAATCATAAACAGTTTTGACAATGAATTAATCTGTGGCTGAAATGGAGACAGTAATTGTTAACTTAAAGCCTGATCCAAGATGTTGCGTCCACAGCATCGCAAATGCGAGATCTGAACATGTTCACGGTTTTGTTATGGACTCGACCCAAAGATCGCTTTACTAAGTACTTTTCCCAAGGATATTAAGTACTTTCCCCAAGTATATTAAGTAGTTTTCCCAAGTATATTAAGTAGTTTTCCCAAGTATATTAAGTACTTTCCCCAAGTATATTAAGTAGTTTTCCCAAAGTAAAGAAGTGCTGATGACTGCCACAACAGCCCTTGTGGCCCAATTCTCCTCGTTCGCTCTACACTATTAGAAGGAGACAAATGAAGTGATCTGAAAGACATGAGGTCACATTTTCCATCAGCCATCTTGATAGAATGATAGAACGTCGCCCATTCTTCATACAGACAATCTAAGGGACCGTCCATAAAGTACGTACGCTCTGGGATGGGAGGAGGTTGTCCTCAGTGCACATGAATAGACCACTTTGAAGGGGGGAACGGGGGGTGGGGGGGGGGGGTGGTGGTGGTTCTGGGAGCGTAGGTACGCTCTCAATTATGATAGCGAAGTGAAAAGTTCGGTTTTATTTATATTATTTTTTCCCCAGGAAATTACGTTGTCAGATGACATGAAGATGATTATCTTTCAAATGAAGAAAAAGAGCCAAATCGTCGGTGTAATACACTAACCGTCAAACTTCACTTTTTGTGGACCAATTGTTCATGTTCCAAAATGAATCTACAACGTTTATTACAATAAGTACATTTGGTGCAAAAAATACTGGTCGTTGTTTTGAAGATATATTATGATTTTGTGATTAATATGTTAAACAATGACTCAATTCTGTCCAATGAAGGAAATAAATACAGTTTTTTTGTGTTTTTTTTTGCTCTCCTGTAAAATTTTGTCAAAAGCACTTAAAGGGTTAGATAATTACACCGACAAGATAGTCCAGGCAAAATGCCCTTTAAAGTCTCAGAAGATCAAAACATTATCATGCATATCGACCACGCTTATGGTTGTACGCTCGTACGGGCGGATTGAAGCCAAGTGTATGAAAAGCGGGCACGGTACGAGGGGAGGGGGAAAAATCGCCAACATCAAGCATACGATCTTTAAGGATGGTCCCTAACCCAGAGTGAACGATTGAACCCTATTTCGCCCCTCGGCACATCCTCTCTGACGGAAGAACAAAGGAACCAACACATACAATTTAATTTACACTGAGCGAGATAAGAGTTAACAGTGATAATGGATTCCCTTCTCCCGCTTTTAAGAGCTGTTACATTTACGCGGTTTTTAGTCCGATAATTGTGTTGCCCATACAGCCTCATCGCTGGCGGTTAGTACTGAACGAAGACAACACTTACTCCGTGTGACTGAAAGGTCGGTCAGCTTAACAATTGTAGATCTGAAAAACTGGAGTGAATTTGATTATTGCTTAATTCACTTGACTTCACGAAAATTGCGCACTTCACATTTTCTTTTAAAGCCAAAAGATCTGTGACAACTGAAAAAAGCTATTGTGATAATGTTTCACCAGGAGATGTTAAAATTGTCCCCTTTTTCTGCTTTTTGGCAATAATCGAGGCCAGTGATATTATCTGAAAGTACCATGTCAGTGTGAATAATTTACCCTCCGATGTAAAAGAAAAATATTTCGGAAACAATTTAGATAATGGGGTGGCTTCAATTGATCTCACAGATCTTGCGCTTCTCCGAATTTTTTTACTTTACTTTTATTCAAAATGGCATCGGAGCATTGCATGACCACCCATATAATTGTAAATATCAGATTTAGTGCCTTACATGAAACATACTAATTCCCAATTAGAAAAGCACTGTTTTTTGCACATAGATAGTTGCTGAAAAGCCTGTCCCTTCCACTAGACCAGCCTTTGATTCCTATGAAGCTGAATAAGCGCTGAAAACAATGGCACAGTTTGATGATTGAAAAATTACCATACTTTGAAGACAGGGCATCTAAATAGAGTTATTATTTAATAGAAGTTTGTGTTTTATTGTGTCAAACACCAAGGAAGATAGACTGTAAGTTATTCAAAGCTCGGTTGGGCCCGATTGGTACAGGAAACGATTTATGAGCTTTTCCAAAGAAATGAGCCAATGTCTGCATTAGAACGCCACTTTAGAACGCCAGACAGGTGTTCTTGAACTATTTATCTCTTACACATGAGCTGTTCTTTCAAGACCCTCAAAGACCCATAATTTTTTGGTATAATGGTTCTTTGGGCATCAGTCTGGCCTCGGTAGCTCAAAATAGTTATTAAGGCATCAGTCGGAGACTGTGAGCTCAGAACAGTTCAAGGTTTAAATAATTAAGTTTGCGATCCCAATGCGAGTGCTCAAAGAATGGACATTTTAACGGCGATGTTCCCAGATGTAACACTATTAGGGAAAATCGTACTCTAAAAGTACCTCTATATTTTAATGTTCCCATCTCCTCCAGAAAGAGCTGTTGTTCTCGAATTATCCACTGTCTACCTTAAATTTATGATAACTTTAAAGGCTGATGTTATGAGTACGTATGCACCCAAGCTTTTTGAGCTAGAGGCGCGTACACATACCTATCCCTAACCCTGTCCTTCTCCTTAACTCAAATCTTATGGAATCCCTAACCCTGCCCCCTAGCCTTTCAACAAAAAAACAGGAGGAAAACAAAAAGAAAATCTGAAAGAATAGTAAATTAAGGCTGTTGTTAGGAGTATTTCGGGAGGATTTTTGGGAGGAGCTTTCTAGCTCTGGAGTCACAAAAAGGCTTTAAAATGCATATCCCTCGCACAAAAAAACTTGGGGGACGTACGTACTCGTAACAGCATTCAACTTAAATAAAATATTGTTTCAAGCTCTTTGCACTTATGCCGCTGTGTGTCGTAAATGTCGCGCAGTTTTAGCGTAACGCCTAAAAACATCTGCACCGAAGTCTAAAGTGCTTGGCAGCAACTGTGTATATGTATAAATATTATACATCTGAGCTTCCAGCCCTCTTGGGGTGGAAATGACAACTTGTGACCGTGGGCGTTTTATCCCCAGTGACACACGTTCGTGTAATAAATAAATGATAAAGTTCACAAGGGAACACACAGTACCGAGTTAGTTCTTAATTTATTACAACATGAATTTTTTACCGGAAACTGCCTCGCTGAAAGCTTTTGCTCTTGAGGAATGATTTTTTTTTTTACTCATAGGAAATAAAAAATAAAAAAAAGCTGGAAGTCCATGTGCATCATCTGAAAACTGAAAATAGGGGAGGATGTATGTCAAGGTAGATTGTGTGTTAACTGGTGATATAAGACTTTCTTTCGTGTCTTATGACCAAAAAGATTTGGCGAGGGGGGGGGGGCATCTCAAAAACTGAAAATAGCGGAGGGTGTATGTCACAGAAGGTTGTCTCAATTAATGATTACAAGGCCTTCTTTAACGCGTTATGGCAAAACCTGGATTTTTTCTTTGGAAGGCGGGGGGAGCTGGGAGATGAACAAGAAATAGGAGTGAAGGCTGTGTATCACAGTGATAGTTCAAATTCGAAGTGTCAGTAAAACGTCATAAGGATAAAGACAGTAAAGATGACACCGCACTGAATCAAGTCTATTATTTGCGTCTCTCTTGGCTCAGTGAGCAAGGTCTCTCTGTCCGCCAGCTGCCTGGTGACAGTTTTGACGCACCACAACTGGCAATGCAGCCTGATTTCGGCCTTGCCAGTGCGCGGGATCCCGTTTAATTCCATGGTTCTTACAAATCTCACAAGACAATTGAGACTTGACTCAACGCGCTGCAAGTATAACAATAGAAAGTAGCCGGAATAATGATAGCGATAGCAACGACCAAGAGAAAAAAAATGATGTCGACGTCATCATATGGAATCAGATGTTAGCTGGAAATAGAGATGATTCCACTGCCGTACGGGGACATGGTGGTCTAGAGGCAAGGTGCTCGCCTCTCATGCCGCAGGTATCGGGTTCAAATCCCAGTTGGTGCAGGCATGTTGGAATTTTGGGATTTTTCTCATATTTTCATGTCCCTGATCCTAAGGTAGGTAAGATGGAGCACCTAGTCTTCTCGGATAAGGACGAAAATTTGGGAGGGCCCGTGTGCACGGTGCGCACGCTAAAGCTACCTCGGCAGTTGGAAATCGCGAAGAGCAGGCCGTACAATTCTAAAAAATTGATCCCTGCGACAACAAGGCATATAAATAAAACAAAAAACGTGAGGTGTAAATGCCAAGTACAGCGAGCCTCCTAAAATAAAGACCTAAGCACAAATTCTACTGCCTTTCGACAAATTTAGCGTCTTCTCATCTATATGTGGATGCAGGATTTGAACCTTTGGCCCTTACTTCCCTTGCTGTCATGGAAATCCCAGTACACATCTGACCGGGTGTACGGCCAGCACTTTTCGACGTCTCGCTCCGTGTCGCATGAACTTGATTACCCTAATTAACTATTGTTTTTCCAATTTTTTTTTTTCGGTCCCAACTTTTCTAGTTTGTTTGATTCTTGTGTTTTTGTGTTTTTTTTCCCCTTCAGTTTTATCACTTCTTGTTAGGGCAAGTTCTGGCGGCTTTGTTTGACTAGCCCAGATCACAACGTTATTTGTTTCTGTTTTTATGATCACAGGTTGGTTTTTAGCACTTTGTATCTCTGGGTCACCCGAGCCGATCAATATGTTCACTGGCACAGACTCAGATATAACTGAATAATTCTGCCACATTATGGAAAAACAGGGTAAACTCCAAAAAACAAAATTTTACAAAAAGAGGCAAAACCCAGCAAAACAAACTTGCTGTGCCACTCTTTATGCTTCGTTCAGATTCCATGCTGTGGATGACTTAAGGACACAATTAGTTTTACAAAATAACACATTCATTCTTTGTTCGATTTCCATTTTGCAATGACCAAAGTGAGCATTTACTGCTCTACCCCACAGCACCAGCTCCACTCTGCTATTTTTACGGACAATGACGTAAAACACTCTTTGCCTCCATATACTTGTCCACAGCATCCGCCCGGCTCCGACAGCGACGTAAAACACATTTTGCTTCTGTATTCTTGTCCACAGCACCCGTTCCACTCCGCTTCCCATCGCTGCAGAGGCGAATCGAATTTTTCATAATGTCGTTGACCGTAAAAAATAGCGGAACGGATGCTGTGGACAAGAGCTGTAGTCATATAAAACTAAAATCCAGATGGAAATACAGAGCACAATTCATTATTTAAAATGACGGCAGCACGTGAACTTGACCTAGATTGGTCTTCACGGTCTTTTGCCGTAGCACTGCAAAATTCCCCACCTACCTCCTACCCCCTCCCAGGGGCTTTTCCACCAGTGCCAATGTACACCGGGGTCTTGGCACTTCGATCCAGCCATTATGGCAGCTTTTTGTTTGTGGATTAATTAGAACGACAGCGAGGAATTGGGAATAATTTCATTACATGGCTCGTTGGTTTCCGCCCCACATGTTTTGTTTTGTTTACATAAGCCGTTCTGGTGGTTTGCTCAGGCTTCATTGATACAAAAATGTCTCGGTAACTGGTGCGTGGTATAGAAAGGGAGATAAGCTGCACAGACCATTAGTTGATTGCAAGCATCTGTGTTCTTTTTTGACCACGTTTATTTATACCTTAGTTTTCTGCTTATTCCCCCCCCCCCCCCATTCCTCATAAAATAATATTGTACAAACTGTTTCCTCCATTTCCCAAACCTCTTGGGAGATTTTTAATATCATATCGCTATCACACATACGTGCATGAATTCTAATTGGTTGTCTTTGAGTTGTGGTTCTTGTTGTTATTACTGCCCTTGATGATGAGCTCCGCTGGCGCCCATTAAAACAAAACCAATGTTTAAACTTCTAGGTGATTTCAATATCATCTCCGTTTTTGTTAAATATAATTTGATACGTCTTTCTTGGCCGTTCTCATTTCCCATTCTCTCGCATTCTATTAAATAGTTTTTTTTTTTTTTTTGCCTTTTTCATTTGTCGGTCTGTCTGTATGTCTCTCCCTTTGTTTCCCGACGGATTTCATTCCCTGGGAATCGCCTCAGGAGATTGTAGCTCATGTTCAACGTCCATACCATTTAACAAATGAAATTTGCCACAGAATTACACCATTTTAGAAAAAAAAATGTGACAGCCACCAACAAAACATCGTAGAGTTTGAAATAGCAGCAGAGAAAGCGCTATTTGTGACTTATATAAATATACCTTTTTCTGGGTGTTTCTCATTGATCCCCTTTTTAAGAATTCATTACATTTCCAGGCAAGTTTTGGAACTGGGCGTCCTGTGGTTGCAAGACACTGAATTTTCCAGCGCCTTCTTGCCTCGTCCATGTGGTCGGTACTTTTTCTAGTGCAGTGCTTTTTATCCGTGCACGCAGCTGTCGCCCTTTTCTGGGTATTTCTCATCGATGCGAGCTTTAAGAATTCATTGACTTTCACGTCGCGTGTTGGGACTGGTCACTCTTTGGTCGCAAAATACTGAATTGTCTAGCGCGTTGTTAATGTTGCCCGATCTGTTGGTCGGTACTTTTGTGAGTGCAGTGCTTTATAACGATACACCCAGTACTGAGCTACCTGGCACTCTGAACTGGCAAACGGTCACCTGTTTAAGAGAAGGAAAAGCAAGTAAAGGACTCGCGAGATTCAATAAGAGAATGAAAAAGAATTGTTTTGAGCGAATGCAAAGAAAGATTTTGTCAGTGTATGACGGAAGAGTAAGAGAAGTAGAAGAACAAATTCAAAATGGAATGGTACATCTCCGATTCTTCTACAGCAATCTTTACTCATTCTGACTTAATTAATATTGATTAACAATCCGCTCCAAGAAACAAACAAACAACCACAACGACAACAAAAATCCGTCATTGTTGACTTCCCTTTTTCATTCCTTCATTCCATATTCATGAGCTAAAATCCAAGCCATCAGATTTACTTGAGAGTCTCAGTTTTGCTTCTTTTTACTCTTGCTTTCTGAGAAACCGAATGATTCTAGAGTTGTCATAGCCAAAGAATGACAATATTATCTAATCACAAAACAGATCGCCTGGGAGACAGGTATCCAGCTATAGTGGTGATAGTGGGGTGAGGGGAAGAGGGAGAGGGGGGGGGGGGGCTCACTGTTAATTAAACAGCCGTGACAGTGGTTGCTATCGATTTGATTCAACGGAATTTCAGCCTGAAAATGAAATGGATGAAGAACTTGAAAAAAAAAGAAGTCAGATAAACAACAAATTGCGGAGACCCCGAGGGTTAGAAAAAACATCCACCGCGAATGAAACGAAGGAAATCGATTGAATTAACAAAAAAGTAGCCGAGTAGAAAAGAACAGAGGCATTCATAAGTAACAAAACATTTCCAGCTTCATGTCCACATTTAAAAAAAACTACAACAAACTGACAGTGGTAAAAAACATGAAAGGGCAGTCGGGACTTTGAAATGCACAACTTGAAAGCCATGAAAAGACACGAGACAAAATAAAAACATCAAACTCAAAGGGGTAGATCTATATAAATAAATTAATATATGAAGACCGGTTAAATGCATTGGTCAAATAAATAAAAGGTTAAATGGATTTTATTAAAATGGAAAAAAAAAATCTATGTAAGCTCAAACACATAGAAAACGTGAAAAAAAAGGAACTGTTTCAGGAAAACTAGTCCACTCTGCACAAACAAACCAAAATACTCAAGTGGGGAAAAAAACGACTACACGGAATGGAAACCGCATAATTGATTAATGTCAGGGAAAAAAAGGGGAATAAAATAATTGGTACTAAGGCTGCCAAGAGGATGAATTTGTGCGTCTGATGACTCACGTAGACTCCAATCTATCACTGTGAGGCTGAGGCCGCCGCCTTACTGACACGACATCTGAGCAATGGTAATTACAATACGTGCTCGGACGGCAACTCTGCACAAAGCCATTTGCCAATGTTTGGAAAAGAACGGACAAGAGGCGTATCGATCATCTTTACAAATCACCTTCGATATAATAAACCCAGATGGCGGTAGATTGCTAATGATAATTGAACAAACAACAAAAAGAACAACTCTCAGATGAATTCAGAAAATCTTTAGCAAAATCCAGTTGGGAAAAAAACTTTAATTACAAAGAGAGAGAGAGAGAGAGAGAGGGGGAGAGAGAGAGAGAGAGAGAGAGAGAGAGAGAGAGAAAGAGAGAGAAAGAAAGAGAGAGAGAGAGAGAGAGAGAGAGAGAGAAGAATGGAAGCATGTAGCGATGATAATGGGGGAAATGCCTTCTGGTTGGTGGCCTTTTGTGTTGTGAGCAACATTGTCCATTCGATCTTGCAACTATCTGTTTATTCTTTACTTTTGTTGTTGAACGCTGCCGTTGTTTGAATTCTACAATGTATGTGTTTGTTGAGTCTGAGACCGCTGTTCGCAAGTGGTTTGAGTTTGCACAGTTTCCCGCTATTTTTAATAAGATATCTTGCATATATCTGCATGGGCGATGGGGAGGCGTCAGGCTTGACCTTTTTGTAGTACATGTAATGAGAAGTGGAAGGCCAACATTCTCGGATCTTACATCATTCTCTAAGCCAGATGTACACGCACGGTGTGCAAAACGTTTACTCACGGGGCATTGTTGACCTCCCTGAACTCTCTGAAGTGAAACAGGTGTTGACAAACTGCAGGATATGCAAATGTCACAGTTTGTACCAGGGCATAGATGTTTCCCGTCTACATTTACCGGTTTATCACGCGCCTGGAACTCTTTGGTAGAGGTTTAATTCCCCAGGTGTGGTACCAAACAATCTAAAGGCATGACTTGCGTTTGTCCAAAGAGATGTCGCTGACTCTCTTTGATGTGTCTTCCCTCATTAAATCTGTCTCAAAAATCACTGCTCAGCTTTCTGTACTCAACATTTTCATGTGTTAGCTTAACAGTTAGAGGTACTTTTATGACCATTAAGGTTAGTTTTGTTTCTTCTTTATTTTCGTGTTGTTTTTTTCAATCCTACAGTCCGTGTCCGGAAAAATTTCGCTTGGCCTCCAACTTTCGGATTTCGTCCACAGAAGACACAGATCTGTAAATCTTTCTTAACGCTGGATGAGTCTGACATAATGTAGACACAGTGGCATAAATATAAATGGCTTACAAATCGTCCACAAAAGAGCCTTGGATGAGAAATGTGGCTACCTGACCAAAATAGACTCTACCATTTGCCCCGTGCGCCATCAACCCTGGTTGCCCCTTCGTGTAGACATACTGTTTTACTGAAGTCTATGGACATACCAGACTGTCACAATGAATATAAACACATCATCAAGTAGCAGGTCCATGCTGGCAGACATGAACGAGCTAACAGCAGTCAGAAACCACGGTTAGCACAGCCATCAGAGGCGATAACTCAGGCCGAATGAAAACAATAATGGTAGGTAGGTTGTCAGGGTTGATTAGTCAACAAATACCAGAGATTTCCAGCAGCCCGTTATCACCCCATTGTTTCCTTGACCTGCCTTCCACCTCAGCTTCATCACCACAGATAAAAGTCTCACAGACTCTCACTACAGGGCTATCAGATTCTCATTAGGACTTGTGGGGAAAGGGAAAGAGCTTCAATTTGCTGATATCTGACATGGGATTGTTCCGGAAATGCTGGCTTTTGACTACTATTTCTGGCCGTGTTGAGTTTCGGAATGGTTCATTCAGCTCGTTAAGTGAGGGAAAATCTCTGCAATTGAATATTGATAACTCGTTTCATTTTTCTCAACAAAGCATCGAAATCACCTGAAACTTGGCCTGTTGTTGGTTGGTATAAAACATAAATTCCTCGTTATGAAATACTTGCCTTCAGTTCTACATTCAACTATCCGATAATAACGGAGTTCGATGACAAGCCCCAGCGGCTTAGCACAAGTGAATGGTTAATGAGATTCTCCAAGGACTGATATGACATTCTGCGACACAAAATATTAGCCCTACAAAAGTCGTCTTCTTTTCTTCCTTTACGCCAATGATCTTTATGTGGATGCAGGGGGGGGGGGGGGGAGGATACTTTGACTATCAAATAATGCACGCTTGGAAAATCTAAATAGTCACTTGGGTCTTTGGTTTTTATTTTCTTCGCCGGATGAATTGAGGTGGGGAATAATGAGTCACGAGCTATGAACTTAGTTTGGAGTCATATTTTAAGAGGCTGAGAACCACTGCTGTAGACCAAGGGCTAGGTCATTTTCCAGAGCTTCCATTGTTCCAGAAGCTTCCAGCATTTTGCGGAACATGACAATGAAAATTAATGACGAGCGGAAATGAGGAAAATGAAACCGTGGGTCAAGTTTCAGCGGATGAAGAATTGACTCTTTTCTAGGATAACAATAACGTGACCGCCGATTGTGGGAATCCATCGAATTCTAACCTTCAGCGTTGGTGTTACCGTGTATGACAAAAGCTGGTCATGGAAATAGAGATTTGGTTGTTGTTATTCATGCGTACTTTGTACGAACTTTAACTAGAAGAGTAGGTAACTGCTGAAGCTGCTCATCCAGTATCCCCACGTCAATCTGAAGCATAAGATTTCCGCAGGGTTGGTAGGATTACCATTGGGGCGGTTTCCTACATTAAACTGACGTAGGTGCGATGTCGTAACCAGCGGATCTATGTAGGGACGATGTTACTCCTATGTGCAAACTTGAAGTTACTCCTACGTGCCGGATGTCCATAGGGTTGCTGGCTGAGTAGGCTTAAAATCCCTACATCTCGGTTGTTGTTGTTGTTGTCATAGTTGTGGTTGTTGTGTGTTTGCGTTTGTGTTTGTGTGCTTGTTTGGTTTTCTTGACTGTTCGTTAGGTCATCACAAGGAAATGATTCATTTTTCCCAGCAGTGCAATGTTGAAGCTGAGTGGTTTTAACTCAAATGATACAAATATTTTATCTTGTCAGGAACCAGAGTTTCTGCTCAGACAATACCAATGTTCTTGTCAGGAACTAAAGTTTCTGCTCAGACAGTGCCAATTTTGTCTTGTCATGAACTGAAGTTTTCTGCTCAAACAGTACCAATGTTCTTGTCATGAACTGAAGTTTCTGTTCAAATAGTACAAATTTTATCTCGTCATGTGCCACAATCTTCAAGCACATCTACTATTCAAAGCCCATTTCACTCTTGTCATGAACTGAAGCTTTCTGCTCAAACAGTACCAATGTTGTCTTGCCATGAACTGAAGTTTTCTGTTCAAACAATACCAGTGTTATCCTGTCATGAACTGAAGTTTTCTGCTCAAACAGTACCAATGTTGTCTTGTCATGAACTGAAGTTTTCTGCTCAAACAGTACCAATGTTGTCTTGTCATGAACTGAAGTTTTCTGCTCAAACAGTACCAAAGGTATCTTGTGATGAACTGAAGTTTTCTGCTCAAACAGTACCAATGTTGTCTTGTCATGAACTGAAGTTTTCTGCTCAAACAGTATCAATGTTGTCTTGTCATGAACTGAAGTTTTCTGCTCAAACAGTACCAATGTTGTCTTGCCATGAACTGAAGTTTTCTGCTCAAACAGTACCAATGTTATCTTGTCATGAACTGAAGTTTTCTGCTCAAACAGTACCAATGTTGTCTTGTTATGAACTGAAGTTTTCTGCTCAAACAGTACCAATGCTATCTTGTCATGAACTGAAGTTTTCTGCTCAAACAGTACCAATGCTATCTTGTCATGAACTGAAGTTTTCTGCTCAAACAGTACCAATGTTATCTCGTCATGAACTGAAGTTTTCTGCTCAAACAGTACCAATGTTATCTTGTCATGAACTGAAGTTTCTGCTCAAACTACAAATTTTATCTCTTCATGTGTCACGATCTTCAAACAGCATTATGTTACACTCGCTGCGCTGATTAGGATTTTACTACAAAAGCACCTTTACTTCGCCAAGCTTGAATATGACTTTTGGGAACGTTGCATTTAGGAAATACTCCAGTCTGTCCTTGTTGGCATACATATAATTATTATTATATTCTTGTGTTCTTACGACTGTGGCTACCGGACTGTGCGCGGACGTAGATCAAAGTGGCAGAGGCCCACATTCACGAGGCACAGATTCCTTGTCCAGAACTGTAACTTCTTCAAGGGCTGGACAAACAAACAATGCAGACTGCCCCTACCAATCATGGAAATAAGTAGACAAACAGACAGACAGACAGACAGACAGACAGACAGACAGACAGACAGACGGACAGACAGACAGACAGACAGATAGAGACATAGAGAGATAGAGAGATAGAAAGAAAGATAGATAGATAGATAGATAGATAGATAGATAGATAGATAGATAGATAGATAGATAGATAGATAGATAGATAGATAGATAGATAGATAGATAGATAGATAGATAGATAGATAGATAGATAGAGTGAGTGAGTGGGCGGTCGAGGTTTTAGCTGTTAACAATATGGTTTCCAAGCCACCAGAAATGTGCTGCTCACACTCCATTTTCCACTTTCTCGAGATGATAAATCAGCGCTGGGGGAAAAAAAAGATGAAAAATCCGCAGGCAGGATTAACATCTCTCATTCAACGTCCATCTTTACCCATAACTCAGTGTCAAGACCACCTGAAGCATGGCCAGGAAGATGAATCTTGAAGCTAATACTTTAGACGTCTCTTCTTACATCACTGTGTTTGGATTTCCTGGTAGCTTCGAACTCGTACAGCTAGTGTTAAACTAACCTAGACGTGAAACATGTAGGGTCAAAGCAGTATATCACCTGGAAGAGAAAACACAATATAGCATCACTCACGTCATAAATCCAGAAAGAAAAGACCACAAGAAAACATTGGGTCTCCTCCGTTACCTTTTAACACGGTTTCGTCTTTGTTTAGGTTTAGAGAGACAGGGGAAGTGATGAAGATTGCAGAGTCCAAAGCTAACAGGGAAATATGAGTCTTTGACGTTCTAATAATGTATAAACAGAGCTACCTGAATCACTTCTGGGGGTGTATGTGAGTTTACGTTATTCTTTTTTTTTGTCCTTTTTTTTCTCTGCGGACGCTAGGTGAGGCAACTGATCAAGGTTAGGCACACACATGCGACTTTATCGCGTTGCAGTCGTGTCGCACTCGCGTCGCAGTTTTTGAAATCTGTGCCAAGGACTGAAAATGCACACACATACGAGAGACACGGGCATGTAGTAGAGTTGATAAGAACATGGAACAAAGAAACAATTGGAACGCTTATATGCGCGTCCAGCAACCCGTTCACATGAGAAAGTTGCATTTATTTTCAGTGGCCCGAGGGAATGGGAGTTGGGAGTCCTTTTGTCGTAGAGTACACGGCCCTGAATTCTGACAATGTAGGTTTAATTTTTGTTTCCTGGGTAAAAAAAAAATCCAAACCGGGTGTTCACATTTTGTATCTTCTTAAAAGGCGATGTAATGCGCGCTAAAATAAACAAAGGAAAAACTTAAATTAAGAAATGTAATTCTAGCCAACCAGGCACGTCAGATCTAAGAGTTCATACATTATAATGAAGAATGTAAACTTGAACATTCTTTCAATTAGCGTTTTTCCTCTTGTTTCCACTCATAGCGGTTTTTGTCTTTCCCGTTACCTGAGTCACAGCTACCATCGATCACCAAGACAGTGACATTGTGCACCTTCTCGAACACGTGGCTTTTCTGTACAGTGCAAGCGCGGCCAGTTTCCCTTTAGCAATATTTTTTTAAAAAATCTTTCCTTTTACCGTTGTTGTCTTTGGGGATGGGACAGCGTGATGGTGTCCAGTTCAACAGCAGAAAAAATGTGAACAGGATTACGCACACCAATAACAATTTTTTTCATCCTCCAGTTTTACTTCCAATACCTTATTACTGCGCTTTTGTTCGAAAGCCTTTATTCTGTCTTTCTCCCCTCTTGACGAAATACCACAGTAAATCTGTGGGGTCGCCACAAAGCTTGAAGCAAAGACAAAATATGGCAAAAAGAAAAATTGCATGTAGCAAAGTCTCGCCTAAGAAATGATAAATCTGAACTGGCAACTAGGTACTCGTATTGATTTAACATTCTACACTTTTTTTTTTTATTTGTTCAGTTGTTTATGGGTTCAAATTTGAATCGAGTTACATTTTGTGTTCTTGAAGAAGGTTAATACACCAAAGGCTTGATTTGTCGCCCCTTTTCCTTGGCGTTTTATGATTGTATCGTTGCTGTATTATTTCTCACGCGATGCTTTACAACATACATCATTTTCTTTTTGCCACCTTTTGTATTAATCCCCAATGCTTAATATTTTAACTGTACTTGTTGCAGTATTTTTCGATGATTACAACTTCTAAGGCTGGTGGCCCACTGAATCAAGTCTGTTTTGCATCTTGTTTGATTCAATGCACGAAGTTACTTTCTCCGCCAACCAACTCAATACAATTTGATGTCCAGAACTAGTGAGACGGACGAGTTTTTAATTCATGGTAGCCCTCGAGGTCCCGTTTGTCTCCTAAATTTACATAGTAACTGAAACCAATACAAAACAGATTGACTCTAGCGCCACCAGCGTAAGGTGGCGTGCAGAAAGGAGACGGCCCCCGGCCATTCATTTCAGGGGAGCATCCAATCAAAGAGTGAAATTAAAATTAAGTTTCTTGAAATTTGAAATTATCGCTGTTAACTTCTTTGTATAAGCTGCTCTACAGTCCCACAAGCTGGTGTGATTGTGGAGCCTTGTTTCAATAAGCGAGACCAGAGTAGAGAACCTGTTACATGTGAATACTTTGCGTAATGCAGATTGACACCAACGTCTTGGGGGATACAATCAAAGACTTGGCCCCGGGCATCATCAGACCTCTGCACGCCATTGCCAGCATAACAATCGCACTGTTACATACAGCCACCTGTAACTGTTACCTCTACAATGGTTTGGCTGCTGCCTTTACCAATATCCTCGACATTTACCATTAATCTGCCTCCACGGCGGTTACTATCACTGCTAGCATTACTGATGTGCTTGCCGTTACAGTCTTTATTTCATGTACCAAAGGAACTGCTGTTACCACTACCACCACTATGATAGCATCACAACCACTTCACCTGCAATCACAACCAGCATACCTGCCATTTCAATCTTTACCACACCCCATGGACTACAACATCCCGAATCTCATTATCACAAACTCTTTCGCTAGATTTACATACTGCTATCGCAAGAATCATCTCTACTGCGCCAACCACAATTACTGTGATAATAAAACGCACCAGTCATTCATGTTTCTGCATTTTCTTACCATCTACAACTTGTACTAACTTTTCTCACCCTCCCCCTTCTTCTCCCTGCTCTGTTAGACGTGTCTCATTTGCCGTTGTGATCTCCCAAACCGTAAGTATGCGTCTGAAATCCGTTTTAATTTCTATCAGTTCTAAGGAGAGTTAAGTTTTATGAGTGTAACAAGTGAGGGACGAACACACAAGTCTGTCAACTGGCAGCATTTAGAGCCTGGATCAGGTGTGGCCCACCTTACCAGTGAGTCCACTGCCTGGCTTGGAGTCTTCGTGAGCAACTGGTTTATCAGGCAGGCGCATCGGCAGTTTCCAGTTTTAGCGCTCAAGCACCTGTACACAGGTGTGTGTGCGTGAATGTGTTAGCAGCTCTGTAGCTGCTCACCGTTCCATGTTTGCCTTGGGCCGAAGGTATGATAAGAAAATATTTGACTTCACTTACTGATGGCATTGGCAGACACAGAAGGTACGTTGCTTTATAGAGGGGCGGGACTGACAGGGACAGAGAAAGAAATAAAAGGAGAAATCTGTTTGATAAGAGCAAAACTGCTGAGAGGAGAGATCGCGAAGACACTACTTTCGTTCTGTGGTTGAAGCAGTGAAACGAAACATCCTTGCAACTTTTTTATTTGTCAGTTTCTGTAACGAAGATTTATTGTGTGCGTGCGCATGAACTTTGCCTGTTGTGTATGTGTGAATGCGGGCACGCGTTTTTGTATTTATCAAAAAGCGGTGAAATGTTAGCCACTGATCCCGGGGTGGGTATGAAGGTGGCGTGTACATGAGGGAAGGGAATTCAGAAGAAAAATCTGGATGAAGCAGGCGGTCGTTCTTAACCGAGTTCCTGATGAATAGTTGAGTGATATGGTATGTGAAATATTCGAAATCTTAAAAACAAAGTAATAATAGCGATATCAAGACACGGGAAAGGGGAAGGGGGTGGAAACAGCCAGGTATAAAGGAAATTGGCACGTAACAAAATTATTTTATCTTAATTTAATTTAATTTGTCGTGGAACATAATTATGAGTGTAGAGGCAGTGGGGAATCAGTTTGGAGCTGAGATGGCTGTGAGCGATATTTCTGACAAAACAAGAAAAACGTGCTGTTTGGTTTGTCGAGATGTGAAAAACGATTGGATGCAACAGATAAAATCTGCCATCATATCCCTGTTTGATTCATGGTCCATGTATTTGTAATTATCGTTACAGGTTTTGGTCCGTTCATTACGATATTATCGCAGCGTGCTTCAGGAGAGAGAGAGGCAGAGAGGGAGAAAGAGAGAGAGAGGGAGGGAGGGAGAGAGTGAGAGAGAGAGGGAGGGAGGGAGAGAGAGAGAGAGGGAGGGAGGGAGAGAGAGATAGAGAGAGAGAGAGGAGAGAGGCAGAGAGAGAGAGAGAGGGAGAGACGCAGAGAGAGGGAGGGAGAGAGAGAGAGGATGGGGGGCAGAGAGGGAAGGGAGAGAGAGAGAGAGGGAAGGAGGAGGAGAGAGGGAGGGAGGGAGGGAGGGAGAGAGAGAGAGGAGGGAGGGGGCAGAGAGGGAAGGGAGGGAGGGAGGGAAGAGGAGAGAGAGATGGTTTCTTTTGCCGGGGGGGGGGTGGGGGTCAAAGGCATTCACGCAGTCTTTGTTTCATTTCCAAATATTCAGCGTTCCCTTTTTCCATTTTGCCGTTTCCCGAATACCTCTTGCTCACGTCAGGCCTAGTGCGTCATTGAACCCGCTGTGCGCACGGAAGCTCGTAACAACAACTCAAAGTAAGAATAACTGAACACTACTTAATTTTGGTGTCGAGAAAGGATAGCCTGAAAGACTCTTTGACGAGATAGAAAAAAGACGCTAAACGACAGCCTCAGATGTGGTGACCGAAAATAATATCGTCGATGGTATACTCTGAAAGTTAGAATTTTAAATATTGATATGAAGTTCTGAAATCAGTTCAAAGTAAATTCTGCTTCTGTTATTTCCTGTTTGTCGTACTGTTTTTCTTTTGTTTTTCACTCGTAATATTCAAGATGTGAGCAATTCCATTTATTCCATGAACTGGAATGAATTGAATGTTACAAGTAATATGCTATGAAGTATATGTCATTTCACAGACCACCCGGTGTGCTATTCATGGAAAAGTGTACGTGTGTTGATTTTGATTTTGAAATTCGCTGATCAAACCAATTCAAATTTGTGATTGTGCAGTTCATCTGAAAACTGTAAGTGCCTCGATATGCCAGAAAGTATGCATAACAGTACTTCAGCATAGTATTTTTCTTTATTTTCTTCTTATTTGTATTTATTTCACATTTTCCTTCAGTTCGAAAAAAACAACAACACCGCATTTTGCAGAAATCTGGCCTAAATGAGCGTTTCGAATTGTATTTCATTGGATGAAGTTCGTCGACTGCATTTTCTTCTTGCTCGTCGATTTGGTAACACTGAAGAGATTATGATGTTAAATGTATGAATAAAATGTTTCGTTTACCAAAAACAAACAAACAAACAAAAAATAGCACAATCTGAAACTTATCCCCTTTTGTCATTGTCTGCGCTGAATCATTCTTATTTATATTTCTCCCCGACAGACTTTGTACTATAATCGAAAATGCTGCATGAACGCGGAATCATATTTATGACCGTTTCCCGATGTCGCGGAGTTTATATTTTCTGCATTGAATCACACATGGGCATCTTCATGTCTATTGGATAGTCTGTAGGTCAGAATCAACACTGTTACTATTTGTATGTTTTGCGGCGAAACTCTACTCAGCAACAGGGTCGTCTTAACGCATGGGCACACCGGGCAGTACTGTTGCTCAGGGGCCCCAAGGGTTTAGGGGGCCCCCATGCATGCAAATTTACATTGGTTTTTGGAAAGAGGGCGGGGACAGCCTGTTGCTTTGCACAGAGATCCATGATGATTTTAAGACGGCCCTGCTCAGCACCGACCAAATAGACGGTTTTCCCCTGTCAAGAATAAAGTTCATTAATGTATAGCTTCTGTCTCCATCCATCTGTTTTTGTTATCGGCCCGGTGGACAGGGATTCCTGCTGAGTTTATCGTCAGTACAACGTACGGAAGTGACGGTCATGGCCAACATGATACAAAAGTCATTTTTAACCACTGCAGGAGTAATGTTGCTTTTGTACAGCTGTGCAAATTGCTGTTTGTTTCGTGATCGTCCAGCATTGCCGAATTCTCATATAAGTTTCTGAATGGAGAGCTGAGAGAGAGAGAGAGAGAGAGAGAGAGAGAGAGAGAGAGAGAGAGAGAGAGAGAGAGAGAGAGAGAGAGAGAAGAAGAAGAAGAAGAAGAAGAAGTAAAAGAGAAGAAGGAAAGGTCCTTTTTTATTTACTGTTAAAGTCAAATATGACATCAAATTCCCTTTTTACGTGCACAAAAAGTTTGTTCTTTTCACGGAGGGGCTAAATGACACTGAGACGCTGTAGCTGTGGACGACAGGCAGTTTGTACAAGTGACAATATAATTGTTAATGTTGTTGTTAAAGCAGCAGCAGCAGGGAAAAAAAAATAGCTGTGTCTATTTATATATTAGAATGGGTGTAATGGTCAGGAATGAAGGAAACCCCGGCACGATGGATCATGCAGGAAATGTTCTCAGCTGGAGTAGAGATAGGAGTGAGCAGGAGCAGTGGTTGCCCGGGGCAGTCGGCAGTGGTACAGGTGATAGGGGAAACGATGGCGGAAGTATTCACTGATAGTGTGAGCAATTATTACGGTTTAGCTTAAGGTAGGAGCAATATCTTTAACCTTTGGTGCCAAGACAACAGGCACTGTCGAAACCTGTTGGCAATTGTTACAATTTTGCTAAATAGGGAAGAAAGTAAATGAAGTAAGAGAGAAAAAAAAAAGAGAGATAAAGAGAAATTAGAAAAATGCACACATAAATTATGCTTACACGCAAACATGCTGAAAGGGATGTGAGAGAGAGGGAGAGAGAGAGAGAGAGAGAGAGAGAGAGAGAGAGAGAGAGAGAGAGAGAGAGAGAGAGAGAGAGAGAGAGAGAGAGAGAGAGAGAGAGAGAGAGAGAGAGAGAATCTGCTCTTAGGAAAATGGGAAGAAGAAATTAATTTATTTTGTCATTCAAACTAAATTACCAACAACTCATAATCCACTCATTGTATCCATTGGGAAAAATCGAATAAATGCCAAGCAGATCTAGAAAAGTAATTGGTGTTGTTTAAACATAATAGACAGGATTTGTTTTTCTAGATCTGTCAATTTTTTTTCCATGTCTCGTAACTCTGAATCTACTCTGACATCAATTAGCAACTACCAAAATTAATGAAGTTAAGCCATTGAAAATTAAGTGACTGACACACGAACACAATCATGCACATACAAACCCATGTACCTACACTTGTATACCCACACACGCTTACACTTTCGCCTTTCTCAGTCGCCCAGAAGCCAAAACACAACCCAGGCATCTTTGCCATGTCAGACAGCTGAAACAAGTGGCCCGTACCTAACATGAATTCGCTGGTTTCTCTGATGGGCTTCCCTAGATTTTAATTCTGCTTAAAGCCGAGCTACCACATTGCCCCCCTTGCCATAATCGTCTGTAACCTGCGACTTCCGTCATAGAGTTCACCGTTAGTCAGGAGACTGAATTATCAAAATCTAACGAATGTAAACACCCCCGTCCCCATTCGTCTGAGCTAGTTCTTCAGAACTTTGGCAGCATTCTCTCCTTGACGCCAGTGCTGAGCCGTGGACGTCGTGGGAAATTTCAGAAAGACATGTCGGTAGCAAGCAGTGCCACACATGGGTAGCATATGGAGGTGGTCTTGACATGATCTATCCCGTTCTTCCGCCAGTATAAACTGAATCACTGGGGCGAAAGGGTCCCTGCTGTGATGGTAATACATGTACACACATGTCCTTGTGTTGTCCGTGAGGGCGCACAGACACACGGCATTCTCACTTCTTGCTATTTATTTCGTTGAGTTGTTCTTCAAAGTCAAGTAGGACGATAATTTGAATCCTTAAGGTCTTTCTTAACACCTTAGAATTAGAATTGCCATCTTCCATCTCCACATCAGTGCGGATCGAGAAAACAGCATATCGTGAAGTTTTAGTAGATCTAGTTATAGAATGCTAGATCAACTTTTTAACACTTTATGAGCCTTCCTCTGGAGGTGAGCTATATACATGGTTTTTGTAGGAATGATTGAGTGCATTTTGTCTATGCCACACCAGTCAATTTTTGGTAAAAGCTGGAGATAGAATAAAGAAGTTCTAATGTTGTAATATCAGTTTTCTACTCAATGGGTGGTGTTTCTCACACCCCCAAGTCCAAGGTCTCAGAGGAGTGGCTACCTGACCTACAAATATCCCACCCACACTTCTGGGCATTCCGGCCATGGTGACCATCCCTGGTCTTTTAAAGTGTCCATGAGAACAGTTTTAGTTAGTGAGTTACGTTTTGGCCCCGGAGACAGTACCACCGTTTTTTATTTGCCATATATAACTAGAATCTATATAAATTTATTGGACAATAAATTCACTTGCCTAGCGAGTCATTTCAAAATCTTATGTTTGTTTATTTCATTCTATTTAATCCTCATAGATGTTGGACATTACACTGGGGGTTGGCGGGGGGCCAGGAGGGGCGGGGGGGGGGCGATTGATCAAAATACGAAAGTTTTGTACAAGTTTCAGGTGATTTTCTTGTTTTGAAGATACACAAGTTTCTCCTTAGAAGCTGTGTTTAACCATTTCAAAACATGTTTATATGTTTTTACGGGGTGATTAAAAAGAAAAAACAACCCAGATCACTTTCTAATAAAAAATTAATACTCAGTCAATACTAGTGTTACACACAATATACACAGTTGTTTAGTAATTTAGTATGTAGCAAATTGTAGCGTAGCAACACGAGAAAGTCTCAACGTCAGGTTTTGCATGTCACCACTCAGACTATTTAAGTTCTTTTGTGAAAATCTTATTACTGTAACTGCCACCATACTGAAATGCTGAATCCAGAAATTCCAGTCTTCTCCAATATCTTCTCATCGGCGTTTCTATTTTCTGCATTCAGACAGCACGTTAATAACGGTGTCCTTGGAGATTGTCTGTGTTAGCACTACTAGGACCCATCATCAGCTCCTTCCATCACGTAATCACGTTAGATATGGTAATTTGACGTCCTTTTTTTTAGGGGGGGGGGGTATTTCTGGGCTGATATGATAGGCCGGCGGCGGAAGTTTGGGAATTTGATCTGACGAGACAGCAGGTCCTTTAGCAACAATCTCTGCACTCGATCACAACCGGAAGTCAGCTTTGTCATCTTGGTGGACGAATCTGACTTTAAAATTCTTTTCATGTATTCGGGTTTAGTCGTTTAGGTTGTATCAGTGGCGGATGAATATCAGAAATATAATGTAAGTCTGTCTTATGTGACTGGAAGTGATATTATCAGAAAACACCATTACCTGTATGTTACTGATCAACGAGAGAAGCAAAAATTATTGTCTGTTTTCTATGATCATTCACAAACCTCACCAGACACAAGCACGCAGACATTGACGTAAATGCGCGACATGAACTAATCACCACTGCACCTATTTAAGGAAATGTTTGAAGGTTTTCAAGACTACTTTTCGCCGAATGTCTATTTTAACCCTGTGGGGACCTGCCCATATTTCTGCTAATGGGAAAATTCTGATTTTTTAAGAATATGTTCTTAGGGTCATAATTAAAGGGTTTTCGTGATCATTTGGTTGATTTAGTCATTAGTGTACAACGTAGAAATTACTAAAAAATATGTGTTTGTCGCCTTGAGTTCTTATGGGAAATATGGCCGAGTGATACATTTCTGTGTATCATTGGTGATACATGGGGCCTAGAGGGTTAACTCTTTGCATACCATGAATTTTTCCGCTTTTGCCACTACAGAAAGAAAATAGTGCCGGAGATGAATGAAGACTAACCCAAGACGTAGTATATGTATACTGTGTCTTGGAACTAATTACAGCAACATCCATTGGTAGAAAGTCCGACTTTCTTTCATCCGAAGCAAACGTGACCAGCGGAAGAACCGATATATACCGGTGACTGCCACACGAAGAGTTAATACATTGCAGAAGAAACTAACATACAATCTGACGATAGAATTTGATTTCCAGGTGCGAAAATGGCAAAAATCGAAGGGTGGTGCGTTTGTTTGTGTATGTGCAAGCGGGTGTGTGTATAATGTATGTGTAATCAGCCAGAATTTATCGCTGTCGCAACCAGTCATGTATTGGCATGAACCACAATCAACCCCTGGGTTGTACAACAGCAAATAGTCGATTACGGGTAATGTGGCTTTGCCTGGAGCGTTCCAGCAGCTTCCAGCCCGACTCTCATCTGTTGTAATCTCCCCTGATTCTTCAGTACAGCTTTGCCGTGTGTTTGTTATCGTCTCTCGCCGGGCGACGGTTATCTCCGCCTTATCTCCAACAGTTTGAGGGTCCAGCAAGAACATTGCTCACGTTGAGGACAAACAAACAGATTGTTAACCTATAACAACCACAAAACTGTTCTTTCCACGCTCGTCCCTCCGTGAGTTTAAAATCCGAAATTTAAACGAAATCCTTAACTGAGTCACCACACGTATTTGGGCCAAACAAATATCAAACTAGGGGGTAGAAGTTGAAAAAGCTGGAATTACCGGTGAGGTTGGGGAATAGGGATCTCGGAACTCTTGGTTCATTTTATTTTACAGCATTACTTGCTTTAAAACCCGAGACACAGGATATCGAGACGAATCAATCCGTCATATTCCGTCCATCGACTTGCGTGCGTATCCTCGATGTCAACAATGAACAATTCGCACTATAACCCTTCATAATTGAACGAAAAAGGCAGTACTCACCGTATTTATATGAGCGCAATTTGCGGACAAATAGCGGGAGAAGGAATGGTTCGCCTCGGTATTCTGTGTCTCGGTTAAAACATTGGCAAGTTTATAACCTAAACGAAAATGATCGGCCAGTACACCGTATTTCGATCCCAAAATAGACGATAAACTACAAAATACGGTATACTCTACATTCCCCATGGTCCGCACGTTATCATGCAGGCGTCAGGTTACCCCCAACCCAATTTCACAGGAGAGATACTGAGTGTTATCTTATTCCAGCATGAAAACTGCGCCCATGCCACAAAAGTAGGAGTAGACTGAAAAACGAAAACAAGGCAAAAACACAAAAAAAAAATGTCGAGATAATTTGTTTTATATCCGAACTGATGCCCATCGATCACCGAGTATTGGATTCACGTGATCTGAATTTGAGAGCTTTCATTATTGACTATTTTTGACGGGACAGCCCATGAAAATAAACAAGTAGACAACACCCACGTTACACACCCACACATGCACTCCTGCATCCACCCATGCACACACACGCACACACATACAACACAAACACACATGAATTTCGACCCAGACAATTATTTGCTGACAGAGAACATGAAAATATCAAGATAACTTTTTTAAAAATAATTATTACTTACGATGATACCCCTATAGTTGCATGGCCAAAGGCTGTTCATCGTAAACGTTTTGGAAAGGACCAGGGTTATGTTTTAACATTGATCATTTAATGAAAATAATATTTTGATTAGCGGGATGGTCATGGTCACCTATCTGTAATCGTAAATTGCTCGTAATTTTATTATTAAGAAGTTGTTATCTTAGTTCCTTGGCCAATAAGGCCGTTCTTGGTTGTCTTAGTGGTTATGCTGATTTGGAAGAGAATGGCGATGATATTTCTAAAAGTACTGCAATAAAGCCATCGTAGTATTGAGTTTTTTAACCCGATAATCTAGGGCTGTAAGCTGCCCAGACTTCATTGTTTTTGAATCCAAATTCTTCCTTTAGTATTCCTTGGTATTCCTCCCGAAAATCTGCAAGATTTGCTCAATTCAAGTTTCTGTCAAGAACATAATTGACAAACAGACCCTTTCAATTCTTATTTTCAAAATCATTGTTCACGTTTCACAAACGTTTTAAGCTTTGACCACAAACCGCACTTAATGTGTTGAAAAAGCACCCATCTCGTGGGTCAACAAGGGAGATAACATGAAAATACTGGGCATCTACTTCAATGCTGATAAAGAAATATCCTGTGTGGAAGAGAATTGGAAAGAAAGGGTAAGGAAACTTGAAGAAATCATCCAAAGATGGAAAAGACGCAATTTATCATGTTATGGTAAAGTAACTGTGGTAAAGAGCTTACTACTATCACAATTGAGCTATATAGTACAATCAGTAAGTCTGCCACAAAACATACTACAAGAAATAGACTCTAAGATATTTAAATTCATCTGGCAGAAAAAATATTCAAATAAGAAAGCATTTGAGAAGGTAAAAAGAACTGTAATTTGCAAAGAATTGTCTGAAGGAGGATTGGGTATGATTAGTATAAAGGACCAACAGAAAATATTCCTAATGAAGTGGATGAAATGGCTGACATCGAAAGGCAATAGGACGAATGAAAGCCACATAAACACCTCTGAACATTTCTTCTCACAGTTTGGGGGTAGCAAATACTTTGTAGAAAGTAATTTCAGCCTTAAACATAAGGCAAAAATAAACACTATCACATCTTTGTTCTGGCGAACTGTAGCCAGTGCCTGGATAGAAGCAAAGGACACAAAAGTAATTGTTAGTGACACGGACAACATGTCACTACAGGAATTGTTAAATCAACCCTTGTTTAATAATAAGTTGTTCCAATATAAAAGAAACCTCCTTTTCTTCCCGAAATGGATCAAGGCAAATATAAGATATATACATGACGTGTGGAGCGAGAGAGGAATAATCGGAAGAGAGACCATAGAGGAAAAAACAGGAAATTACCCAAGCCTAATGTTTGAATATAACGCAATGATAAATGCCTTCACAGAAAACCAGAGAACGCTTTTAGGCAGTGTTACAAGGAACATGATTAGGGAAGCAAAAGAGACAGCTTGTAAGCTTCCTGAATATATTGAATGTTTCTTTGCCAAAACTAATAAACAAATAAGAAATAGATTTCTAAACAGTAGAGAAGGCACTAGTTGTGGAGTTGGCTTCTGGAAAAGAAAGCTTGATATCGATGTCACAAAATATTTTATGGTAGCAAAAAATTCATCTAGGGAAAGTAGACTTAGGCTTCTTCACTTTAAATTAATCCATAATATCTACCCTACCAATATTTTACTTACAAGAATAGGAATAAAATCATCAGAAAATTGTGCTTATTGTAATGAAAGAGACTACATAGAGCATGTCTTCTTTTACTGTAAGAAAATCAGGGGATTTTGGAATCATATAGCCAATGTCATTCTTATGAAAACGGGCCATAAATTAATCATGAACGAGGTGACAGCACTCTTTGGAATAGTGAAAAAAGATTGTAACGAATGTACAAGTAAGAAAATAAATACTATAAATCATATTATATTAGTGGCCAAGCTATGTATAAGTAAGCTGAAATATGGAACCATGAATAATATTTTCCATATCTTTGAAATAGAATGGAAGCATAGAGAACATTTCATCGAATAGTTATTATTTGTACGCCACGAGATGTCTCAGTATCCTTAACTCATCTCAGGCTCCATTAACGTTAAATATGAATGGAAATTTTATTGTATGAGCGAGTAAAATAGAGATAAAGAAAAAAAAAAAAAAAAAGGGCAATGACGAAAAGATGAAAAATGCAACAAATTTTGGTATTCCAATGTGCATGAAAGTAAAGTTATTCCACGGTCACTTTTTATTTTTTATATTCTGGTACTGATAATATTATATTATTATTATTTGGTTAGAAAATTGGTAGACTTTTTTTTTTTTTTTTTTTGCTGTTTTGTTTTCCTTGTCTCGATTGACTCTATTATGCATCATATTTGAATTAATTATTTTATAGATGACTCATCCTCTTAGTATTTAAAACCATTGGGAACACACGTAGCACATGGAAGACAGATTTATTTTATTTTATATTTTTTCTGAAATGTCTGTCTGTTCTTTTAATCTGTATTTTTAAAACTTCTGCTCAGGTTTATTATATATATTTACTGATTATTATTATGATTGGCTTGTGTTTGTATTGCTACAGTACCAGCTGTTTAAAACTGAACTCTAAAACTGATCAGCTGATAATGTTAAAGACCTAGAGGGTTCGAGAAGGCCGACAACACAGAATTCAGTAGTTAACAATTCTGGGATATAAAAGACTCAAGTTGGGTCCGATCCCCAGGATAGTCCCCATAGACAGCTGTGTATTCATTTACTTGGTTATATTATTATGTTCTCTCTTACTCATCTATTTATTTATTCATCTATTTATTTATTCATCTATTTATTGACCTTAATTCCACCGAGTATCTACATATATGTTCAAACACACCTATATGGGCATCTATATATATTTTTAAAAAAATTAAAAAAAAAATTTGAAGTTGTTCATGTCTGTTGGCTTAATTAGGTACCCTATTATTTCTTTATTTAGTGATCACTGAGTCATGCACTGAATGAATACATTCAAAATCGCATTTCAATCTGAGCTCTTAAAATAAAAAAAAAAAAAAAAAAAAAGCACCCATCTGCGTTCCTGGGAAAACACAAATTGTCAAAAGTCGTGTAGAAGGGACACGATAGCTCAACATGGCATCCTGAATGTTCTGTTTACGACTCAGATATTCAGAAAAGAAAGAGTATTTTTGGAAAGGGGGAGGGGGGGGGGCGCACTGTTAGCAGATTTAGTAAAAATTGCAAAGGAAATTTGATTTTGAAAAAGCTTTTTTATTCTTTGATTCTCCAGCCAGGAGGAAGGATTGTAGGCTTAGCTGTTGACATAGACGAGGAACTTCTCTTCTGGTCCGACATCGGCTTGAATCACCACGCCATCTTCAGTTCCAGGTTAGATGGGACCGACGTCAGCATTATTGTCACTGGTGAGTAGGTGATGTCATCATGTGTTGTTTGTTGACTTGTACAAATCATGTTGGTGTATTCATAAGACAAATTGTAGTGCTTCCATCCATCCATCCACCCATCCATTTATTGATCCATCCATCCATCCATCCATTCATCCATCCATCCATCCATCCATCCATCCATCCATCCATCCATCCATCCATCCATATATCCACCCATCCATCCATCCATCCATTTATCCATCCATCCATTGAACCATCCATCCATCTGTCCATCCACCCACCCATCCATCCATCCATCTGTCCATCCATTCATTCACTCACTCACCCATCCATCCATCCATCTATGTATATGTGGTTCGTCTTCAGTGCTGAATGTATTAACATAATTATACATATACGCACACGCACTGCGTCTTTACTGTGTGGTCTAAGACAGAACCCTTGAGTATAAGTGCAGCTTCAAAACTGGATTCATGACATCGAAAGAACAGGCAAGTTTATGAATGAGCCCAACACTTAACTAGGCCATAGTGATATTATGCTGAATCATTTTTAAAAAAGGGGGTGGGGTGGGTGTGTGGACAGAACCGGGAAGAAACAGAAGTTTTTACGGTAAGGTAAATAAAGAAGACAAAAGTGAGATACGTTTTATATAAAGAATACATGGCATTGTGTTAGTTTGTATCAAGGTTTGAGTGGGAAAGATACGGTAATGAAAATTATACGATACCAGTGAGATACTGACCTAGATTTGTCTGTCTAATGTAAATTTGAGATAGGGTGCCAAGGAGAATGAGAGAGAGAGAGAGAGAGAGAGAGAGAGAGAGAGAGAGAGAGAGAGAGAGAGAGAGAGAGAGAGAGAGAGAGAGAAGTAGAGGGGCACAGTAGTAAAGTGAGGAGTGAAATTTGAAATACATAATATCGAATGGAGAAGACCATTTCAGACGGATGCGAGAGACCGACATTTACGGTAAAGGCATGGAAAATACTTGGGTGTGAGAAAGTGAGTGAGTGAGTGAGCAAATAAATGATTGAGTGATCGATTGATTGATTGGTTGATTGATTAATTAATTGATTGCTTGATTAAAGGTAATGGTTGATTGCTTGAGAGAGAGAGAGAGAGAGAGAGAGAGAGAGAGAGAGAGAGAGAGAGAGAGAGAGAGAGAGAGAGAGAGAGAGAGAGAGAGAGAGAGAGAGAGAGAGAGAGAGAGAGACCGACAGACAAAATTGTGCAGCTGAGAACAAAGACAAACAGAAAATGCTCGTGGAGTGATGAACCAATAGAAAACCGTGACACAGTAAATGTTGGCTCTAATTCTTATCGCCAGTGCTAGTGTGGAAACAACGGGGTCCATGATTGGTTTAACGCAGTGGTTGGTTTAGGTCTTTATATCAGGAGGTTCACTGCTCTTGGCATTTACACCTCACGTTTCTTCTTTCTATTTTTCTTGTTCTTGCATTTAAATGTTTTGTGGTCGGGATTACCTTTTTTTTTTTTTTAAATTTTGCCGGGGCAGCCGGCCTTGTTAGGCATGCTCCTCTCGACTTTCAGCTACCAGCAGGGTATCTTCAACGAGCGCAACGTCCACGCGGGCCTTCCGAGTTTTTCGTCCTTGTCCGAGAAGACTAGGTGCTCGATCCTACCTACAATAGAATCAGGGACAGGAATCGCCCGCCCCCCCCCCTCTTCCCCAATTCCAACATACCTGCGCCGACAAGGGTTTGGAACTCAGTACCTTCGGCATGAGGGGCGAGCATCTTGCCTCTAGACCAACCTGTCCCTTGTTTAACACAGTAGTTCTTAACTGTGCGTTCACGTGCCATAAGTTTATCCCCCTTCTGGAGTCTTCTTCTTTTTTTTTTTAATTTAAAAAGAATATCTCCTTCCTTCTCTTGGTACTTTTCACTCTCCTAAGGGAGTTTTGAGACACCATTTGACGGGCTCGAGTGCCTAAAGCTAATAACATTTATGGGGCAGTGCGGATCATTGGAATTGAAAAGAGAGAATGGGTTGAACGTCAGTAGAAATTGTAATCTGGAATGAAAAAAAAAATATGCGTGTGTTTTCACAATAAATAATTGTAGTGTGCATCGTTCAACGGTCTGCCCTGCCCACGTGGTTTTTTCTCGTAACTAGCTTTACCAAATTCACGAGCGGGGCAGCAACAGCCCCCTAACACAGAACAGCTTCAACACATCCCAGGGATTTTCGGTGACGTTCAGAGTCATATCAGGCACAGTCCAGAGATTGCAGCAAACATGGCAGTGTTCGATAGGACGAGAAATCCCTTAGCCGATGACCTGTGTTTGGGGGTGTGTTGCTGCCCCGCTCCTGAATTCGGTAAAGTGAGTACGAAAAAAAATCATGCCCTCCCCCTCCCATCTCAAAGTTTCCTTCTAAGGGGCGGCGGCTTAAGTGTCATTAGTTTCACTCATCACATCAATTTATTGCTTTTCCACCATTGCAGTCCGTTGTTATTACGTATCTTCTCACCTTCAGGTTGTTTTGTCTACGTGTCTTCACGTTGTTGCAAACGTTTATCTCCAGTGATTTGAGCCAATGATATATAAGAGAGGCATTGTGTGTGAGAGAGAGAGAGAGAGAGAGAGAGAGAGAGAGAGAGAGAGAGAGAGAGAGAGAGAGAGAGAGAGAGAGAGAGAGAGAGAGAGTGTGTGTATGTGTGTGAAAAAGTGAAAAAGAGAGAGAGAGAAAGTAGAAATGAAGCATTTAATATCACCATCGACCAGCCAGAATGCCAGTCTTGGTGGATACAAAATTTCGGTGGGAGGAAAGAATATTAGTTCGGACCGCGGGCGGAGAGTTTGGGAGAGAGTAAACATCAGAACCTGATCCACCGAAATGACTCGTTTCTCTCATTTTCTCTGTTTCCCTTTATTTTCATCTTTCTTTCTTTCCAGATTTTCATATGGGAGTGGGCTTTGAGGAAAAGGGCAAAATGCGTAAAAATGGCTCAGTAATAGTAGTCTTGGGTACAGATAGTCAGTCAGAGAAGATAATGGCGGGTTTTTATGTAACACTTACTCTGTCCTGTCCTGGACCTCTTCACGTGAGCCAGATTTTGCATTGGGGGCTGAAATGAGCTGAAAACCCCTCAGAGAAACAGACAAGCCCTTGTTACACCAACTTCCCCCTCGGCACATTTCCTGACACAAGAACTTGTTGTCTCTGACAGGCAAATTTGGAACATCAGACATTCTAGGGGAAAGGAAAGGGGGGGGGGGAGGAGGGGGTGGCTTCTTCAAGACTTCTCTGTTCGGGATGAAATTCGGATACTTTTCCTGTTTTTTCTCGCGGCGAAATCAGTTTTTTTGCAGACTCTTGATGTCAGGTCAAACCGGATGGTTCACTGAATATTAAAATACTCTGGTGTCTTCATGTGCCCATGATTTTTTATTTAAAATATCTTCATGATCTACTTTACAGAAGCAAACACCCGTTCAGACTGCCGCACAAATATCACGTTACTCCAATCGAAATTTTATGACATTTCCATATTTTGAGGTCACCAGTTAATCTATGTCATTTTTAAATGCCACGGGCTATAATCCTGCCGTTATCCTGCCGACACACCGTGAAGTTCTGTTTCACAGTTAGCTGTGTATTATTTCCTGTGCGAGTTGCTAAAAACCATTAGAAACTGTTCACGTTGCGTTGATAGAACAGATATGCTGCCCTTTGGGTTTGTGTTTGAATTAGAGTTTACAGAAGGCACATCGACATGACGACGGGCACATTGTGCTATGAAAAAGCAAGACGACAGACACTATATAACAGAACGATAGATAGTACAGAAGGGGATCCCCACCATAAGCGCCCACCAGCCACCTGCCTGCACTTTGGAAGCCGCTGATAATTTCATTGAGTTTCCCGACCATCATTGAATTTCCTATGATCAGGGATTTCCAACCCGGGGTAAATTTACCATCAAAGAGTAAATCTGGCCTACCCCTGGTGGAATATTGGCTGATTCTGGATTTTAAAGATATACTGTTGAGATTGTAATTCTCAAGAAAGACCGAAGTTAAGAAAATTGTGCTGTTGCTATTGTTTTTGGACTTATAATATAATGTTAAGAACAATATTTCAAAATGTCCCCTTTAACGATTAGTTTATTATGGCAGAACTGTAAAGTGAAATTACTGAACAAAACTAGATGGGGTGGATTTAGTTTCGAAAAGTTGCTAGGGGTGAACGAGGCGAAAAATGTTGGGAACCCTTGCGTTAGATATTTTAAAGTGTGCCACCCATTGGAGCGATTATCCTGTAAATGATATTTTTGAAGCTCATACACAAATAGAAACAACATAACAAACTGAAATGAAACTTGTAAATAGTTTATGAATTCGGCATAAGTCATTCTAGGTTTTGTTCCATGGAATTGTAAAAAAGTTTGTTTATTTAGGAGAACGCCAGAGAGCTTGTTAAGTTGTGTTTTAAAACATTTTTTTAATTCAAATATTACCGAACAACATCAATGGTAAAAACAGATGTAATTAATAAGCCTATCTGTTGTTTTACGTAAATATCTGACAGCATGGCATGCCGTGACACGAGTATATAATACGTTCATATTACTCCTTTTTTTGGTTCGTTTGTTTGGTTTACAGTGAAACAAGAATTGTCAAGGGTTTCGTCTCTTTAAACATCCTGTTTAGTTCCAGCCGCTGTCAAACTTGTATTACATACTCTAAAATACAAACCGCTGTGCTATCGAAATGAGCTGATTGCCCATATTATTTGTTGACATCGTTACATTTCATCTTTCACCGTGCCCATCTTGCTGGTGGAGATATTGTAAAGCATGTCACTCGGAAACTAGATAGGCCACTCGGTTTATTCCCATACCATGTCAAAGCAATCCCCTCTGTTTCGTGTGTGGTCTGACATTGTTAAAACAAGACACATGTTTTAATGAGCAACAGCGATTACATCATGGACAATAACTCTGTTGCATTTTACGGTGTTTACATGTTCGTCCTTTCGGTTTTCTAAATCTGCAGGTAGTTCATTTTTCGAGTTCCCACGTTGTGGTATAAAAGACAAGAAGCGAAAGGCAAAACGACGGAGGACAAATGTAATCCCGGTTTTGCCACTACGAATTAACTCAAATAGTCACAATGGAAAGCATACTTTGTTGTTACTGTTGTTTTTGTTTCTGCTTTAAAGTGTGTCAATCAAAATAAGTAATGGAACTGCTAGGATAAGAAATTCGAACAGTAATGATGCTTCTTGATAATCGTTATTCAATAGGTATGCAAACTGTTTGAGTAGTGCATTTTCCATTTTTGTTTTGTTTTGCTTTTAAGTTCATTTCATGTTTTTAATTATTTATTTATTTTTAAAAATGTAACGGCTGAGGTAATATAAAGAGAATCTTTTCTGACATGAGATTTAAGTATGAGTTTTTCTAAATGTCAACCACAAACTATACTTATTGTATAACATAAATGAACTCTGCTGAATGTATTATGTCTAACCAGTACTGACAAGCAAACATGCCATGCCCCTGAAAAAAAATGTACACTGCTCTCGTGTGCTAATTTTTAATGCCCTTCTGATTAAGTCTGTATGTCGGTCATGTTAACGGAACAAAGCCACATGAATCTACCATGCTCTTTCTCTATCACTGCCTCTTTTCCTTCCATTGTTTAGATTTAGGATTTAATCAGGTGTGCCCTGTGAGTTTTGTAATGTGGTTGAGGACCGAGACTTTTCTTTCCTTCCGCTTTCTTTTTTTTCCGGTGGATGTTTTTTAGCAATTACGTGGCAAATATAATGTGATAAACAAAATAAATCTATCAAACGAAAGTAACACGGGCAGAAGAGATGAAGAAAGCTGTTCTAAGAAAACAAACAAACAAAAACGAAAAGGACTGTTCATCGACATTTCAAAGAATCAGTTTCTTAAAAGATTTCAAAGTGAAATTTAAATTCATCTAATATCAACAGAGTATACATCTGGATACTGGATATATTACACTGAAAATTTTCAGTGGAATCGGCCTGCGAATGAGGGCCGTTGGTTTGAAAGCTGGTTTGATCAGTTTAATTTTTCTTAGGACTTTTTTGGGTATTCTCTAGCGTATCTGTTTGCCTACGGTCATTCTTCACATTGTGTAGATCAGTGTTTCTCAACCTGTTTTGTCCCACGCCCCGCTTCAGTGTGCACTCCAACATATTTAATCAAAGAAAATAAGTATGCAACCAAGAACTTGCATAACCATTAAACTCCCGTATAAGCTAAGTTGGATGTTTTAATCCGAGCTCAACAAGGAAACCACACCAACACGACATAAACAAACAACAGTAATTTATCTATACAGTAAAAGAAATGAAGATTTCCACGAAAAATCCCTACTCTCCATTCTAAAGTCCCAAGCCCCACCCAAGTATTGCTATGTCCCATCTTGACAAACTCTGGTGCAGATCTTCGGAGTAGATTATTTAATGCTATGTCGACTCGACATTGCTGCTATTGTCCACGTTGTTTCCTCGCTGAACAACTCTTATCCTCGTCACTGTTGTTCATATTAACATTTCTCATGGATTATCGCCAAATGGAATACGATGTGCTAGGTTCACATCATTGATTTCGCAGCCCCTTTGTCTTTTTTACATGCTGATGCATTATGGGAAATTCTATGGCTACCTCAAACCCACAAAAGTATAGTTTTATATCTGAACACACTGTCGAAAGGAAAATTGCCGTCCAGCATGGCCAGCTCAGTCAGCAACTAAAAATGACAGCCATAACATTATCCTGGGTTTGATTACGTTTTTGTTTGTTTGGTATAAAATCTGCACCGCACTCGCTGTCTGACGTATTTCAATAAAAATGATGCCAGTAATCAGCAGAAAATCACGGTTTGTCGAGTTTGATCCCCGTTTCTCTCTTTCTCTCATCTCACAGGTTATTTCTATCTGCGCTTTTTCGCGTTCCATATTTTAATGTTTTTAGACAGCTGTAACGTGTAAACAGCAAAATGATCAGGAAAGAACATAATGTTATCTTTTTCTTTAAAGAGGAAGAAGAAAAAGAATAAAGCGACAACAGCCAAAACTCTCCGTTGCATTGTGGTTGTTCTTGGAGTTTTGTAGAAAAAAAAAAGAAAGAAAGGCGTATGTCATCCTCATACTGGAATGAACGACACATCCCTCCTCTCCTCCTCTCCATTCCGCTCCCGCGAAGAAAAAAAAGAAGTCTGTTTCGGGACATAAAAGGAAGCAGGATTTGTATTGAACACAGAAGAATTCTGGTTTGCTGACAAGGAAGGCAAATTTAAGAATATATTTTTATGGCCTTTTTCACTATGGATCATTTTTATGGGTTTGATATGGACTTAATTACAAGAGAAAATCCCAGCAGTTTGGGGGGGGGGGGGAGAGGAGAGACTGGCTTGCGAGCACGTCTCTGGTAATTAGAATGCACTCCTCCTCTTTTAAACCCACTTAAAAAAAAAAAAAAGAGCCATAGGGCATTAAGTCGTCTGTTTCCCATCGGTTTGGGCTCGGTCTTGACCCCACTACCGAGACAGACTTGTTTTGGTCCCGCCAGTGCTGGAAGTCCTGTTTGTCTGTGTAGGACACATTTCATACTAAAACCCGAAGGAAAACAAGATCTGGCCCGTGTGCGCTTAGACCCACTCTCAAACAATGCGTGAGCGCGAACAAGAATGGAATTTTTGCCTCAGAGAAAAGGCCTGGATGTCTAAATAATAACTGTACATTCTCGCATCGAATTTGACTTTGAGTTTGAGTTTGTTTGAGTTTGAGTTTGAAGAAAGCAGGTGGACAAGATAACGGCCATATTGTACAAGGAAGAAACAAGACTATAGACCGTATAAAATTGAATGATAGAACAAAAGGAGACGCCCCTGGAAGCGCCTATCAACCATCCGCTCTTGCTTTGACAATCATGAGCATAAACTTTTTGATTTCAGTCAACACACTGTTAAAAGCTTCCTGCTAGAGTTCTAAGACAAACAAATGTGCAGGCCCCAACACTCATGAACCTGTTGCTATAGATATTTTAAGATATTTGGAAATAAAAAAAAAAAAATTGTCTTGGGCACAATGGAAATAACCAGAATAGGTTATCGATCGTAAACTTTCGTGACTTCTAACCTTGTAAACTTATAAGTGTCAGCATAATAGACCCAACATTATACCGATATCCGCCGGGAACTTGTACTGTGCGAAATGTCAAGTGGATAATACACATGAACTGCTCCAAGGCTGCCTCATATTTCTGCCTGCCAGTGTTAATAGATCTGGATAAGAAGACTTCGTCAAAGAGATCTACAAAACGTCACATGGAAGCCATATTCCTGGGTGTACACATGTTCTCTTGCAAACTACAAGGGCTTTTCAGCAATATGTTGTACAGCTGTATTGCCGGCGATGTGGTTTGAAATTGCCATCAAAGACTCAATGTTTGTCAGCCATTTATACAACTTTTAGCAGCAAGAGCTGACGAAATAATCCACTTTAATTCTGAAAAGAAAAATGCTTTAGATGCGTTCGTTAACTTCCGGTAACCACCCTAACCTCCGGCTTTGGAAAAAGACTCCCCTCCCCTAAAAAATGATGCTGTATTTAGAAGCCCATCACAGATTTTATAACACATGTTGCGAATTTAATGTTCGATGCAGAAACGAAATATCTTCTTGGCAGATGTAGCATAGACTATTTATCCTTCGTTTGACATCAAACTTCTGGCAATTAGATTCTAATCACTGCTGTAGAGGCTGCATCGATTCTTCTGAACGTAAATTTAAACCAAGAAAGGGAAAAAAAAACAGAATTTTATCTAGAATTTGGGAAGTGTCAGAAAATTTCCGCATTCTTGTTTATTTATTATCTGTATGAAATTTTTGCAATTGCGGTTTTTAGTTTTGTGTCATCGTTCAAGAATTTTGCAAGGTAGATTAAATAAAGAATCATTTTCCATTGAAGAAGTATCGAACAACATTCCCCGAAATATAACGTGGTCTTGTGGCCCTGATCTCTCTGTTTTGTCCTGAGAAATTTTCCTTTCTATTTTGTGCAATTCAAGCTATTTGTTCTTGAAAAACCTTGTTTGTTTTTCTGAGTTTGTCATTATTATTTTTGTTCAGCATTATGAGGTCCCAGGAATATAACAGCTTCATGCTAATATTCCTGCATTTAAAAGAAAAAAAAAAAAAGCTATTACTGTGATTGGAACATTAACGCCACAGCCATAAACATGGCTCCTTCTTGCACTGATGTACCGAACATCTTCGCTGTAGATGCAGCAAAACTTAAAAAAAAACAACTTGTATAATCAAGTTTCCTTTCACACACCCCTTAGGCAAACATGAAAACGGCTTTTCTGAGAGTGTAAAATTTTTTTTGCTGTTCTTTGATGGGCGCATCGGATGATTCTGATCCACCCAGCGTCTCTCGGTCATATTGTTTGTTATGCTCACGGCTGTTACATTGTTATGAGGAACTGGATTCGTTTCCCGGTTCTCCTAGTGTTGATCCTCTTTTATGGTTGTCAATCTGTATGTGTGTCAGTCTGCCTGAATGTTTTATGTGTATTGTGTTTGTATATTCTCGACCACCCGTTACTGCCGTTAGCAATTGCCTCCTTATATGAGAGAGAGAGAGAGAGAGAGAGAGAGGTTGAGACGTAGTGTCCCTGCTGGATATAGTGAAAGGTTTTGTCGGGAGTCCCTCCACCCACTTTCTTTTTCTTCTCTTCCTTCTTCGTTCCTTTTGTCTGTCAGGAGATCAAAAACACTTTTGAAGGGTGTCTGTGAGCCAGACCTCTGGAGTCCAATACGGGAGCTGTGAAGCATTTTTAAGCGCCAAAATATCAAAATATCCTAGCTTTTGTGAGCAAAGTGACCGTTCTGTACCCCCTCTCTTTTTTTATCTTTTATTGTGAATTGATATTCTTTATTCCTTTGACAAATTGATTTTATTCTGCCCTGTTCTTGTCATTCATCCCATGTCTTCTCTCTGCTAGTCTTTTGCTCAGCGTTCTCGGTGTTCGCTAGAACGAGGAGTTAAACATACAAAAATACAAAGAGAAGAAAGAGAATTGCGGTGCCTCAGTGAATGTAATCGTCTCACTGACCTGGACCACTTCCTCTAATAAAGCACAGCAAAAAGCACTGTCCTAGTGAGTCTCGTGGCAAGTTGTATACCAACTGTAGATCTGTGTACTAAGCTATTCAAAATGTTAAACTCCACTGTTCTAGTGAGCCCAAAGGCAAATTAAATTGTATTTTAACCATAGGTCTCTGTATTAACCTATTCAAATTATCAACTAGTAGTCTCAAGGCAGGCGTACCACACCTTTCACAATATCAATATCCACTGTTCTAGTGGACACCAAGGCAAACTATGTTGTATACCAACTGCAGGTCTGTGCACTAACGTTTCGTAATGTTAAAATCCGCTGTTTTAATGAGTCACAATGCAAGTTGTATACCAAATGTAAGTCTGTGTACCAATCTATTCATAATCTTCAGTATTCTGGCATTTTCAATGGATCAATGGCAAGAATTTTCGCCATGAAATGCTCTGTGATCTGATTACAAAACTACACCTTATTACAATAATATAATTATTAAAAGTATGCAAATATAAAGAGACTGCATTTATCCATTCAGCAAAGATCACACTGTGGTGCACCAAAGCTAAACAGCTGTTGAATGGGAGAATGGCTGCCTGGATACCTCTTATTTTTGGCACGTCTTTCGTCTTCCCGATAAACGTTCTACGTAAACACACATTTCAACATTTGGCGTCAAGTGTATGCCTCACCAGCAGTATGGAGCTGCAAGGTCGCAGGTTTCCGACGCCAGAACAATACAGAGCATCTATGGTAAAAAAAAAGCAACAACAAAAAAACGTACTGTTTAAAAATCTCGTATTGAGATAAAGCTTTCTTGCACGAGATATTTGAAAATGTGGATTTTGCTTCAATTGCCTCAAAAAGCTTGGGAAAAAAAAAAGGCTTTCATTATTGTTCATCACACACAGTGAAGAAATTGCGAGAAATGTATGGTGTGAGTCGGTCGAAATGCTTTCCTTGCCAGTCATTATATTTAGCTGTGTGGGAGTCTGAACTATTATTACCTATAGGTAGAGATGAAGACTCTATAATAATAATATTCACTTTGAGAAAGGAAAAAAATATTAGAGTTTTCAAAACGTACAACTTGTGTCCCCTCTCATTATCAGGGGAAACTACTGGTTTTAAGTCAGTAATCGCATTTATAAGTCTCTGTGGAATAATAAAGTAGTACATTTGTAATTGGAAGTAAGACAATGTACAATGTCATTTTCTTGAAATCGGCTCAGAGCCTTCACAGAACTGAATCTTCTAAACGGAAATTTGACATGGACAAAGATAATAGGGGAAACTGTTGTCAAGAATAATTATTTCTCGGAAAGTTTTCCGTGAAATAACTTATACATATATTTGTTTATTATTCATTTATAATCATAAATTATAATAATCATACACTGAAATTCATCCTCTGGCTGTGAATGATTCCTTTCACGTTGAACAGCATGAAAGTAATTATGATCCCTCCAACAGGTTCCAACTCAAAGTTATCTTTTTTGGACAAAAAAAATGCAGAATTTATACTCTCTGGGATGCCAGTTATCTGCCTGAAGTCTGTTGTGTCTGTAAAAGAATCCTTCCACGCCTCTGTTGTATTTTAGGCCTCAGTTATAATCAACCCGGAGCAAGCATTGGGGGTGGGGAGTGGGGGGTGGGGGGGGCGTTGTCGAACAGTTTGAATCAATATTTAGGTGTCGTCTCTTTGGTACATATACATACGTTGCAACGCCAATATCCGTACATTTTACCTATTGATGAGAAATAGCATTTAAGTCCGCCATCTAGCAATCTTTTCTAATTATCCTAATGGATAAAACAATCGCTCTCTCATTCCGAAACTCCTCCCGCCTATCATCATTCACCCTCCGTTGTCTTCCTCGTCTCACCAGAGCATCCCTGGATCCCGTCTCAAGACGCCGCGGTCGCTAAGCCGTCTAATCTCCTAAACAGATGGTAACACGCAAACAGCGGCTAATTTGAGTCAAAAACTGCAGCATATATAATGCTTACAAGATAAAACACTGGCCTCTGAGGTGTAAATAAAGATGCAGGTGGGTTGGTTTGCTCGGAGCGGAAACAACCCAGTATCGAATAGAAAGTGTTTTTACCAGTTTCGTGGCAAGGTCACCGTAATCGGAATTCCCTATATCGGTCAAATAGCGTTGGAAAAAAAAAACCCACAAAAAACTTCCTTCTTGAAACATCCGCGTTAGACTGGTTGGTTTCATTCGACGCCACAGAATGTGTAATCCTACAAAATCTTAAATTTTAGTTCGTCCTTCGTGGGAAGTTCTAAGGCAATAGTTTTTGTTCTCTTTTGAGTTTCAATATTATTCCTTTTCGGATCGCTGTTAATCATTTCGAATGTGTTTGTTCAGCAGCGGTGCCAATAAAAGCAAATCTTTGCGAGTGCGCATGCCCAGTCGCCGTGCACCAGGGGGCCGCCGTGCAATGAACATCACAATTCTGGGTGACGCCAGTGAAACAAACTAACTGGAGCGTTGAGATATTTAATCTTTTGATGATTGTCGTCATTTTGGGAAGGGACTGGGTACACTCTTATGAAAGCTACAACTGCAATTGCAATATAGCGATAAATATTATACCAAAGCCTAGTGTCTACGCAGCCGGCATATCTACGGCAAACTTGATAATGTCATCACTGATGGTCGCGACTGTTTATTAGCATAGCACATAATGAATTTGGGTAATGAATTAACAGGAAATATACACAACAGCGACTGCATCGGGTCCAGATTCATTCCATGTTAATATGCTTCCTCGGCTGGCAAAACAACTTTTTTTTTTTTTTTTGAATTTTACCAGTGTGCTAAAATTATATGAATGTATTTAATTTCATGTTAAACGTTCTATGTTAGGGACGCCGTGGCCTGGAGGCAAGGTGCTCGCCTTTCATGCCGAAGGTACCGGGTTCGAATCCCGGTCGGTGCAGGCATGTTGGAATGTTGGAATTTTTCTCATATTTTTCTGTCCCTGATCCTATGGTAAGTAGGACGGAGCACCTAGTCTTCTCGGATAAGGATGAAAAATTCGGAGGGCCCGTGTGTACGTTGCGCACGTTAAAGATACCTTGGCAGTTGGAAATCGAAAAGAGCAGCCCCAACAGGCAACTGCCCGGGCAAAATTCCGAAAAAACGAATCCCAACTACAACAAGAAAAACAAAAAGAAGAGAAGTGAGATGTAAATGTCAAGAGCAGTGAAACTTCCTAAAATAAAGAGCTAAACATAATTCTATCTTAAACTTAACAGCTCTGAATACCAAACATAATTCTATCTTAAACTTAACAGCTCTGAATACCAAACATAATTCTATCTTAAACTTAACAGCTCTGAATACCAAACATAATTCTATCTTAAACTTAACAGCTCTGAATACCAAACATAATTCTATCTTAAACTTAACAGCTCTGAATACCAAACATAATTCTATCTTAAACTTAACAGCTCTGAATACCAAACATAATTCTATCTTAAACTTAACAGCTCTGAATACCAAACATAATTCTATCTTAAACTTAACAGCTCTGAATACCAAACATAATTCTATCTTAAACTTAACAGCTCTGAATACCAAACATAATTCTATCTTAAACTTAACAGCTCTGAATACCAAACATAATTCTATCTTAAACTTAACAGCTCTGAATACCAAACATAATTCTATCTTAAACTTAACAGCTCTGAATACCAAACATAATTCTATCTTAAACTTAACAGCTCTGAATACCAAACATAATTCTATCTTAAACTTAACAGCTCTGAATACCAAACATAAATAAAGAAAGTGTACCTAAAAAGACCGTGAAGTGCCCAAAGTGGCCGCCGTTATCGCGCCGACGCGCAGTAAAACCCAAAACTCAAACTCCAACTCGGCTGGCACATTTAGGTGATCGCCGCGAGTGTTCAACAATAGGTCTTAATTCCTGCCAGTTTAGGTGTTGAAAAGTAGAGGAGACGTATGGTAAATTACAAATATACAGTGATTATCATAAATTCCACGATCAGCTGCCGTTGATTTGATCAGAGAAGAAACATTCCAGTATTGAATAGGAAGCATTTTTACCGGTTTCATTGTCAGCAATGGCAAAGTCACCATAATTATTTGGGATTCCATAATATGGAGGAATTGTTTTGAAAAAACTTTCATCGACACGTTGGGCACGGTGCCATGAACTCGATCACTGAACCCCAAGGAGCTCGTCATACAATATTCGCGCGACACCAACCCGGACGTTTATACGGCCATCGTCCTATAAATAGTTCTGGAGCTTAAGATATTATCTCTACTATTCAACTTAAAGTGAGACGAGGGAGGAAAGCACTATAACTGTGCTCACGTATTCATGACTTACTGCAGTGTAACCAATGTTTCAGTGGAAGTCTTCCCGTGTACGAATGCTCTTGTGAGGTAATTGCCAGCGGCATGCATTATGAATAAGGGCTAGACAGTGGCGTTAAGAAAAGGGTAGGATGAGGTGGGCTGTGTAAATTGGAATGGAAAAAGGTCGGGTAGATGGAGGTTTTACACTTACCTATAATAAGTACTTCCTGGAAAGTCTTCTGGTAAAGTCGGGCTCGATAATAAGTTATTTAATCTAATAAACCTCACTCTTGGAGTAGTTCACATGGCGTAGATGTATGTATGAGGAATGAAATGAACAGAGAAGGAAAAAACGAGAGAGAGAGAGAGAGAGAGAGAGAGAGAGAGAGAGAGAAGAGAGAGAGAAAGACAGACAGACAACGGAGAGAGAGAGAGAGAAATGGAAGGAGAGAGAAAAAGGGTGAGGGACAGAGAGACATGGGAGAGAGAGAGAGAGAGCCAGAGAAGTAGAAAGACAGACAGTCAGGAAGAGAGACAGAGGAGAGGAGAGAGAGAGAGAGAGAGAGACAGGGCGAAAAGAGAGAGAGAGAGACAGAGACAGAGAAGAGGAGAGAGAGAGAGAACAAGAGAGAGAGAGAGAGAGAGAGAGATGGCAAAGAGCGAGAGAAAGAAAGAGAAAGAGAGAGAGATTGAGTGCGAGAGGGACAGAAGAGGAGGAGGAAAAGGTAAAATTTGACTCGGGGAAGAAATGATGGACAGATTGAAGGATAAGGGACATACACACAGCACAGATCTAGCAAAGCCCCCCCCCCCCTTTCCCCTTTCCCGCCCCCCCCTCCCAGCTTCATCTTTTGTTTAAGTGTTTGCTGGTTCTCCTTATTTTTTGTTTTACCTCACTGCCACGCGTAGCGTTTGTAGCCAGCAGGGCATGTGGGCAAAAACCATCCGGCTAGCGGTAATCGATTATACAACCAACTTCTGAACGAAAGAAAAAATAGGATGTAGTGATAAAAAAGGGGGTGGGGGGTGGGGGCCCGGGGGCTTGACAAGGTTAATGGAACTGTAAATACTTCCATAAGGAGATGCCACCGTCATCGAGATTAATAGAATAATTGATTAGGACAGGGAAAAAAAAAAAAAAAGAACTGATAAGCATAAATATTAAATAAAAGAACAAGAACCCACAGAAACAGCAGGGTACAACCCAATTACATTTGCCACACATGCCAAGGACAGTAAAGCAATACTCAACAAAAGAAAACTTTGTGCTACTATAAAGATGTCAAGACTAAATCATGGAGACACGCCCATGAGATCGACTCTGTTAATAATAATATTTATAACCATCTGTACAATCCATGTAGTTTAACAAAGCCACGACTAATATAAAGTGAGTATTGTGTATTGCTGTTATTGCATTAAAATGTTCTTGAACAAATGTATGTATTTATGAGCGAATGACTAAACAAAACACATCTGAAATTCAATTCAAATTAAGTGAAGATGTTGCAAGAGCAGAGATTGTAATTGAAATTGGTCCATAGTCACTTTTTTAAGCTGTGGCCATCTGAAAAGCAAGAGACATTAAAACACACACACACACAAACACACAGAAAAACACAAAACCCCAACACACGTCAATAGAAATGGAAAAACATATGGTGAACTCATGCAGATTCCATAAATAAAATATATTCCTGATAAGAAGACAGGAAGATAATATTAGATCGTCGACACAGGGCTTCCCTCTAATTTCAAGAGGGACATTTCTTTTATTTTTCTTTTATTATTAATTAGCTGGTTCGTTAAATTCCCCACGCACATTTCCTCTTTTCCGAAAAAAAAAAATTAATTCATATCTGATGGACAAAACCGCAGGGAATGGCAGTATGCGAACATTATGTAGCCATTATTGAACCCAGATACTACCCTCTCCCCCCGAAACGAAACTAAGACCCTCCCCTCCCAAAAAATGATGATACTATGTTTACATGGTTTATAAAATACAGCTGTATACGATTTTTTTTTCTTTTGGGGACTTGTGTCTGTGGCAGTGGATGTGAGTTCCTCTGTAATCCATCAAATTCGGGCCGTAACTAATATTATTACGACGTGTGAGTGAGTGCACCCTGTTAAGATAATGAGCACAATTAGCTTTAATCTTCCATCACGTCGGGTAGATTAAAGAGTGTCAAGCAGAATCGCATGTGAGTACTCGAGCAGTAGACAGTGCGGGCAATGTGGAAGGGAAAAAAATGAAGAGAGATTTGATGTCGATTATTTAAAAGCTACGATCTCGCCCTTTAAGTCTTGGTGGATTGTTAAGGTTAACAGCGTGGGTATCTGGAGCAAGCTGACCTTTGCAATACTCACGCGGCCATTTGTCAGTTAAAAAATGTGGCAACTACCAACCGCAAACGTTATCAAGAGTGGACCCTGTACATTATAGACATATTTTTCATTACAGTTTTTCCATTTGGTCTGTATGGGGTCAGGCTAAAAGGTAAAGGCCCTTGTAAATGTCACGGACACAGAGCTTGTGCCATATTTGTCATGAGGAACAGGGGAGATCTTCGGCGAGCCATTGGCTTGCTTTGTAAACCCTGGCTGAGATGAAAGAATCTTGAGCGGCGGGTGGACGACATGCCAGAACCTGGACTGACGGGTAAACGACTTGTATCCAGCACAGATACTCACAAGTTTCTCATACTTTCTCATAGGGCAAAGGTCAAGCTCAGCCTCTTAATTTCCACTGGAAAGCTGTATCCTTTCTTACCGGGGAAGTAGGTTTTCGTGTAGACATTACTCTTGGCACAAGTGCTATCCAGGATGGCTGTTAGGATCAATATTGGCATCCCATCTGACTAGGCAGATGAAACTCATATACAGACACAGTGCTATTGTCGAATTTCATAAGGATATTAGAGAAGACGTAGGGTTAATGTTTAATCCACAAACGCTTTTAGAATAGATATCGCTTGAAGGCTTCATAACTATTATTCATTTTTATAAATATTTATGCGTACGAGGGGTCAGCTCAGACTGCGACGTTGCTACATTGCCCTTACATAAAATCTACTTAGAGATATATAATTTAAACTTAAAATTTTATGTAAAAAGTTCGGGATACTGAACAACAGTGGAAGTGATCAGCAGCAACCCCCCCCCCCCCCAAAAAAAAACCGCAACAATTCGTGTCCAACTTGCAGTGACAGTGTTTTTTTTTTTTTTCGGGATGTGGTTGGAAGAAATGGAATAAAAGTGGCAATAGAAAGGTCACAGATAAAGGTTCGTTCCCATTTGGCATGGAGGCAGCAGAATATCATTAGTCCGGTGTTTTACTCAGGGTCAAAAGGCCATGCGCGGACACTTCAAAAGAACAGGTGAGCTCATATGATAAGTCATTGACAAACACGTTCCTCCGATCTCTTGTGGCCTCATTTGCACTGCTAAGCTGTGCCAAAAAGGTCTTACTTCATGGCCGCGCAGGGTGGAACTGCTGATGTTCGTCTGGCCTTTGGAGGTGTGCATGATCACGGCTTCATATCTTCAACGGTTTGACTATAAGTATTCGAAGATGACTGATCAGGCCTATTCCTGCCACGAATTGTTTGTTACAGTGAAGGCACAAAAACGCTGGAGACTGATTAGGCTTAGGGGTGGTTCTGCCTTGCCTTGCCACTGCTACCTCTTCTATACAGAGACTTCTGCATGTTGCACCCTAATATGTTGAGAATACAGACAATCAGCGCTTGCCAAGCTTGAAAGGTTTTGTTCAGCTGCTTCCCAGGCTTCGGCATTGACGCCACCGCTTTTCATGGAGACTTTTAGGGTAGTCCTGAATCGCTTTCTCTGGCCCACATGACAGCGTTTGTCACAGGGCCGAAATATTGTCTAGATAACACACCCAAATCGGAATGAATATTTACGCCATGTCCCCAATTTCGGTTTTCATGGCACAATGAGTTTTGTTTTCTTTGTTTGTTTGGTTTAAACTTTTAAGAATTGTGTTTTGGCTATAATTAAGCTTTCTAAAATTATCTTAGTTGTCAAATTGGCCACAATAGCTTTGTACGGCAATTGGCTTTATATAAGTAAAAAAAAACAACACCATAAGTTATAGTGAGTAATCCGGCTTTGCGGTCCAGCTATCTGAGACCTTATTGCTTGGAAATAAAGAACTCTTCTGCATTATTCTGGCTAGCAGTTTTACCACTGCTTGCATATTGTTAAGCGTCTTCCATTAAAAAAAACGGAGAGAAAAGTAAACAAAATAAAACTACCGAGAAGATTAAAAAAACAACAAAACTCATGAAAATTACATAGCAGATTTTGTCCCGAGGATCATCAGATTATCAACACGGGATTGTTAATCTCTGAACACATGACTGTACATGTATCTCATCTGTTTCATTAGCGTTGGCTTTTGCGATTCTGCCTGGAGCTTAACATTTTATTTATGATTACAATAATGTATGAGTGAAAAAACAACAACACACACACGACAAAAAAAAAAAGTCTGCCTTCCTTAAATCAGCTTGTTTGGCATTATTTTCTGGAGTGGATTCACTTTTGAATTGAGATCTTTACGCCATGAGTGCGACTTTAGATGTTTGCAGGTGTGAGAGCTTAAAAGGTTTCAGGTAAGATTAGAAATACAGTCAGTATTCCTGTCGTGTACAAAAATAGAAATTCCTAGCAATTTCTTTTGTCTACAGAATTAGATATTTATGAAGACAAACGGCTACAGTCTGAAGTGTTACTTTGTGGGTGCAGTTTGCAAATCAGTTTATGTCACATGTCTGCTGTCTGTAGACTTATGGAAAGCGATTTGGCTTTTACTGTGGCTGTTCCAACAATTTGACGTTGCTGTCTGAATCAGCTGGTCGGATTTTAAAAAAAATTAAGACGTTCTAATATATTTTCCTTGTTTTGTCAACTTGCCCAGCTAGGAACACACGCCACACTTCTTTTCACGACATCTGCAAAAATGACACGTTGCTTTGCTGGGTTATTTGCTTCGGTAGGTGGTGCGGAAAATCCCATGTCTTTTCTTTCTTTCTTTGTTTGCATGCTTTCTTTCTTTCTTTTTTCTTCGCTTTCTTTCCTGCTTTTGTCTCTTTATTTCTGTCTTTTTTCTTTCTTTCTTTCCTTTTGTTTTACAAAACATAACTGTGCGACAAACCACATTAAAACAACAACCACAAAAAACCTTTTTAATGATCTTTTCACAAAAGTCCAACGATCTGACTTCCTTAGGTGAGGGTATTATCCGCACAATTTGTTTGTTATTATCATCGATGTTACATCATAATGGCGCCGCGTACGCAATTTTGAAATTGATGTTCTAATATTTTGATTTCACCTCAGACAGTGTAGGAATAATTTCTCTCTTTCGGTGTAAACAGAGACGCCCAGAGAGCCCACGCGCCTGTTACATACACCCTGTCAATCATACGGGCGCCTTGAAGAGATTTTTTCATCCGTTCTTAGGGCAGCAAATGAATCCCCGCGTCTAGCTTTCCTTTATTTTTTTTTTATTGTTTCGTTTTGTTTTTCCACATCCTGCGCAATTTTATCTTGCCGTTCTGGCATTCTATTCTGGAAGAAATGAAAGTGGGAAGAAAAAAAAATTGATTTCGGATTTAGTTTTTCCCTTCGAGGTTTACAGAGGGATGCTTGAAGCTGATCTGTTTTTCCATCGACCCCCAAGCGGGCTTCCGTATCGAAAAATCGCATTTAATTTTTGTAAACAGAGCTGCAAAAGGTTTTGTTTCGTTTCTTTGTAATTTTTCCCGCATCCTGCCGTGAAATGAAATCTAGTGAAGCGATGAACATTTTTGACCATTTCTATTTATGTTGGTCAGATGCAAAGCTTACATGTTAATGGTCAGGGCAACACACTATGGAGATTTGAAATGCTGTCTTGTTTCAAATCCAACGTTGCTGGAGTCTGTATTGGGAGTACAGTTTTAGTGACATTAATTTATGGCTGCTGAAAGATAAAACCTAAATAGGACAGGTAGGAATTTTCAGTTTACTACCCAGAATAAACAAACTAAAGCAAACAGTTGAAAAAAAAAAAAGATGTGTGGGAATGGGGTGGAGGTGATTTTGAGAAAATCTTAATCTCAGTATGGAAATTTGCTGGTCTGTACGATTTGAACTGATGACAGAATCTGGAAATATTACAGCAAGTTTTCTGTGTGACGTGGTATAGTGCGTGTACCTATGACCATAAAGTGCAAATGCACGGGCGTGTATTATTATGCTTATGCACAGATTATGACACCCTGTTATGAAATTATCATACTCATAGTAATTCATAATTGATATGGATGAATTACTTAACATTCTAATGAATCTTTCAAAAATTACTTCTTAAACTTGTCCCGGTTATTTTAGGCTGAGAAAACAGTCGCACGTATACAAATTGTAGACGCATATTTGATTGAGAAGAGTGAGATGAAAAAAAATAAAAATTGTATACAAACAAGACACTCATGTTACTGATGAAGAGCCCTTCTTAGTCTTTTGATTTTGATGGTAAATAATTGTGGGCACTGAGAGAAATTTACTTATGGAAAATAGCATGTTTTTTTTTTTTTTTGGATAATTCAGCTGGTGTTTGACTTCATCTTGCCCTGGCAGATCCGTCAAACACGGTCATTGTCTTCAGGGTTTTGTGAACTATACTCTTGTGTGCACTCGCCTTTCGAGTCCTTGGCATGTCGACGACAGGCACAGAGCCGGAAGTTGGCCGAGCGTGCCGGGAAAGAAAGCGATCCAGCAAGAGAGATCACTCCCTTCTAAAAAAATGACCAGAAAGGAAGCAGGCTGCTAATTCCAAACAATGTTGGAGGAGGCTGTCCGAAGCTAAATGGTCACGGGGAGGTAGTTTGATATTGAACAAAGTGTTGCATAATAATGGTATCCAGATGGTGATCGATATTCTTCTAAGCTTCCGGAATAATTATTCTGTTATCTATCACTTCACTTCAGTGTTGGCTTTTAGAAACAGTATTAATCATTTCAGAGGTAGCTACTCCCCCCCCCCCCCCACACACACCCTTCCTCTTTCACCCTCGTTCGACGAGTCCACAAATATAAGAAAAGAAGTCACGTCATAATTATTGCAAATAGAAAACGTTGTGTGTAGCAAAGCATCCGGTAAGAAATAATACAGAAACGATACAATAAAACGGAAAGGAAAAGGGAAGTCAAAGAAAAGTTGTCGATATATTAACCTTCATCAGGAAGAAAACATGTAACAGGATTGAAATTTGAACCAATAAAACTGCTGAACAAATAAAAAAAAAAAAATCATATCGTTTCTGTATCATTTGTTGTACAAAGCTTTGCTACATACAACTTTTTCTTTTTGCCATTTTTTTTACTTGCTTCAAACCGTGCTGCGACCCCAGATGTTCTATGGTTTTTATACCATACAGATAGAATGCCGCTGCCCGGGCAAAATTGAAACTAAAAATTAATAGATTAAAATTCAGCCATATCACCCTCCCCCCCCTCCATATCTCCAAAAAAAAAAAATGTATATATTATTAATCATTAAAAATAGGGAGAACCCCTAAAGGCAGACTACACGGAGGAATGCACCTCCTGCAACACTGCTGATTCCACGCGTATCGACCATGTCGTTCCAATGGATCAAATCAACACTGTCGAGAGGGGGAAAGTGCACCATGGGCTAGGCACTTTCTCCATACCCACAGCCCAGGCATGCAGCACAAAACTATTTAGCTGCTGACCGTCTGCCAAGACGAAAAGAGCCAATTATTAGATAGAATGCATATATCCCTCTGTGTCTATGTCTGTTGGTGTTTATAGACCAGTCTCAGACATTGATGAAAGGGGCCACAGATCAAACTCGTTAGGCTTTCTGCTCATGAAATGGCAAAATGAGATGTCTGAGATTTGTGTGGCTGTCAGAATCAGATACAAAAGAAAAAAAATCAACATTTTGATATTTCCTTCGTTTTCTGACATGAAAATGACAATATAATCATACGAAATGTAATATTTGTGGAAAATTTGAGTGACTCAACCTGAGGCTAACTCGCATGTCACTTTGTTCTCATTCTGAGGAAAGGTTAATTGCAAAAATTGCTCATAAACATTTCCCTAGCCCTCTGTATCACAAGAACACAATTTTTTATCACACTGTAGCCAATATTCATGTGCATCATTGTCTTCCTGAGGTAAATGTAAGACTGTTGGAGAAAACAGAAATATTTTCCGAGTTGGAAATGTCTCTCAGGCTTCACTCATGGGAGCATCAACAGCTTCATTTCAGCACTTCATCTTCAACCAGCAATCTAAATTTTCAGTCTTCTATTTTTAATAGTTTTTCTATCCATTTAACAGTGCATCATATTAGGATGATTTCAGATCCACCACCCAAGTCTTACTCATTCCAGTGCGGTGATTACTTTCACATCATCTTGAATTTCTGCAGTAAAGTTATTATTTCGACCCTAAGTTATACAATATGCGAACATGTACCACAAGTATTTGCTCAACTGGACAGTTGCCATATTATATGCCTTGATGCAATCTGGTTCCTGCGAAATAAACATTTGAACGTATTCATGTTCGTGTAACCTGCCTGCTGAGTAACAAATGTTTAAAGTGTTCTATTGCTGTGGAATCACTCAGTAATAATAATGTATGGGCTGTGCAAATTCACTTTTCGCTGTCTATCATTTGAAGTTTGCAAGATTTTTCTAGGTCTGATTCATAAGAACGGATTTTCCAAGTTTTTTTTTGTTGCTAAGACACCACAGATAGGTGAGGCCTTTGGCGCAAAGAGCAAACCTATAGGGAAAAAATAAATGATTTTTCCCTTCGAAGCTGATGAGAAAAACATGAAAGAGCTTCTCAGTAATGCGTTGTTGTTTTTTATCATGAGCAAGTGGTGGTTCTTGGTATTTATATCTTCCCGCTGGTTGAATGTTACTAAGAGAGAGCTGACAAGCGAATGTGTGTGAGCTGGAATTCTGATTTATAACTCGTACTTAAGGTGTGTGTGTGCTCTTCAAGCTTAGGGCAATTTTCTGGAAGCGCATAAAGCATTCTTATTATTTGAATTTTCATGTAAGAACGAAGAGAAAAGAAGGAAATATATAAAATTGCGTCGATTTTTACAGTCATGGAAACCTTTTCAAAATCTCTGGATAAGAGCATAAGATATTTTTAAAGGGTTTGCTTGTTAGTTTGAGTGCAAAGATTTGTTATAAATCTCTTCATAGGCGATACGTCTTTATTGTATGCGTTGCTATCTTCATCATCTTTGTCAACACATAAATTCCATTCGAGATAGTTTGCGTAGTTTTGTCTAGGCTTCCTGGAAATCCAGCCTCCCTGTAATATGAATGTGTTAGAGAGCCTACGGGTTAAAGTGTGTTAACTCACGTCTTCCTATCAGATTTAAATCTTGTCCGATCCTTTGCAGGCTAACGAAGTTTAAGTTTACGACAGATGGGAATTAAAGTTTGCTACAAAGACACTGTGGATACAACAAAAACACCACAAAGTTCGGAACAAAAGAATCACAAAGTGTTTTGTTCTTTTTTTTTTCTTTCTGTCTTTCTTTTCAAGAGAAATCAAGAAAAATGATTGGCCTTGTATAAATAAATAATCATTTCATCAGCTAAACTGCCATTTCATTTTACCAGTCTGTAAGGTTTCCGCTGTCATACTGATTAGTGGACATAAGCATTGATACGTGCTTGGTGAGGTGTTTGGTAAATACGCGCTAAATGGATTGGATGCTAATGGATTACTATATTATTCAGCATATAAATGTCCAGTAGTTCAGTAACGACCGGAGTCTCAAGCCTCTGGCGCACTCTAATGCCCGTTTGGCTGTAGACGTCGCCATTTATCAGCGTACGACCAATTTATCGTAAAGGCGGTATGGCATGGCGGATGATTAAGCTCTAAATCAAGATCAAGGAAGACACCGTGTAAAAGATGTAATACGGAGCGGCGAAGGATGAAGCATCGCGTAATCAAATCGATGTCGTGGGAGGCTAGCAGATCCCGGAGACAAAGGTTAAGAGGTCATGTCGTATCGCCGATAGCTTGGAGGTGTCGGGGGCGCTCCGATGTGGAAAATTTGGCCAGGATATGGGCGTAGAGCCAATTCTGAAGTCCCCGTGGGAGGAGCCATCCGATGACTGGGAATGGACAAAGGATATAGAACTGTCCTGCCGTCGAAGAGACTCGAGGCCCAGAAAGGATATCGGAAAGACGTGGCGATAGTCCTGTTAATTGTAAACTATCGACCTATCCTCCTATCTTCGGGCATGCCATGAATTAGTCTAAATACCGTCTTGGTCTGAACTCTCCGAAATGGTCTGTTGGGAATATCTGAATTACCTTATAAATAAGACAAATATCAAAACAACAACAACAGCAACAACGAAACGTAACGGAATGGGCGACGTTTAATGCTCAAGTATGACACTCGGTCTTAAGGAAGACAATATAATTTGTATGAGTTTTAAAAACTTTTTAAATATGAAATATACCAAAACAACAACAACAACAACAATGTTAATGGAATGAACGATTTTGAGTACTCAAATATGACACCCAGCCATAAGGAAGACAATGTTAATACATTTGTATAACTTTTAAGATGCTAGTAACATATCTTAAGGCATCGAATATTGGACACTAAAAGTCCAAGCCTGACGTGGTCAAGAGATCAGTGAGAATCATCAGCAAGTCTCTTATGCCCAGGAGAGGGTGTGTAAACAAATAAATGAAGTTATGGGGAAAGGAAGTGGCACAGTGAGAGACGGCCCGGAATAGGAATGGGGGCTGTGAATTAGGTTTCTACTGGAAGCAAACGAGGGAGATCTTGACTGTTTAATTGTATTTGTGGAATTTTCTGTGGCTAACCTGGTTTCTGAGGACCATTCTTGCTATTGGCTATTGAAAGAAGGAGAAAGATTATACAGTGTTTTCACCAAAATTAACATCATCATCATCAACATCATCGCCATCATCGTGATAATCACATCACCATCATCTTAATTATCGTCATCATTGTCGTCATTGCCGCCATCATTATTGTCACAAATCCCAGACTGGGAGATGCGATGGTTATAACAGGACAACAATCACGAACGAACAAGTATAACACTTAACAGAACAACCCATCAGACTCACACATTTATTAAACATAAATATAAAGATAAGGATAATAGTGCAATTAAATACATACATTATATCCTTCAAGTTAACTGCCGTCCACGGCCCTCTTCCGTAAGCACACTTCCTCGGGTCCACAACCCGGTAATTACTTCTAAAGACACCTCGGCCTCAGCCTCTCCACTCAGGGTCTTAATGACACACTAGTATTCTTTCACACCACAGTCTCTCAATAGCGCCTCCCTATGGCAATACACCTTAGCCTCCTATACACTTCACGTGGCCATAGCACGTTAATACTTCAATTCACATGAATATCTCATTCGCACAGTAATACATCCATGTCACAGTAATACATCTTAATAGCACATTCACGATCATATATACATCCCTGTCTGTGGCCAGACTGCCACGACTCATGTGCCTCTACTGTCCTGCACCGACAGCTTCACTTCTGGCCTATGTGTGGCCTTCGGCCCTATGCTGGCCTATCCCCTGTGCTCACCGTAGGCGGCGCTCTTCGGCCCGACCTCGGCACCTACAAAAATAACATTACATTGGTATAATACCATACCATTTCTAATCACTTCACCCCTCATTACAACTCATGAAGCGTACACACAATAGTTCACATTTCACTCACCAAACATCTTACGGTAACACCTCCACCGTATTACACCCTACTCACTCTCGCTACAAATCCATGAAGCTAACTTCCATCTATCGCTCATGGCGCACATTGCTATATACAGTATCAAGGACTTCCACATTCCTCACATATACTTATTTACATCATGGTCGTAGACGAATATAATACATCAATCATAATTATCAATCATCGTTCCACCTACCAGTCATCACTGGAAAACACTGTCACAATCTCCCGACTGTTCTCACTTACGTCCGTCCCCTAGGACCTTCTAACTTGCAGTGATAGTAGTACAGCGCTCTCGCCTCATGCAGACCCCCCCACTCACAACATGCACGCTTTTCATTACCCGTGGGCCGTGGGTTAACTTTACTCTACCCCCTTCCCCCGTAACTACTGATCCCAGCTCACCTACTCGTGACAATTATCATCTCCACCAATACCACTCTCACCATGATCACCATCACCATCATCATCACCATCATCATCATCATCAGCATCATCATCATCGTTGTCATCTCTTTCATAGTCATTCTCATACTCTATTTCATCGCCTTCGTCCTCCGTCTCTTTGCAGTCAAACTGGTATCTGAGAAAAATAAAAACTGTTCTTGTCATGGCTTCCCCCCCCCCCTCTCAGTAGTGTAGAGCTTAAGTAACACAGATTGGCTCTAAAGAGCAGTAACGAGTATGCGTAATTCTATACAAACATTACAAAAATGGCACGCAAAAATGAGCGTGTAATTAAATTCACTCTTATTCCAAGCAGAATCTATCAACAAGAACAGAACCATGAAATATGCAATTCCTGAGACTCAGGAACGAATTATCCAGTCTCTATGTCCATCCCCATCCATCCCCATCCATCCCCCCTCCCCCTTCAACCTATCACGTAATATAATGTCACTGCTATCTTGAAGTCCCTCGAGTGTAGAAAGACCGAATGCTATTTGTATAATACTGGTGTGGCGTATAAGTGCTAAAAAAGGTATGTTTCTGAACAATGTTGTCTTATGACATTCTCATCCATGACACCACTGATCAGCGTTCGATCAAGTTTGACGCAAACATCCACAATATATTACAGGTTTCTGTGTCAAATTTTATGTGACCGCTGAATATTTTGTGCTTTCCAGGGAGATGGGCTGGGATGTGAAATTCTAGCCACTCATAAGGTCAAATAAACGATTCTCCCCACGGACCTGAACGCCTGACCACGAGAATAAACATATCTTCTCTTTGGCAGCGACAGATCAGCAGTGTCACAGTATATTGTCATTTTGTACAATCATTCCAAATCCATTCTGTGCATTTGCCCTTAAGTCCTTAGTTATAATGTTGAGAATACAATGACAATAGTTTGATTTATTCATAGTTAGGTCTTGGCCCCATGGCTATGCCAACACGTTTTTAGCAACAGTGAATTGACACTGGTGCATTTGCGAGAATACAGACTGCCATTAACACTGGAATAATTCATTGCAAATATTGACGGCGGTCAAGAGGTCAGCTTTAAAGGCATTTGTGAAGCTGACAAGACAAATGCAACTCTGTCATAGAGGGTTTATCTATCTATCTATCTATCTATCTATCTATCTATCTATCTATCTATCTATCTATCTATCTATCTATCTATCTATCTATCTATCTATCTATCTATCTATCTATCTATCTATCTATCTATCTATCTATCTATCTATCTATGTGTCTGCTTCCGGGAATTTCCTTTGTTTGTTCGTCTGTCTAGTCTGTTTCCGTGCATGTCCTTTGTCTGTTAGTCTGTCTAGTACGTCTCCGTGCATTTTTTTTTGTCTGTTAGTCTGTCTAATCTGTCTCCGTGCATGTCCTTTGTCTATTAGTCTGTCTCCGTGCAATTCCTTTGTCTGTTAGTCTGTCTATTTGTCAGTCTGCATTTATCTGTACATCCATACATCCGTTCACCCTTCTTTCTGCCTGCCTATCAGTCTATCTCCCGAGTACTCTATTTTGCCATAGCTCTGAGGGAAATTGGTATCCCTGAGAACAGTATCAGGTTGGATCACATCTTGCACTTCGTGAACAGATAATTTCAGACTTTTCCTATAATCTTGCAGTTGAGGTCTACCAATATCTGTTTATTTCACACCAAAAGTATTCATCACGAGAGACTCAAAGTCGAAAATGAGAAAATAGATTAATTAAGTGAGGTAGTGCATGAAAACTTTCGTATGATTTGGTGTCATTTGGACTGAAATGTTTGTGCACTTTCTTTCTTTCCCCCAGGACGCAAATAAGACATTTTCTATGTTGCCGTTTCCACTGTTATTATTTCACTCTATGTCATACAAAGAAATCCCTGGCATCGATAGATTTCATCTCTTGTGGAAACCCAAACCCTCTTCAATTTACCCCTGGCCCATAGGATGTACATCGGACGTGACGCGGCACCATTGATTGGGTGGGCCGGCAGAGCCCCTAGAGGGAGGAGGGGGTGGAGGGAGGCACAGGGGCACTGGATCAATATTACGTACATCTACCATCAAAAGACAGTGTGGTGAACGGGACGAGGATGGGGGTAAGGTTGGAGGCGAGTAATTCTGAGAGGGATAGATGTAGGATGGGGTAGCAAGCAGAGTTTGGTCTGCTGTCAGGGGCGTCTTCTGGTTTGTGATAATGTGGAATACACTGAAAAGCATGCAACTTTCCAGATATCCCTATTGGCATTACTCAGTCACTAAAAAAAATGTTCCAGACGCTAAAAGTGAGTAAACGACGCACTTTCACGAGATCAACCCTGTTTTGTAAACAAACTCTTCTGTAATTTATTCGTGTTTACTGTTATGTAAGCGCATCAAATTTCTTGATCACCCAAGAGCAAAAGAATAATACACGTTGAAGGCAAATGGAGAAGGATACAGAAGATGGTTTTTGCCCTCGGTAATTCGCCCCAACAAGACACTTTAGCTAGATGTGTGCTATATTTCACCACGGTTCCTTACCCCGTGAATCCATATACATGTATTCCTGTTGTTGAGTTTATTTAGATGTGAAATATGTTTATGTAATGATGCGTAATATATGTGTACCATGTATGTGCTCTTAAACGCTCTGTGAAAGAGAATTTCCATCATGGGATAATAAAATGACGCTTATCTTGTCTCTTGTCTTACAAAAGTTCTCGTTCACGGCTCTTCTCAGTGTTTTGCCAGCAACATTTTCACACATTCTTTGGGACAAATCAATTTCCAATGAAATTCTGCACTAACACAACCATTGGCCACTATCACTGGTGAATATGAGTAAATCTGGCTGCTCTATGATGTCAAATCTGCCGCGTTTTTCTTCTCTTGCTATTGATTTTTAGGGGAAATAATAAACTTTTAATTGCCCATTTTCCTTCGCATTATACTACAGCAACGCTTATGAAAGTCCACGCTCGAAAAGAGATTGAGAATCTGGCTCTGCATTCTTGATCTTTTCAAGAGTAGGGAATTATATGTAGAAAAAAAAAAGGTGATTTTAGTACCTGCGATTATCTTTTTGTTCTATGAATATCGGCCGGCTTGCCCATGATTCCTTTCCTTTGCTTCTATAGTACATTGAAAGAGAAAAGATATACTTTTTTCACCGGATACAAATACTGACAGGGAGAAGGAATGTTAGGATAATCTTGAGACGCAAATTTTACTTGTACTAGACTGGCACATTTACTCACACTAAATTTCTTAGGTAATGTAAAGGCCCAGATATCACAATGGACCAAGCTTGCAGATTTGTACATTTTTGTGGTCAGGTCTTTTAGATACATCTACTGTATTTGTCGTTTGGGTGACACTTGCGTCATTGATGTAGGGAGAAAACGCAAACAAAAAACCATATACACATTTGATCAGTATAATTTATCAAACATGCCAAACGCAGGGCATTTGATCATAGGAAATGACATAAATAATGTAATCCAGATATCAATTACGCATCACAAAGGCCAGCCTTTTAAAAAAAAAATGTTTAGATGCAAACAGGAACCTTGCATATAAATATTAAACGCGATATTCCCATTTCATGGACCCCTCTGTAGGCGCCACCTCTGCTTTCTGACTTTCTCCATTTTATCTATGCAGTATTGCAGTAAGAGTTTGACAGCCAAAGACGAGGGAGATTTGGGCCCTGGCGAGATTACTCGAGGCTCTAGGGATATTGGTCTGTTTGCTTTGCCAGGGATGTCGATGGGGCAAAGCCAAGTTTTTCAGAAGTGCAACCTGGCCAATTTTCACCGAATTTATGGTACTCGTCCGTCTGATCGATGTTCCCATCTTCTTATTTTGTCCCGCCATCTTTTCTTGTTTCCGTCTCACTCTTTCATCTCTCGTCCCCTCGTTATGATCCTCCCTTATCTCGGCCTTTCCCTCTTTGGATCTTTCGCTCTCTTTTCTTTCATATTTCATCTAACACAATCAGAGTGGCTATCTTTAATTTTAATTCACTGCCTTTTTTCCCAACTATTTTTTCCTCTTTCTTTTTCTGTACACTGTTATAGACACCAATACCATCACTATCGGCAAGGATGGCAGTTTTCCATCTACTCTTGGGTTCTCGTTCTGTCTGTCTTCTCCTCATGAACTCGGAGGTATCTTGGCTATAACACTGTTCCCTCGTCTTTTTGGCTACCCTTTGGGGGGGGGTAGGGGAGATGCTGTTCCAGATTTTTAGTTACTATTTTATTCACTACAACTAACTTGTATAACTCTCAGTGTGCATTTAGAGACATCACCCCCCCCCTCTTTTTTTTTCTGCTCACGCTGTGTATCTTTACCGATAGTGCTCGTTCCTGATACTAAACTGAAATTCTTACTCGGCAATGTTAAGCAGAAAACCCTGGCAAGCCGTGGACCGAAGTCAGTGAATAAAAGATTGAGTTCGATTCGCAATTCGATAATCGAAAATGCCATCTCGCCTGACTTTGATCACCTTCTCACTCACTTTACTTTCTTTGTTCACGAGTGTGGACATTTTGCTAAGCCACATAATCACAGAGCGTATCGATTGTGCCAATTCTATTGTAAAGTTTTTGTTGTTTTTGTTACTTTATTTGCAATTCAGGGCGAAAGCCGTGATTAAGTTATAGATTTGAAAAGTTGAGAAGATTTTGGGGACTTCACTGTGCTGCTTTCCACTTTTGCTTGAATGTTTAGTTGGATTATAACTATCGTCACTGATATTATGTCAGACTTATGCCAAAAGGCAACTGACGGTTCATTGCATCTCTGGGCACGAGGGCTATCAGATAATATTACAGAAAAAGGAATGCCCCAGTAGGAAAATGTAATAATCCAAAAGAATCATAATGCCATAAGTCACGAAATGACAGGTAAAGAAACAGCTAGTTTCAGAAATGACTTATGCCATTGGCGTAGAGCAGTGACGATATTTCAGATTGTTAAAGGCTTTAGTTGCAGCGATCTCTAGATCTATACTTAGTAGAGGACAAAAAATGGTAACTTGCGGTGTTTGGTTTCTTGATACACACGGGTGGTGACAAAACTGTATTAAATAATAATGCAGAATTATGATTAGATTTTGAGTCGATTTTGAGAATGGTTTCAAAACAACAACGACAACAACAACAATAGTAACAGCAACAACAACAACAGCGATAGCAGCAACAACAGCAGCACTAGCAGTGGTAGGAGCAGCAATAACAGTAAAACAACATCAACAGCAGTAGTAGGAACAAGAGTAACAACAGCAGCAGCAACAAATAGCAAGAATAAAAACAGCAACAACAGCACTATCGATAGCAATATTCAACAACAGTAATTGCAACAACTGCAACATTTATTACTATATTCAGTAACAACCAGGGATAAGCTAGCTAAAGACTCACTCCTATATTGAGACCTGCTGGTGTCCTCTGGGGATAATTGGAAAGACCGTTGATGTCAAGACCTATGACTGCTCAGTCGGTGACTGTCACTCAAAGTGACGCCCTTGGAAGCCACACTACTTCACTTATTAGTCTTCCTCCCCTTCTCCATTTGCCGGTATACGTCAGCAGCGTTGAACAATGTGGCGTTTGAAACTGACACTGATAAATTTGATATCAGCCTGAGACGTCACAAAGCATAATGAGCAGCAGGCCTTCATCCTTTTGTATAGCCGCCCGACAAGATGAGGCGCATTTCGGCACTACCTGATTCGAGAAAATCGTTAAAAGGCATCATAGGGTCAATTTTATCGATTTTACGTTTTCAGTATTTTTGAAAAGTTTAACCTCTTTACTATTCCTTTTCCAAATGATAATCCTGTTTGAGAAGGATAAATGCCTCAAAACTGGCTTTGAATCGAGTCACCATCAATAACTTTGACGAAAAGCTGAAACTTTAAAAGCATTTTTCTCAAAACTATGGTTGTGTCACTTCCTGTCTTTGAGAGGCCATATCTTCTCTGCTAATTAAATTACAGCAAAAGTTTTGTTTTTGGACCAAATGAAAGGACTAAACTTTGAATAACCTATTTAGTGATACCAATATCTCTACACATTTGTTAATGTGGAAACATTATACCTGTGGCCGCAAATGCGTGGGCACTGTGTAAGGAGTGAAACAGACCCAGGCTAGTGCGGGGGGCAGACTGGTGGCTCGACGCCCATAAGACCGGCAGTGCCAAGTGTATTAAAGTGATGCATAATTTATAGGCGGCGACCCACCAGCCTGGCGCCTACATCAGCCATGGTCTGGTTCATCACTAAGTGTTCCCTCACATTTTGGCTTCCCTTCTGGTTGGGGGGAAGGGGGGGTGAGAAAATCTAAACACATTTTGGGGGAAAGATGGGTGGGATAGGGCCTCATATTTGAGTGCAATTTTGTCAGTATCCATTATGTGCTTGCATTAGTACTCATGTATATAATATTAAAATTTGTATTTCCAGTGGTCACGTCCGTGGCTTAGAGATGATGAATAAAATAATTAAAGACATATAAGGTAAAATGGAACAATTATACACAATTAGGAAGTAAAGAAAATAGAAAAAACAAGAAGAAAAAAAACCCACAGCAAAACAATTACAACAATAATCGACAACAACAAACAGATTTCTACTTGGAGCGATGAACATAGAATATTTAGCTGTAATATCAAACACTCATTATGTCCCGTCTGCTGTGACATCAGTTGTCTAAAAAGTATAATATATACTCTGAACCATCGTAACCATTTTGATATTGCAACTCTATGTATGGTGATGCCATGAAACTCATGTCTTGTTGCAGTAAAAATCATTCAGACCGTCACATAGAACTGTGCTGGTCTCCTTGAATTTACATAGAAAAAAATGTTCAAATCGATTTAACTGCAGTGATTCCGGCTTTGTCCAGATAGTTTGTTCTCTTTGTTAAGGTTGACGGGTATGGCCCGGTAGCAACGCTGATTTATGGCTAAAGAATCATTGCGAAAACTGCTACATAAGAATTCCATACAGAAAGTGTTGCAAAAGTTCTGTATCATTGGAGATACAGAATACCGAGACGGACCATTCTTTCTTTCACTATATGTCCACAACTTGCGCGCGTATAAACACGTGATTACTACTCACAGAGCTCTGTGGTACTAGTCTTTTTCATTCAATTATGAGGGGATGTGGAGCGAATTGTACGATTCTCGACATGGATGATACGCGGGTAAGTCAACGGACGGAGTTTGGCGAATTGAACTGTCTCGATATCTTGTGTTTCGGGTGCTAAATTAGGAGCATTGATAGAATGTGTTTCAGAAGATATAAATATCAAGGTCTCCCAAGAGCTACATTAGGGTTGATGGCATGGACTGTTTCAAAATGTTGTCTCTTAGTTTAACAACTTCTGTGTTAGGATTGATGAAAGAAAATGTTTGAAAGGCTGTATCTGTTTAGTCTACCAGTCATTCCAATCTTTCTATCATCTTCCTAAACCACACAATTCCTCTCCTCTTCTCCATTTGCATTCGTGTCGTCATTTTATTATTATCTCTAATCTGTTGGCTATTCAACTCGCCATCTCTCTATCTTTATTATTATTATTAGAACAGTATTATTATTATTAGACAAAATTGTTCAAAAACACTTTCAACAACCACCATTTTTTTTGTTAATGACTTCAAAATGCCAAAGACTGTCATATTATAATTATTATCTCTAATCTGATGGCTATTCAACTCGCTATCTCTGTATCTTTGTCGAATTTTTTTTTCATATCTAGAACATCCACAAAAGATAAAAGTATTGGACCAGTTTATAAAACCTGTTTTGTTGATGACTTCAAGGATATTTAGTCTTCTTTTTTTTTTTAACCACACTTATCTAATTTTTCACACCCGTTCGGTGTGTAAAATAATTTTTGTGTTACGCGTTTCTCTCTTCCCCTTCGACACTCCCCCAAAAGTTATCGGTTTTTGCCAGGATTGGATGCGCCAGTAAACTATTGATTTGATATTTTCTATGAAAATGGTTTTGGCCAAGAGCCCAGCCAACTATAAAAAAAAAAAAATGCCCTTTTGAGAATTGACAAGCCCCTACACATATATCACGGAGCTGTGGAATCTGAAGTTGGCTGGACTCGGTGTATCAGATACATGGATGACCTTATTCTTCAATTTCTTCTCTTTCATATCTAGGTTATTCCATTTTTACTCGTTTTCTTTTCTCGTTACGACAACAAGCATTACCACCGTCAGCACCATCATCGATGTGAGGATGACTATGAAAACAGCAACAGCATTCACAACAACAACAACAGCAGCAGCAACAACAACAATTACTACCATACTACCACTACATCTACCATTACTACTACCACTACTATTACTACTACGTCCGCTACTACTTCTACAACAACCACTGCCACCACCAGCACCACCTTTATTTGGCGGGTGATAGTGATGACCCATGCAGTATGTTTTGTGCCTAAAGTACCCAGACCTTGGTAAGGTCTTTGACTCCCTTTGTCCAAAGTACGGCAATGTTGCAGTGGTTCTCTACGTCGCGTAACCTAACACTGTCCTAAATGCTGCCATTGTTCTGTGACTGCCCCCATTGTGTCATATCAACTTACCATTACAATTTCGCAGAACAACAGGCCCTTCTCATCTGGCCTGTATACTATACTATCTGGCTTGTGTACCACCTTCCCCTGTCTCTTATCAACATGCACTAAACTATTCCTTTTTCTCCCGGACCCGTTTTTCCACTCTTTCGTTTGTCACTTTATCTGCTATCCTGAGCATAGACACATTCATCAGGACACTGTTTTCTTTGAGGGGTAGAAGAAGTGGAATGGGGGTCCTATGAGACAAAGCAACAAACCTTACTGTAAAACTGATGATATCACTGGCGCAAGGATCTCTTGTTTGTTTAGTTTCGAGTCAAACATTTCTATCTTGCATCATGAAAAACACAAGCGATACATTCATTTTTCTGACCATCGTGAACATGCTCACTCTCCTGCCAGTTCTCTTCACAGATTGCCAGATTAGAAGTTTATCCACGTTTTTGTTTTGTTGTGTGTTTTTTTCCTGGTATTTTTTATCTGTTATATTTATACAGGCATTAGCACATTCAAGTCTCCGTATCTGTTAAAGCAACATCGACTAGTTTCTATGCCGTATGCTTTAAAACGTGTTCATTGCTAGTACCAGTATTGATTTTTATTCCTTCTTTTCTTCCCCTGTCGGTGAAATTGTCCATGGAATTAATTTTAGTTTTCTCTGATCCAGTACGACGATCTGTCTTTTTTTCATCCTCTACTCTTTTTTTTTCTCATCTTCTGCCCTCTCCTTCTCTCTTTCTCTCTCTCTCTCTCTCTCTCTCTCTCTCTCCCTCTCTCTCTCACTCTCCATCTTTACTGCTTCACTCTACAACGACAATGGCAACAACAACAGCGATAACAACAAAAACAACAACAACAACAACAACAACAACACAGAATCCCCTTCCTCTGGAACAACAACAACAACAACAACAACAATAACAACAACAACAACAACAACAATAACAACAACAATAACAACAACAACAACAATAACAACAACAATAACAACAACACAGAATCCCCTTCCTCTGGAACAACAACAACAATAACAACAACAATAACAACAACAAAAACAACAACAACAACAACAACAACAACACAGAATTCCCTTCCCCTGGGCTTGCCGGCTTTATAACTGTGTATGTGTGTGTTTGTTTATTTGTTTGTTTGTGTTATGAGCGAGGAAGAATTTATTCCACTCCCCCATGCCAGAGCCTTCAATAATTCTTTGTGTTTTCACGTAAGACGGGGAAAAAGCAAAACCATATTTTGTTTCACAGAATCGACATTCCAAAGGCAAAATACTCAGGTGGTCCCAGCTTGATCTACCTTGAGGAAAATGTCTCTTCCTGTACTAGATTAACTGGCGGATGCTGAACAATCGGTATGTGGATTCGTAATCGGTGTCGCACACGCCGAAACGAAATTGACGAAATGCTTGGACTCAAACCGGCGCATACATATCGCATCTGGACATTCTGGCTACGTGTTTGTTTACTAGATCATCTGTCCATTTCCAACGCCACCGCTTGTTCCCAATCGGCTCCTCCACCCGTCTTCCCCATTCCCCTTTCATCACGTCCCCCGACGCACAAAAGATACATATGCAATCTTATCACAAGTGAAAGTTGTCTGGGAATGTTGATAGTTCGTGTTTATAACAATCGTTCTCGCATGCGTCTCGACGGTTTTGAGCACTCCCCCATTCCCTGTACCTATTGATTGTTCCGTTTTGGGAAGTCCAACAAATACAAGGCAAGATTTGATGGTAGGAGGAAGCAGTTCAGACGGCTAGATCTATTCAGATGGAAAAAGTTGAAAGAGTATTGGGACTGAGACGTACTTATGTAAGATTTGGAGTGGAAATTAAGGCGATAAAACTGGATGGTAATCTTACGTCTAGGAAGGAAATACAGCCATGACAATGGGGGAATTTTAATGCGTTAGGGCTGAGTGACAAAACTATATCTGGACGGAAATTAGAAATGGTAAAATGCTTCCGCAAGACGTTGGGTTTCCGGGAAAAGGGCGAAGGAGGATGTTATACAAGATCGAAACCGGCATGATAATTATGCAGTTCGACGATCCAAACAAAGTCGGTTTTTGGAGGTTTCGGATTTCGGATTAGGGAAGATGTTATTCAGTGCATTGGCCAGCATGGACAGTTTCAGCATTTGGTATTTTTTACCCCCCGTTGTTCTCAGCATTTAGAGGAGGGGTTTGGGTGGATGGAGAACTGGTAACAGATCACTGTGTAAATGTTGGGAAGAGGAAACAGGCATGTCAGGGATGATTAGCTTTCTCCCACAAGGAATGGCTTAGCTTGGCAAGGCAAATTTGAGGAATAATGACCGTCAACACAAAGAGAATAATGTAGATATCTTTGTCGTACGTAGTGGCAAGAATATCGGTATTATACTCCGTTCATCTGCATCTTTTCCAGTGGGAACAACATCGAAGCAAATTGCACGGGCACTCTGAAGTAATTAGATACTCCGTGGACATCTTGTATCCCTGTATTCCTTACATTGAGGGAAATGGTATCTAGTGCAAAAGGCCACATCAAAGAGTTGCCAGTGCAATTAAGGCTTCCTGAACATTATTACAATGACCAAGGAGTGAAAAGAGTATATGACATAATCCTATATCTTTCATTTTCTGGATAATTAAACCTGATATAATTGTACAAGATTAGGATTGTGTGGCAACAATAAATGTAATATTGGTAAATGTTGTTTGTGATATTGTCATGTGTAGATAATTACAGTCCAGTGACACACGCTACAATGCACACCCACACATGTCCAAACAACACACACACACAGACTCATCATGCCAGAGAAGGATTAATTCAACTCTTTGTAACGAGGACGGTTCAGGGCTGGGTGCTTTTGATGGCAACAGAATTGAAGAGCCGTGCACTGCTCGGAAACATCAGTCCCGAGGAGTTAATTCACTTAAAAAAATTTAATTTACTCTCTCAAAGAGAGTGTCTCTTACAGTGCGTTTCGTTTCAGAGACGTTAATTAGAAAGTAGAATTGTGTCTCGCCAGAATTTTGCTTAATTAGGCCGCCTGGGAATAATCTGGTGACGGGGGAAAAGGGCCAGGTTAACATTTTCTCTGTTTTCACAGACTGAGAATGTTTTCAGTTCCTTGCTTAAATTTCTGCTAGTTCTTGGAAACTGCATTATTTTGCAATACTACAGAACACCAAAATAGCTTTGCTTCCTATGAAGTGATTGTGAATGTCCAAAGTTGGATTAATTTAAAATGCAGCTTGAATTTTGCTGCTTCAAGTGCGTTCTGCGAAGGTTTATGGACGAATTCAGACTTAAAATGGGAAAGACGTTATAATTATTTTGTCCACGGCCTGTGTCACTGTCATCAACACTGTTACTACTATTTTTGGAAATACAACTAAGCTATAATTTTGCACAACGTATTCGTATTTCCTTAACTGGTCGAGAAATATCAGAATCTCTATTCCCATAATACATAAAACTGGCATAGTATAATATCAATATACCAGCATAGAAATAAATATAATGAAGAAAAATTATAGCGTTCAGTGTCACAATGTCAAAATATTTACCAACGATGCTCTCTACATTTAAATCTCCAAACCCAGTGCGATCCTATCACTGCACCTATGACAAGACAGTTTGCTTACAAGATAAGATTACTCACTCGAAGACAAATCTAACTTATTTAGACCACCAATCAACCTGCAATATACATTCCCAAAACTGCCAAGAATTAGATCAATTATTTCTGTATAATAGCCAGGTTTACTGATTTCTTGAGATATTGGGAAATATTTGTTGAATTTGTTGTCGTGGCAACAAAAATGTAATCCGAAAGGAATAGAAATTTCTACAATTTAACTATCTGTTTGTTAGTCAATTAATGTCATATGCACTTCATATCAGGTCTTTTAGATCGTGAAAAAAATAGGGCTGGGCGTTTTCGTTATGTATAACAGGTTTCATCACTCTGTCTTCTAAAAGGTCCACTTCCACCCCATTAACTCTACCTTTAATCTTTTCATGAATAATTTCCCAAACTCTTTTATGCTTTCTTGATAGGACACTGTCTGTTCACAAGCTAATGATTTTCTAATAATATGTACTCCCTCAAAGAAAACTTCAAACTTTGCTTGGAAGTTCAAATTCTTTTGAATATGAACATGTCTAAGGGGAAACTTATAAAAGCACTCGCTCAGAGAGGCATGGTCGCGTTTTATATTTATCAGTACGAATGAATATTTATGGAATGAATACATATCGCGAACCCAGTTCTTGTTCGTTCTAACTCCACTTCTTGCACAAGTTAGAAATTCGACTTTAACTGTTTGCGGCATTATTATTGTGATAAGGAGTTAGAACCATTCGCAACTATGAAACAGCTTGATAACTGCCACAACGCATTTTAAACAATGTGTGTATTTGTTTTACCACTTCGGCATACTAAAAGATCTCCAGTTTTTTTCTTCAGAAAATGGAAACAGAAGAAACAAGAACTAAGATCACAACATGTAGATGCAAAACTCCGGTGTGTTCAAATGTCAGTACCTGTCAGTGTAAAGTTGGGCCTTTCTTTCGTAATCTGAAAGATCCAACCAATGGGATTAAAGTATGTGAAAAAGACCGTCCTCCTCTTCCCAGAACTTGACTTGTTCAAGTCTTGTCTGTTTGGGATCCCCCTCTCTCTCTCTGTGTGTCTTACTCACGCCCTCTGTCTCTCACTTTTTTCTGTCTGTCTTATTGTCTGTCTGTTTCTCTCTGCTTCTCCCTCTCTCTCTCTGTCCCTCCCCCTCTCTCTCTTCCCCCCCCCCTCTCTCTCTCTCTCTCTCTCTCTCTCTCAAGATTGTTTCAGTTGCCTGTAAATCATTAGAAGTTACGCTTCAATTTTAAGACAGAACTAAATCTGTCATGAGAAATGTGTTCAGGTTTCCCGGAAATGTTCACATCTAAGCCTTTTTTGGGATCATTCTCTTAGTGTTTGCCATACTAAGAAAATGTCAGAAAATACCTACAGACTTACTGAATGGAAAGTCGTAGCTCGACATAGGACGGGTATTGCCCACTGTTGCACGACTTTGGTATTACTTGGCACCGAGATTGTCAAAATCAGGACAAAATACCCCAATACATAAGTATAATTATGCACTCTATCTGGTAATGATGCATAATCGATTGGCCATTGAATCATTTGTTAAAAGGCCATTCTGGACAATTTAACCCTACGATGCCAGAATGTTATCAAACGTAGCTAGAATGAGCATGAAGATAACTATTGTCTGCTGTGATAAAAGTGTGCAGACAATTGTAAAATCTTTTATAGTTTCAGTGTCAGGTTTAGAAACAAACCCGGTGTTGAGAAAACAGCTGAAATTGATAACATTTTAGCTTGCCGTAAGGCTAACTATACATTTTTATTTCGTCTCTATCTCTTCCCCCCATGAAGAGATAATGTACAAATTACCTTCTTTTACCTCTAGCTTGCCGTATAATTTCGCACACATATATTTAGATCCATACATTAAGTTTGTCTATAAATCTTAGTTGTCGTGTCATATCTGATTCACTGCTGAATATAACGCTTTTCATCCTCGTGATATTTTTGTAACAATCGTTGTAGCAAATAAACAGAGGGGTGAACTGGTGAAGCAACAGTAGGCAGCTCTTCGCGTAATCGTGTTAGGTTTGAGTGTATCAGCACATGTGTAATTGGCGCGTGAGTGGGGGTGGGAAAAAGAGAGATTTAATGTCAGTAACGAACATGGGAAGATAGATAAATGGATAGCAAGGAAGACAGACAGACAGATAGATAGATGGATAGCAAGGCTGACAGACAGATAGACAGACAGATAGATAGATGGATAGCAAGGCTGACAGACAGACAGACAGACAGACAGACAGATAGATAGATGGATAGCAAGGCAGACAGACAGATAGACTGACAGACAGATAGATAGATGGATAGGAAGGCAGACAGACAGGCCGATAGATAGATGATAGAATAGATAGATAGATAAATACACAGACAGACAGACAGGCAGACAGGCAGACAGATAGATAGATAGATAGATAGACAGATAGATAGATAGATAGATAGATATATAGATAGATAGATAGATAGATAGATAGATAGATAGATAGATAGATAGATAGATAGATAGATAGATAGATAGATAGATAGATAGGTAGGTAGGTAGGTAGATAGATAGATAGATAGAAAGATAGATAGATAGATAGATAGATAGATAGATAGATAGATAGATAGATAGATAGATAGATATAGATAGATAGAAGATAGATAGATAGATAGATAGATAGATAGATAGATAGATAGATAGATAGATAGATAGATAGATAGATAGATAGATAGATAGATAAACCAATACAAACATTGACATGTGGCGATGTCGACGTTTAGAACTTCACAAAGACGGTATCAAAACCACGTAATTCATCTACAACAACAACAAAAAAAAGCTGCAACCATCTTTGACATGTGACAAGTTTATTCGCATTGTCAGTCTGAGGTTGTCAGATATTTTGGCAGTACTCGTACAATAGCTACTGCCTCGCTATTACCTCCACCAACGTAATCAGTCTGTAGACAATTGGACGGATTTTGACGAATCATTTCTATCAAGCACTTCTATGAACAAAATGAGCCTTGGTGTTATTTTATTTACTCGAGTATCCATAGCACTTGATGGGAAGCATTAAAATTTAAGACTCTAACTATCTTCCGAGTGTGACTGAGAGCACACTCTGAAAGAACCAATAGTTATTGAGGAATGGTGACTAGGCGTTCCTGTTACTCTCTACCGCGCTTCTAGTGTTCTTCTTGAGGAACAACTGGTTAAAGTGGCGAGCTATTATTTTCTTGTGATTTGATGAATGGCAGACACTTGAAGATAGTAACTACGAAAATTTCTGTGTTGAGGATATAAGAGCCAGTCTTGAGTACAAGTTCAGAGTGGTTAGAACAAGAACATTCACCAGAGAACCTGCTGAGAATCAAAATGAAATCGGCAGAAATAATTCACTAAATTCTACCTCGATGACATTTTCATTCGTCATCGACTCGTATCTGGTTAGCAGTAACGTAAGTTGGATATCGTGGCACCAAACATCGGAACAAAATTGCCCCTATTTACTGTTCAGTGACAATCTGAAGAAGAAAATAAGCCAAAGACTGGAATCATTTCAGTGAGTCACTAGGACAATAACGTGAAGATGGCGTATCTGAAGCTTGAAAATTTAAATTTATAGTTCTGTTTTATCTGTGTATGTGCCAACAAGACTCTAGGCACGCGATTGAGGATTAAATCGAGTGTCCTGAAAAAGAAAAATGAAAGAATTTTATGTTATTATAAAACATATATTTTCAGGAATTTACTTCATGTTTTCTCCCGTTTTTAACCACTAGGGAAAACTCGCAGTAAGTGATTTCTTCCTGCCTATTTTTAAGCGAATTTGTTTAGAATCACATATTTGTAAAATAAACTGAATTATCTTTAGCTAGTTATTTGATGTGCTAAATTACTTTGCTGTTGGAATTTTGGGAGATTTATCCTTGTTTTAGGACAAAAGCTCGTGAGTATGAATTGTTGAACACTGGAAACCTTTTGTATATTGCCTCCTCTGTGTTAGATCTCATCGAGTGTCCATTACTTCATCGGGGGCATTAAGTGCATCTCCATAATTATATCCACATCAAGTTTCTGCCTGCCAGAGGCCAATAAATGGCCATTACGTTAAGTGGTCATTAGTCCAGTGGAAGACTGTCCTGACTGAGTTGGCGAGATCCACGAAGTGGGCCTGTTTGGAAATGTTTTATAACTGAAAGTAGGGTATTATTTCATGCCATATTTTATACCGTAATATAATCATATTCAAGAATCCCAAATGAATTGCTTTAAGAACTGTGAAGTGACATCAATCATCAGTTTAAAACTGACGCCACACGATGCACCGATCAGATTTTCACCAAAGAATTTTCTGCGTTGACATTTTAATGTCACCCAGTATAAGAAATCGAGTCCAAAGCACTCATCTTTTAAACATTCTGAAAGGAAAATCTAGCAGAATTTGAGACGCTTCCAATTTTTGGTCCGACAGCGATATCATCTACTCTGTGCCCAGAAGTCTTAATTGCTCACTGCTGCCTGCAAATGGCCGGTAATCCACACGTTGTGCCCATTTATTGTACAGAATATCCGACGGGGGACTTCCTTAAGCCTCACCAGTACTAGGTGATCCGACTTTCTCCTAATAACTTCAGGACAAAGGGGATCAATATGCAAATGCCATAGTCCCATCGCTCACCAGGACCTAAGATATAGAATCACACACATTTCATGCCTCTGGACTATTTCTTGGCAGTCCTGTCTAATAACTTAGTGAGTTATTAGTCTATCTATCTATCTATCTATCTATCTATCTATCTATTTATCTATCTATCTATCTATCTATCTATCTATCTATCTATCTATCTATCTATCTATCTATCTATCTATCTATCTATCTATCTATCTATCTATCTATCTATCTATCTATCTATCTATCTATCTATCTATCTATCTATCTATCTATCTATCTATCTATCTATCTATCTATCTGTCTATCCGCCTGCCTGTCTCTCTGAGTGCCCGTCCATCCGTCTGGCAATCTGTCCCACTGCCTGTTTGTCTGTCTGTCTTTCTGTTTATCTGTCTAAAGTTTTATATTTAGAATTATATTTCATATACATCTACTGTTCCAGACACCACGTACGAGTTATTGTGAAAACCCCCCATGAAACCTCCTTCTCGATCAGTAACTAAGCCCTTGTCTGTCTATTTTCTGGGCTGTTGCTGCATCCTGTCTTCCATCTGACGTTTCTGTCTCCCCCATTATTTATCCGACAATGTGTGACAGTGCATTTGTCTGTCTAGCTCCCTGTCTGTCAAGTTTGATTCTTCTTCTTCACCGGATTCAGACAGTCAAACGTTCCTGTTTGTTTCGTTTTTATTAAATAATGCCTATTATTTTCCTTTTCTTTTGACTTGTGGCTTGTAGCGCAATGGGTCCGATGTAGTCGTGGCTGACATTTGAAACAGGAAGGCAGGAAAATCGTTGGAGTGGCTGGTGCTAAGAAACATATTTTCATGATGTAAAGAAAACAAAACCCAGTGAATACATCTGTGCGCGGTTGATATTTGAAATGTTTCCTTTTCCTAAGCACTTTCGTATTATTTAGAACGCCCCCCCCCCTTTGCCCATGTTGTGTTACACCGGGTCATTTTATGGGCTAGATGTGTGTGTGTGTGTGTGTGTGTGAGTGTGTGTGTGTGCGCGTGTGTGTGTGTGTATTCTGGTATTCTTGTATATTTTCCTTGTTTAGAATATCCTCTCTAGGCAAGGCATGTTCTTTTTAGTTGTTTTGATTTGTTTTCCCTCGACATATTTCTTTATTTTATTGTCTTGTATCTCAGGTACGAGATGTTAACATCCTAACCCTAAATACTGATGGTAAGTTGCAGGGCGAATAATTTTCAAGAAGTAGTAGGTAACATGGTGGCTCATTGAGTCAAGTGGGTTTTGTCTCAGTTTTAGCATGGTATGTGAAATGTGGAGTTAAACAGAGCCTTGCACACTGGGGAGACTGCAATAAGCCTATCTCACTAGTTCCAGCGCGTCAAACTTGACTTGAATTTGCTGGCGGAAAGAGAGAGACCCAGTCAAAATAGACGCGAACAGTCCTGACACAGCAACCCGCCAGCCTTACTATGTGTGCAAGAATTAGTGACATCCTGAATTCTCCCCTTTACTTATATAATGTGATTTCATTTCCTAGAAGATTGGCAGACCATCCCTCTTCTCTCGTAGGCGAGAGATCTCTCTCCAGTTTTATGTTTATTGCCCGTAAAGCCCAAGAAAGGGAGAAGCTCGTTATACCGGGCTCATTTCTAGAGGCTTTCTTGTGTGTCTGTAGCTCCTGAACACATCCCATAAAACACATTCTTCAGCCCAAAGTCTCGGCATTTCCTCAAGGGAATTGATTGATCGGCACATTTTTTTTTTCAAATCCAACTTCTCTCTGATCATTTGTGTCGTGTCAAGAGATTATAGTTTGAATTGAAAATAAATGACCATAAATCGAAACCCATTCGGGAAAAAAAGTAATAATAATAATAATAATAATATATTGCATTTATATAGCGCCCAACCCCGTCGATGACAAGCTCTGGGCGCTTTAACAAACTCTTACACACACACACACACACGCATACACAAAAGAAATTCAAAAATATTTACTATTGTTGCTGCCGAAAAACACCTAGCCTAGTTTGTCTGAAAGAAATGGGTCTTCAGATGGCGTTTGAAAGAACCAATGTCATTAATTTCCCTGGTTGTCTTTGGAAGAGTGTTCCAGATGGTAGGGCCAAGAAATGAAAAGGACTTTTCTCCTACAGTGGACAGATTCAATTTAGGTACTTTCAATTTTGTAGTGTCAGATGATGATCTTAGTTGACGAGATGGAACATAGTAATCAGTTAAATCAACTAGGTACGATGGAGCAGTATTATTGACACATTTGTGACAAATGGATGACAATTTGTACATTATTCTTTCTCGACTGGCAGCCAGTGCAAACTCTGCAGAAGTGGCAGTGCTGAATCTCTTTTCTTTTTCTTCAAAACAAGTCTCGCTGCATTGTTTTGAGCAATTTGGAGTTTTCTAATATTTTTTTGTGAAATTCCAGCCAAAATGGAGTTGCAATAGTCAAGCTTTGAAAGTACAAAAGAATTTACTAAAACAGCCGCAGTTTCAGTTGAAATAAGATGTCTGATTTTACCAATTTTCCAGATTTCCATGTATAGAATACGAATGAGGTGACTAACCTGAGATGACGTAGAAAGTACAAGGTACAAACTGTAAAAAGTAAAACAACGCACTCCGATATATGAAAAAAACAACCATTATTAATCATGTTGGAGTTGGTTGGCTTCTTGTTGAAATTCTAACAACAACAACAACAACAACAACAACGAGCTGCGTCTTTGTTTATCATGTAGATCTTATTTTATTCAGCAAAGAATTTGAATTTAATAACTGTCCACAGATTCAGCATCTGAACTATTTGTTTTCAGAAAAGAAAACTGAATTAGTTTTGCCATCCGCCATTCTAGGAAATACGGAGGTTCTTATTATTCAGTTATTCATATTCTTAGAGTTTACCGTAAAATATCAGAATCTTGACGGCAAGCAATCGTATTGGTTGGGGGAGGCGGGGGGCGGGGGGGGGGGATGTGAGAAAGGGTGGTGGTGTTTCCTATCTTTTCTCAAATGAGTAGTAGTTTTTCTAAGGAGAATTGATGTCATTATGTATTCATCATTTCACTGTGTAGGCCATTTGGCGTCAGGGCCATTTAGAGAAGTGATACATCTTCAAGACAGCCAGCAACCAGCGGCGCGATTGGTCCAGACACTTACCAATGAAATTTTGGCTTGATTTCATGGGTGCCCTATTTGTTTTGGGATGTTGGTCAGCTTCCAGCTTGCCAGTGGATTGATTTTGATGTACTTGCAAATTTGTCTGGTCCAGCGAGTTTAGACGTTCATTTCTATGTCTGTGTATGGGAGGGAGTGTATGTAACGTGTGAGTGGTGTGTGTGTTTGATATGTGCGTTTATGTGCATGTTTGACTAACTGCCTGCCTGACTGACTGACTGAGTGACTGACTGACCGGCTGATGGACTTTTCGATCACTAAAAGAGACCAGAAAGTGTCTGGAATTTATAACCTCCTACAGAATTAGTGTGCCGCTGTACTTATATAATTATCCATAACTTGTGCACATGGGGATTATGTAATCAGTGTGTGTGCTAGCTTGTGCCGAAATGTGAGTGAGTGTATACATGAGATCTCTCTGTTCAGTGACCTGTATGAAAGGTATCTCTGGCTTTGCACGATTTATGAGCAAGCGAAATATCAATATGGCTGTGACCTTGTGGTTCGCTGTCTCTGAAACGAAAAGAAATATAAAAAAAAAAAAATCAGAAGAATATTCGTCTTTGAATTAGCACCATTCCCCGATCAATGCTCTCTCTCCTGAATCTTGAGTCAGCGAGGATGTCTTTAATCAAGGTTTGCACTAGAAAGAGACTTTGTTAATTGAGCGGACAAGCTCAACTGAAGCGGTTATTAGCAGACCACAGAATAAAGAATAGCTGACTATCTTCATCCGAGATTAACAGCCACCAGCTACTCGTTAGATCTCCCAGGTCTCGAACGTGTAGATCTATGCAGAGTTTAGATGCAACTTTGACTTTGTATATTCCAAGGAATATTCAAAAATTGACAATAGGAAAAAAAGTGAGGGGAGGAGAATGAAGACGGAAAAAGTACGGGATTTATAGTGTCAGAAGAAATCATTCTTTGTCTCCCACCCCTCTTTTGCAAATGAGTTGATACGCACATAACTATGGTGTGGAGTGTGAGTCAGTGCCAAAGTGAGGAAAAGGGGGTGAAGGATTGGTTATTTAATTAGTCTACATGATTAACAAAAGGGTCAGACAATAATGCATTTATTGTTACTGGATCAAGGACGATGAATATGAAGTGATCGAATTCGATCATAATGTACAAGGGAATAATAAAATCTGCATTATAGAAAAGGTCGCCATTGTACAGCAATTGTCCAGTAGATGATAAAACTGAATGCAATTTGAAGGCCATTTCCCTGAATGAGATTCCCAAGTGCAGCCATAAATACAGAATGGTGGGAGCCTTGGTTTTGTGTGATTGAAACCATATTTTTTGTGTGTGGTGGATAAGCTGTCCTGTGTTTTATTTTCTTTCCAGTTGCTCTCTCTCTCTCT